>JAMWYP010000560.1:0-133662 GCA_025563575.1 Acacia pycnantha | reverse complement strand
GGAATAAATATATTTTCGTTTGAATTTTTAAACTGACATGTAATGTCCATTTTTATTCCCACTAAATATATGAATATGCCTCCTATTTTTACTTATTATGACTCTACAATAATTTTTCACTCATTATACCTCATGTAATCTCTTTAAAAGTAAGAGTATAATTGGAAAAAAAAAATTATATCTTGCACATTTATTGCTTTTAACTAAATTTTTAAACTGCATGATTTTGATAGGTTGTTCCTTATAACAAGGACAAGCGGAATTAGAATTTGGTTTTATGAGTGTGATTAAATATTTGGTAAAAGTTTAAAAAAATAATTGGGGCATTTCTGATTTTATTTTATTTTTATTTTTTACACTTTGATGACAATATGACATACATATGGAGTGTAAATGCTTTCGTAGAATATATCTCAGTCAATTAATGCGTGCGTACGCGTGCAGCTGGAATTTTAGTTGTTTGATGAAAGTTGGAACTCCAGTAATTTCTCATTAATGCTTAACTACCGTTAACCGTTTAAATTAATGTTTATAAAGTTGTGTATCCAATAAATAACACATGCGTCAAAAAGTTTATAAGGATTTTGATTTGATCAACAATCGTAAAGTATACTTCCTCTAGTCGACATGTTGGAATATAATATTTTAAAATAAAGAGATGTGTTTTTGTTAAGTCATGTTTTTATAAATTAAGGAATTTATGTGAAGAGTTGTGTAGTGAGTTATAACTCTAAATATTAGCAAAGTCATATCTCTTTAGTTCTTAAAAACACATGTGAAATGTTATAAAACTATATATGTTATTCATCACATGATGAAAGGTTGTATTGTGTTTATAAGAAAACTCTACATAATATATAAATATATAACTTTTCATATGTCTATTCATGAATTAACATATGATATTCATGAATTTAACAAATTGTTATAATTTTTAATTGAAGATGTATTACTTCAAGAGGCACCGCTTCAAGGTGTCACTTCATTGTCTATAAATGCCCATCACTATTAGTCCATTCTGTCATATCATATTACACAATACCAAGTGGTCAAACTAATTGCCTTTGTCTTTGAGTACACACAAAGACAAAGTCAAATTATCACTTGGTAATAGTTATTGTTGTCTTAGCTTGAGTGTTAAGAGTGCAATCTATACCCAATGAACTTCATTGTATCCTACATAAAATTTTCCTTCAATCCAAATTGCACTATATATGATAGGTATAGGTGAGGTGAATTAAGCCTAAAAAAAGTGTTGACCATGCATTGAAAACATTGTGTACTACTTTCTTCTTCATATATTCTTCCTATAACATATTTATCTGATTTGGTTAAATTAAAAAAGTTAGTTAAGTTAGTTTATATGATATATATTTTTTTAAACACCTTAGTCATCTTTTTTAATTCTTTCCTTCCTGCATTCTAGTGTGACTTATAATTAAAGATGAGTTTTCCTCTAATCCTATTTATAAGTTAATTCTAATATATTTTACACATATCAAGAAAAACCTTAAATATAATTAACTTGGCCTTAAAATTTAAAAATTCACTAACTTTACCTCTATTTAATAATACCCCATGGGTAAATTTGTATATTCATATAAAAAGAGTAATGCTATGACTTATAAATATGACAACAAATTTGTTCTATCTTGTGTTATAAATGGGACTAGAGGAGTATTTTTTATATATAAAAAAAGTTCAGTTTCAAAAATTAATAGATATTTGTATGAAGACCTAAAATAAAGCTAGAGCTTGATGCCTTGATCTAAATCCTGAACATGCATGTGAAGTCTTTTTTTTTGTTTTTTTGGTTTTTTTGTTTTTGATACAAAAATTTTAGGAAAGGGGTTGGGTTCACCCACAATCCAAGGGCAGGGCGAAATCTCCCTTCCTCCTAGGTGATACCGATGTTGGGCAGAGCGAGCCGTCTATTACCCTCAGGCGTTAACCTAGGCACCTAGGAGCTAGGATGTCTCCCCCAGCGCCTTGACCAACTCCAGGATCGAACCCCCTCCCTTTGGTGAGAGTGTCCGACCCCTTTGTCAGTTGAGCCAAGGACGAGGGTACATGCATGTGAAGTCATTGATTAGCATTTAGCACACATGACCATATGGGCCTATTAAAGTGCTAATGAAAGTTGTCTGATAATGATGGGCTTCGGACATGGGGACCGTTAGTTAGGTTTAAGATAAAAGTATGGGATTCGTGTATGATGATCGATCAGATGAAGGCATGGTTTGATAAACAGTGGTAGATAATTACAATTAATAAGTTTGATTTTCTTGTACTCTGCTATAATAATTCTGGGTCCAACTGTCTGTCGGCAAGTTTCGTTCAGAAGTAGTGGTTCTACTCCCTCCAGTTACTTTTATAAGCAACTTTTATCCTAATTGCAAAAACGAATTAAAGGTTAAGATTAGTTAAAAACAATAAATATAAATATGTTAAGAATGTCATGTTTATTTCAAATATACTCATTATTTATTAGAAAAGCATAGGAGAGAGAAAGAGTAACAAATATGAGAGAGTATGAATATAAATTATGACAGGGAATGTGTAATAAATGAGTAAATGAAAGAAAATTAATGGTGAGTGTGGTAATTAATATAAAGATGCATATTTATATAATAGGGGTAAAAAATGAAAAAAAAAAATGGTTTAAATTTTGAGACACAAGGAGAAAGTTGGTTATAGAAAGGACTAACTCCAAAAGAGAAAAAAGTTGTTTATAAAAAGGTCCGGAGGGAGTAATTGTCAATCAACTTTAGGAATTGTATGTTCGCTTACAGATAGTATTCCCTTCAATCTTATTTATAAGAATATGATAACGTAACTAAATTATGTGGTTTAAGAAAGCAATTAAAATTAGTCAAAAAATAGAAAGCATGTCTAAAATAATTTTTTTTTTTCAAATATGCATGCCCCAATTTATAGGGGGTGAGTAGATATAATTAAGTATTATTGACCTTTTAACTAATGCAATTTATATAATTATTGAGGGGTAAAAATGAAAAAACTCATTAAATATTCAGACAACTCTTATCGGACTCTTCAAATATTGAGCTCTTATAAAAAGGATAAGAAGGAGTAATGAAAACTGCTTCCCTCCAATCCTAAATCTAAAAACTTCATGAGAGTTTTGACTTGACACAATATACGGTGTAATTCTAATTTTTATCGTATATAATATCATGATTGTTTTCTAGGTTAACACCATTATTGGCCCGCACTCCTCATAGTTTCTCTTCATTTTGGTTTTAGTTCATGAAGTTTGAATTCATTGCTTTTGATCCCTTAAGATTACTCCGTCTATAGCCGTTAGTCCCATATGCATTAAGGTTAGGTTTTCCAGTGTCACTAATGCCATTAAGTTTGTGTTGACAGGGCGAGCTGAGGTGGCAACTCATGCTGACTTGGACATATGACAAAAAGGGGAAAATAAACAAACTTTCTAAAAAAAGACCACTACTCCTGCAACCCAGAAAATGACCCAAGAGAATCGAGAAGAACAGAGACTTGGTGAGCGTAGAAAATGAACGCCTACGGACTAACGGCTAAAGAATCGAAGCATACAGAAACATGGGCTTCTTAGGAAACCATAATTCACCATTTTCGTCCCATTCTTTCCTCTCTCCCTTCTCACTTTTTCCCATCAATCACCCACTCGATTGAATCACGGTCCCATTTGATCACATACTTGTGATCGTGAAAAAAAAGGAAATTTAAAAAACGTTGTAAATGCCGTTGCTAAATTTGTAAATAGCATTATAAGATTTGTAAATACCGTACAAGTTTTGTAAATGTGCATATATATTTTTTCCAATGAGGCATTAAAGAGGGAAAAAATGTAAACTTAAAAAAAAGTGGTAAATGACGTTACTAAATTTGTAAATGGCGTTATAGGAGTTGTAAATACCGTTACAAGTTTTGTAAATGTGCATATATATTTTTTTATTCACTCAGAGGCATTAAAGAGGAAAAAAATGTAAACTTGAAAAAAAGTTGTAAATGGCGTTACTAAATTTGTAAATGGCATTATAGGATTTGTAAATACTGTTATAAGTTTTGTAAATACCGTTGAAAAAATGTTAAGAAGAATATATATAGTTGTTAATGTATATATATATATATATATATTAAAGGAACTAAGTGGCCCAACTGTGGGCAACTTGGCCCCATGGATGTGTTGGGGGGGGGTTCGAACCCCACCCCATACACATTGAAAAAATATATTTTTATAAAAACAAAACCCTACCATCCCCCTCGCCGATGGATGGTGCCCAGCCGGCGGCGGCTGGAGGCCGGTGGCCCTCCGGCGAGGGTGTTTTTATTTTTATTTTTAATTTATTTAAAACTAAGGGTAAAAGGGTAATTTCACCTGAATTTGCATATTCCTCATAGGTCCTTGGTACCTCTCAGTCTTTTTACAAATTCGGGAGAATTCTGGGGGTTTTGTAAATTCAAATGGTATTTATTTGTCATTTTCCCAACATTTAATGAGTTTTTTTTCCCATTTAATTTGTATCCCTAATTAATTATATATATTGTATTAATTAAAGGGTTGGGGATACTTATCTTTCATCTACTTCTCTTTTACTTGCCCATTGTAAATGAGGGCATGCTTAAGAAAAAAAAAATTATTTTTAACTAATTTTAATTTTTTTTTTAAACAGCATAATTTCATTATTACGAGCTCTTATAGATAATACCAGAGGGAGGATTAAAGACATGGAGGAGTACATAAAAAGTGACGAAGGTCGTAAAGGGATCCAATCATCAATTTTCTGATAAGCTTTTTTTTGGTGTGGCAATTTGACCTGACACTTATTACAGTAGGAGGCTAGGAGCATAGTCACCCCATTAAACCTTTAAGTTGGTTGAGAATTTTTAGAAAATAAATCGGTCCAATCATTTAACTCAACGTGGCTAACCAACAAAGAAATATCTGACTCCATTTACTCCTGCTGGGTTGGCATTGATTATTGAATGATCTTATTTTTTCAGAAACCACATTGTATCACCAATAAATAACGGAGTCAAACATTAGCGAAGCTATGGTATACCACTTTGGTCCTATTTATAAATCCAGTTTGACCAAATCTCACATAGTAAGGAAAGTTAGGTATGTCAATGATTATAGAGCAAATTTCCAACTTTACCCTCATTTATGAATATGATACATTTTAAAATTTATTGTCAAATCTCTCTCATCTTTTTCTCTTCCCAACATAGTTAGTCAATCTCTCTCATCATCATTAATATGGGCAAAATTGTCACAATCTCATTTATTTGGTCAAAATGGACTTATAAATAGGATCAATTTTTTTTGGTCAAACTGGACTTATAAATAGAACCAGAATGGTATATATAGACGTAATCTTTGTAGTTTATAAGGAATATTTTATTTTGTTTCCAATCAAAAATTAGGAATCTCTCATTTCCTTATCAAATCAAACGATTTAGTTTAAATGTCATTATCATTAATTAATACTATTTCTATATACAGATAACTCCCACAAACTTGGGTCTATATAAATAGCCACACACACACACACACACATATTTATCTCTTCTCTTGAAACCTCAGGGTTCTAAAAAAATGGCGACGAACCCAGGCATTCTGACCAACTGGCCCTGGAAGCCTCTCGGAAATTTTAAGGTTTCTTACTTTATTCTATTATTATACTTTATCCATTTCCATGCATGAATGTTGTGTGTGCGTGTGTGTGTATTATATTTTATATATGTGGCTGACATCAGTGTGTGTGTGTGTGTATTATTGAATGAAGTGGTGGTTGCTGGCACCATGGGTTGCACACAGTACTTATGATATGATAATGAAGGAGGGAAAGGAGAGGGACCTTGGGTACTTTCTAGTATTTCCATATATGTTGGTTAGAATGCTTCATGATCAGATTTGGATCTCTTTTTCTCGTTATCAAACTTCCAAAGGCAAAAACAAAATCGTTAGCAGGAGCCTTGATTTTGAACAAGTTGATAGAGAAACTAACTGGTAACTCTTTTTCTTCTTCATATTTGTTTTATTATATATATATGGATTTATTATATATCTAGTGATAGGATATAAGGTTTTATGCTGTGATCTAGATACTACGTCGTTTGGTTGTGAGGAAAAGAAGGGAATTTGATATATACGATATTGCTGGTGCTGCTCTTGTCGTGTTGCCATGGATATCACCTGTGGAGAAAAGTCGGTTCCTGTATGACATGTTTCATGTTTGGTTCTGGACAAATCACAATGAGCCCAACAATTAGAATTATTCAGACGTAATATGAAAAGTCTAAATTAACTAAAAAAAAGGAGTATATCAAAACAATCGACTGATTATATATATACCGCCAGGATATAAGGTTTTATACAGTGACCTAGGAATTAGGTTTTAATAATGTAAATCAATGTGAATCCGCGATTCCGTTTCAATGTGAAGGTCATATCAATTTTTTTGTTTGCTCCATTGGAAATTGATTCCTATTCAATTTTGTTTTCAGTTTATTCTGCTTTTTTTGGTTTGCTCGATCTGTATTTTGTTTTCAATATGAAGGTTTAATCTGTGCTGATGATTATATATATATTAAATCACCTTAAACAATTTTCTACCATTTTCTTTTTAATAAGAACTATGATTATGAATTTTATTTTTTCTTGTATCATCACACATCTATCTCAATGTTATCATATCTGCTACCTCAACTTTTATGTTCTTGTTTTCCCTTTAAATGTGACAGTTAAATGTTGCATTTATTTTCTTCTTCTTCTTATGATATGATAACCGACATCACGAATATGGTAATAGAGGTCTCTAACTCATCACTGAGCTATCCATTAGGTCCACACTTTATACCCTGGAGCCTTGGCTTTAAGTGTCTGTCTCCCCATCTCTATACTTTCCATTAATTTCTACCAAACCTTGAACTGAATTAAAGTCCCAAGAGAGCCTTGAATAACACGAAAACTCTTTCACACTTTTTTTAATTACCTGTGACGAGGGTAACAAATGTATAATAAGCTTGACATCGCTCTTAACTAAAAATCACGGCATGGGGGCTCCATCCTTTTCTCATTTACAAAGTATGATATGCCCTATTCCCCTTAGTCTTTATGATCCTCTACCCATATTTAAAAGAAATATATTCAAATTTGTATTGGTATATTCTCTTTCATTGTGTTAATGACTTCAAATAGGGATGACATTGAACAGGCTTAACTAGAAGGTGCCCCCCCCTCCACTCCAAAAAAAAAAAAACCCTCGTTTTAATGAATGTGTTATTGTTGATTTTTGCAGGGATGACCAAATCATTTTCAATGCACTTTTGTTTTACATTGGGATTAGGGTAATACCAGAGGCTTCTAAGCTACCATTTTGGAGAATAGATGGAGTGATTATCACAGCACTTCTACACGCAGGACCAGTGGAGTTTCTGTATTATTGGTTGCATAGAGCACTTCATCATCATTTTCTCTATTCTCGCTACCATTCTCACCACCATTCCTCCATCATCACTGAACCCATCACTTGTATATGTTCTTTATCTCATCTTTTCTCACTTTTATTTCATTCCCATAAATTCTATTTCTATCTATTTACACTCATATAGACCTCTTAACTGCATGAATATGAATCCAACTACGTACCTTGACCCTAATGAATTCCTACACCTAACTGATCATTTAAAAAATTTCGAGTTGAAGTTGAAAACTGTAACTTTACGATGACTTCTTTAAATTAATGTAAGACCTTTGTGTATATGGAGTCATCTGGTCTTATCTATGTCACTTCCAGCATATTTCACTAAAACTAAGAAAATTATTAAATCTCTTTATCACTGTTTAATTAGTCATTTTCAACTTTATTTCCATTTAAGGTATATACACTTTTTAAAGAAAAAACAGTCTACACAATAATAAGGGTCAAATTGTATATTCATGTCAAAATTTTGATGTGACATAAAAATAGGACAAAAAATATTTTCTCTCCAACTTGTAAATAAGATCAAAGGAGTATAATGTAGATTTTTTTTTTTTTTTGGTCCTTAATATAAGTCCCTCGTTAAATTTATTATATGAATGTATACTCTTACCTCTAATTTATTATTTTGTAGACAATTATTTTCATGGACTTCTCATTAAAGTGTGCCTGCTGATTAAATAGGAGTAAAGTTAGAAGATGATTAAATTTTAATTCGGGTGGAACTTGTTGGAAGTGCTTTGCATATAAATAGGACAAGAGGATTATGTATATATGTGTATGAGTTTCAACTAATAATTAAATATGAATTTAATTCCTCTTTTTGTTTTGTTGTTGGGACAGCTGTGATACATCCATTTGCAGAGCACATAGCATACTTTACGCTATTCACAATCCCATTGTATACGACATTGATAACAAGGACAGCATCAATAGTATCATTTGCAGGTTATCTTGCATACATTGACTTCATGAACAACTTGGGCCATTGTAACTTGGAGCTCATTCCCAACTCTCTTTTCTCCTTCTTTCCATTCTTAAAGTATTTCATGTACACCCCTCGTAAGTATCTTTATTACTCTCTCTCTCTCTCTACAATTGTTCTTGCAATTTTATATGAGCGTTTTAATATAGGATAATGATCAATTCAACCATATTTATATATGTATGTGTATATGTATGTATACAATATACGTGTGTGTACATACACATATATGTACACACAAATAAATGTATGTATACAATATACGTGTGAGTACATACACATATATGTACACACACATATATGTATGTATGCACACACACATGTATATACATACATGTGTGTGTGTGTAGGATCATGGTTTGGTTGAGTGAATGAGATAAAGTATCTCTTATTTATTCGAAACTTTGACATATAAAAAAGCTACATTATAAGAGATTTTTCATACTTAAAACCTAACAATTCTGTATTCCTCAATTATTTAATAATACCTCAAATCCAAATTGTTGAATAGCAGCAAGAGTAGTAGGCAGGGGCGGAGCCAGGAAATGAAATTAGGGGGGCGAAAATTACAGAATGAAGCTCAGTAGAGTCAGCATTTGAAATTTGGGGTCGAAAATTACAGAAAGGACAAAAATTCTAGGAAATTATGATTTAGCCTCATAAATATTTCAATATTTTTATTTTAATCCCTCTATGAAACTTTTAATAGGGACTAAAGTAAAAATATTAAAATTTTTAGGAGGCTAACGTATAATTTCCGAGAATTTTTGGTCCATTTCTGTAATTTTGGGGGGGACGGGGCCACCCCTAGCCCCCCTAATTCCGCCCCTGGTAGTAGGGCATGTTTGTCCTTGAGATATTGAACACACGGTCTTCTCAAGATTATTACTAATCATGTATGTACTACATACGTCCCCTTCAGAACATTAAAAAAAACTTATATATTTTTAACACATTTATTATTTATATCAAATGATAAAGATATTTTTGAAAAATGTGTAACAAATTCGGATTTGAATTCTGTGCGTGGAATAGCTATCAACATGTGGCAGGAGAATGTTGATTCGATGGAATCAACGCTTGAGACTGATTTTTGGCAGTCACAATGGAAAAACCAGTGAAAATCTCTATTGGAAATTTTATTGGTTAGGAAAAAAAAACTGATAGGCTTATATACACAGAAAGACTTAATACTCTACAACATTTCTTACACAGGAAGTATCGGGCCTAAAATTCAAATCCTTTTTACCAATAAAATTTTAAGAGTAAATACTCTTTTTAGTCACTGACAAAAAACACGGACCTCATTTTGGTCCCTGACAAAAAAAGAAGAAGTCCTTTTTAGTCCATAAAAAGGACAAATAAGGGTCGATTGGTGAACATTTTGATCCCTCACAAATTTCTAAAAGGTCATTTTTAGTCCCATAAAAAGAACGAATAAGTGTCAGTTTTTTTGTTAGTGACCAAAATGGGATCCGTGTTTTTTGTCAGGGATCAGAAATGTTATTTACTCAAATTTTAATTAGAGAATTTTAACTAATTTTTTCGACAAAATTTCATTTTCTACTCACAAATGTGGACTTAGGAAACCAAAGAGAAAGATGATAAGCGGGGAAAATGCCACGTAGTGTCATATACTCATATTGACTCTTTGCGTGTAATTGAGACAAGGACATAATATAGATTCCGCAATTTTTTTATGCATTAGTTACAAAGAATTATCTTAATTTACTATTTTATACTTAGGATTAGACTGAAGGGAGTAATAATTAAACTTTTGAAAAACAAGTTTGAGATGAACTATGTTGTTAATGTGATATTGACCAAAAAAGAACAACTGAATGACATACGAAGTTAGTTACATGTCTGCATCAGAATTATTTACTTTATATCCTTGAAAAATTATGCCAAACCTTCTACTATATTACTATATTGTATCATTCTACTCCTTTCCAATCTTTATATCATATATGCCATGACACTTATAAATCACGAATTTTCACGCTAGGTATACAAAAGTTAACAATTATTCATCTTAAAACACATTTAAATCAATATTATTGAAGTCATTCCGTCATATATAACTTTGCATGTATTTATTTTGATTATTATCACTTTTTTTTTTATCAAAGCATCATACAATTGTAAGCTTTTAGATGCTTAATTATTATTATTTAATCCACCTGATTTAATTGTTTGTGTTGTAGGTTCCACTCTCTGCACCATACTCAATTTCGGACCAATTACTGTCTTTTCATGCCTATATATGACTATATTTATGGAACTGTGGACAAATCCACAGAAATTACGTATGAAACATCTTTGAAGAGAACAGAAACCTCGCCAGATGTTGTGCACCTAACACACCTCACAACTCCAGATTCAATCTATCATCTTCGTTTAGGGTTTGCTTCTGTAGCCTCAAAGCCCCAAACTTCAAAATGGTACTTCTTCTTCATGTGGCCTTTAACCCTTTGGTCTTCTCTTATGACTTGCTTTTATGGCCGAACATTTGTTCTGGAGAGCAACAAATTCCAAAATCTCACAACGCAATCATGGGTTATACCAAGATTCTTTGTACAAGTATGCATTATTATTAACCATTTAATTATCTACTTCGTTTTCTTAGAAAAGCAAAGCTAGTCTTTTGACTAATTAATGTTTGTGTTTTATTTTATTTTATTTTTTTAAAAAAATCCTTTTACAGTATATTTCCAAGTGCCAAAGAGAGAAGTTGAACCAACTAATAGAAGAAGCAATATTGGAGGCAGAGTTGAGTGGGGTTAAGGTCTTGAGTCTTGGTCTTCTAAATCAGGCAAGTTTCAATTTTTGATGGGAAAGTTTATCATTAAGTCCCTATAATTTTGCCTCAACTGCAATTCTAAGCCCTGTAGTTTTGACTTAGTTGAAGCTCAATCTTTGAGCTTTGACTCGGTTGGAACTCTTATCAATGTAATGACTTGAATATAAATGTGGATGAAGGAAGAGGAGCTTAATAAATGTGGAGAGATTTACATACGAAGGTACCCACAACTAAAGGTGAAGATTGTGGATGGAAGTAGCTTAGTGGTGGCTATAGTTCTTCATAGCATTCCAAAACAAACAGCAGAAGTTGTCCTTTGTGGTTCCTATACGAAGGTTTCTCATGCTATTGCAACTGCTTTATGTCAAAGAAATACTAAGGTATATATGTTCAATTTCACTTCTAATCGTCTAAGTTTTTTAGTGAGTAATATTGTTGATTTGAGGAAGATTAAATAATCTACTATATTGATAAAAGCTTCAATTATTGGAAGCAACATCAATCTATCCACTCACATCATAGCTAAACTTGAACTTAAATATATCATATAATCAGAATTTGAAATTACTTGGTTCTGTTCTGCAGGTAATAACAATGTGCAAGGACAGCTTTGAGAAACACCAATTAAGGATGAGCCCTGACTTGAAAAGGAATTTGGTTCATTCAACATCTCACACTGCAAAGGTAAGGGGGAAAATAAACTCATTTGGTCAATGAGTTTTTAATCAACCTCTTTTGACTATATATAACTTGGCTTACACATAAACCAAGTAATTTTTTTCGTAATTACTATATTCAGATATGGTTAGTAGGACAGAATTGGAAGGAGGATCAACAAATGAAGGCACCAAAAGGATCATTATTCATACCATTGACTCAATTCCCTCCAAAGAAATTGCGCAAAGACTGTTATTATCTGACCACACCTTCTATGATAACTCCCTCTTCTTTTGAGAATTTACACTCTTGTGAGGTCAGTTATTATACATATACACATATTTACACACACACACAAATGTAAATTATTTTTTGGTGTACAATATAATATTGTTTCTAAGGAAGTGAAGTTTCGTTATTATATGACAGAACTGGTTGCCAAGAAGGGTGTTGAGTGCATGGCGTATTGCTGGAATATTGCATGGCTTGAAGGATTGGAACGTTAATGAGTGTGGAGAAGTCATGTTTAGCGTCGACCAAATATGGCAGGCCAGTCTTGAGCTAGGGTTCCAGCCACACAAGATTCCGTCCATTGAAACCCTAATCAACTAAATATAGATGAGCTTCCCTCTGGGAATTATCTTCTTGCTTATGTTCTGGCTCATCAAGTTATCTAGATACTAGATGATATGAATTAGTTTATTGTCTTTTGTTTGTATACTATGATGTTATGTCGTCATATTGTATCTTTTTGTCGTTTAATTTTTATTCGAACTGTTAAACTATGCATGTGCTAATAATAAAGGTAAAAGTTCCTTGGTATATGTTGGGGGATCCATTTTCCATTTCTTCTATTCATGGATACGTACACGCTTTAGTTTATGATTTCAGTAGATAAACCTTGAGATCATGTATACTTTAATTTCCAAAGGCCTTCTTCATCAAAGAACGTTTGTTATACGGGCATAAGTGTAAGTATATCATATGGATGGGGCTTCATCAGCATAACCCTACATGGGAAAAAGGACTTATGGACCCAAGTTGTAGGGGCTGGGCCGACCTATTTCTGAAGAAACTATGGCCAATACCGAAGTCATTATATTTTTCAGTGGTAGCCATGTCACCGTTGTTATAAATTCATAAAAAAAAAAATTTAAGGGATTAAATTGAAATAAAAGTTAGACGAAAATAAAATTTCAGGTGAGAAGTTGTGGGGTCAAGACAGAAAAAAAGTTGTAAAAGCCTTCTCAAAACGTCGCATGGAAAATGTTGAAAGGGCTACTGGGCCAGCCGTAGGACTCAGCAGATGACATTGCTGCGTACCTGGCGACTGATTCTGCTAATAACTAGGACACTGTGTTGACATGGTGATAATGTGCCTGCTGACTCAGCAAATGACCAGGACAGATGGATGTCATGGCCAGCAATGTTCCGGCTGACTAGGCAAATGTCTAGGACAGTGATGATGTGGCATATGCTAGGCTGATGATTAGGACGCTGTGATTACATGGTCAATCAATGATGTGGCTGCTGACTTGGCAGATGACTTTGACATTTGGATGATATGGTAGACGATGTGCTGTAGACAAGGCCAATGATAATGGTGCAATGACTAGGATAAAGGAATGACACGGCTGTCAATGTGGGGGCTGAATTGGTCAATGACTAGGATGTCTTTATGACAAGGTGAACGTGTTCAGCTATGCAGCGGCTGACCAGCCCGATGACTTGGACGGCCAGATGTGTAATATCCCATTTTCAAAAGCGGAATAACATTTTTCCATTTAAAATCATCAGAGTAGAGCATCGGAGCAAGATAGTAACTGATACATATATTCAAAATGTCGTAAGTCTGGCTAATTACAGTAATGGTACATTATTCAAACGTAACTACATAAACAGAAGAAGTCTTCAGCCGCGTCTCTATGCGTGCTGCTTGTCTTTATCCTCGGTCCTCCCGACCCTGAAGCTATGTTAAGAGCTGAGGTCCAACGCACCGGACCTCAGGTAACGGTTAACCTCATGCTTACATATACAATATATGGATTACCAGATATTCACAACATTAGCAGTATATGAGCATGCAACCAATGCAAATGTATCGCCCCTAGCATGCAAACGTATCGCCCTTAGCATGCACATGTATCGCCCATAGCATGCATATGTATCGCCCATAGCATGCACATAGTTATCTTCTATCATCTATATGCACTCAAACAACATACCAGATATACGCATACAATACACATAGCACATGTACGCATACAATAAACATCAGAGTTAGTGTTACAGTACGCAAACGTACCTTCGTTGACGATATACGGTACGTGTGACGATCGGTACGTGATCACAGATATCCTATAAGGATAATAACATATTCATTACTCAAACAATATCCTAACAGATATCTTAGTCATAAATGACTATTTTACCCCTGGCTTTGCTAATCGACGAAATTTTGCCAGAGCTTCGTTACTTTAACTCTAATCTTCCAAAATTTTGCCATATCCCTTTCTCCAACATATTTTCGAAATAAATACCATATTTAACCATAAAACATGATATCAACAATATATTGGAAGATTAAAGATCAAAACAACATCTACCCTAGAACTTCAAGAACTATCGAACTAAAATCTAGAACTTCAGACTAGGGACCGAATAAATTACCCAGAACCTTGCTACTCCTTCTTCAGAGCTCCTCCTTCTCTCTAACCTCTCTCTACTTTTCAAAATGCCTCTTGAATTTGGTGTGAAAATTTGAAGAGGAATGGAGTGCTATTTATAGGCAAAGCTCAAAGGTAACCATGGTATCTTTGGCAACCATGGTTAAATCTCATCCTTCTTCTAAACCATTGGATCAAAACTTAGTGAAGAAGTTTTGATCTCAACCATCCATCCTTCCTTCTTTCCTCCATATGACATCATCCATATGATGTCATCCATGTGCTTCTTTACGAATTCTACTGATAAATTCCCCTGTTCGGTGTTCTAATTGCGTAATCGTAAATAATCTCAAAAATTCATTAACGTAGTCTTGGAGGTCTATTCTTCCTCTTGAGAAATATTTGGGTTAACAAAATTTATGATCCCTTTAAGGGTATTTCCTAACCTGCTGATCATTTTAGGACAAACCCCGTCGGTTACGGAAATGACTTCGGGTAACACCAACTTCGGGACAAAAATTCACTTGTTCATAATATGTCCAGATGTTTTCTACTTAATCCATGGATTTCAAGATAGGATTTAATTTCTATCGGTTCTCATTTATCCTATTTGCTTTTTACCAAAATTTCTTTATACTTTTCATTTTTCTTCAATCCACAACCCTTTTCACACATGTATATTGACACATCTTTTTCTCTTCTATTTCTTCCTCATTTTCGAAAATACATGGTCTCTTTTTGACAAAAGATGTTGCTTTTCACTAATTTACATTATCTTCTAATTATCTTATATTAATTAGCTAGAAATCCTCCCATTGGTTGATTCATTTTCACATGGATTAAGGTTCAATTAATTAGAACCATTAGATTCACCTTATTAGATTCAATCTTGGCCTTTCATTGGTTACTAATCTTTAATTAGGTTTTACACATAATTAACTTCAAACATCTCCTTTATTCCTGCTTAAACAATTAGCCATTAATTATTTATTTAATCACTTACTAATTATTGACAATTTTCTTAATTAGGATTAATAATTTCCTCACAACTATTGTACTGACATTGGTAATTTATGCTCCATGTATTATATTAAAAATCATAGAGTCATTTAAGGTTCCCAAAATAATATTTAATTTCTCCTCTTTTATTTCCAAGGGAAATAATCCCATAAATTACCTAAATTAGAGACAACATAATTTCTAATTTTTAATAAATATTTTATTGCCTCTTAGGAATTATCATAATATTCTCAGGGTATTTTATGACCCACAATTATATTTAGGGATTTTTGGCATTTTATTTCTTCTAATTTCAAGAGATTTTACCCTAGAAAAATAAGATAAATACACTCAAGGTTTGAGACCACATATTCACCTATTTTCAATAAGTATTATCTACTAAATTATGATACTTATCATAAGTGCGATTTTTAGGGTATTACAAGATGACATAGTGGATGATGTGGCTGTTGATTTATCACATGACTATGAATCTGATGACTGGACGTTTTGGTGACATGGCTAGTGATGTGGCATGTGATATTTCTGATGACTAGGACCTTTGTGATTTGCTTCTTTGACAAGTAGGAATAGACAAAACAGAAAGCAGCAAATAAAAGACGAAAAGACGCAGAAAAGCATAAGCTAGATGACTTCGCTCTCAACCATCAGCGCGGGAAACATAACAAAGAGCACCGTCTACAAAACTTCCACCCATTTCTCCTCATGGTTGCGTCGCCGACACATTGTAATATATGTGTGTGTGAAAGGGAAAATTTTTATGAGTTGAATTTAAAATAATTGAGGAAATGGAGTTATAAAATTTTAATAAAGAAAATATGGAAGATAAAAATAGTCAGAAAAATTAATTATATTAATGACTTTCAACTCCACCTTTCTATTTTTTTTGAAAATCCAATTCAAAAAATATTTTCCCTTCCTTCCACCTTACCAAACAAGCCTGAGTTATGAAAATTAGTTACTTTTCTCTTTTGGAGTGGACTGAAGAAAAGCAGAAACAGAAATAATTTTTTTTTCTTTAAAAACACTCGTCTTAGTAGTGGTTTAATTTAATTACTGTTGGATCATATATTTATTAATAAATAATAGTAAGCCATTAGTTCAGTCTAGTGACAAATTCACTGACAATTTTTCAACAAACTAGTACAGAATCCGTGGGAAGCATGGGTATAAATAAATGGTATCGCACATATGCAAAGGATGATATACAACATAACCAATTGAATATAGGCAAAATGGTCAAGTGAAACTTAAATCTATTTCAAATCAGTCATAAGTGGTAACATGTGTTGAGCCAGTGGGTCTAACCTGCCAAAAAGTGACTTTTGCAAAGCCTTGGTTTAAGAAAGATGTTTGTTATATTTTTCTAGCACAAAGAGTTTGGGATATTATATGGTAAAGAGCTTCACAACTTAATAATTCTAAGTAGTGTAGATTCTAGCATTTAGAAAAAACCTTATTGATAATTTTTTAGGGGGTAACTTATTGATAATTTCTTTATGCCAACATTTGAGATCTATTCTCGAAAGATTTGAGCACTAAAAGATCAAAATGAGCTAAAAATTGGATGTAGTACAGTTGGAAGGTGGGAAAGTCAAAGTCTTTTAGTGGACCTCATTTCCCTCTTTCCAAATAAATAGGAAAAAGGTTAAAAAAAAAATATAGAGGGAGGGAGAAAGCAGAGAATTGCGATTTAAGTATTATGTCATGTCAGATGAAATAACAATAAGAGTAATTATAGTCGGAACTTCACAACCTCATGAAAGAAGATTATTTGAAGCGATTCCATATAAATACTGATCCCACAATCAACTTTAGCAAATACTTCTTTTGTTTTGTTTCAACGACTTGAATATGTCAATCACATCCCAAAACTCTACAATCACAAATTCCTCCCCCACCTAAAATAAAAACCAAGACAAGAAACCATAACTCAATCCTCAAAATTTTCAGCATTATCCAACAAATAATGGGCTGACAAATGCTCAACTCACACAACTACAAAAAAAAGCCTTTTACTATCCGTTTTTAGCCCTTGTAATACCCTGATAAATTAAATAGCTATTTTTAAAAGATGAATATGTGGTCTCGAAGAATATGTTATATTATCTTCTTTTCTAAAAGAGAATTTCTTGGAGATTAGAGAATTTAAGGGCCAAAGTGCCAAAATGACGAAAATGCCCCTAAGGGACATAAATAACTTAGGAAAATGGTGAAAAATCCTAAAAGACAAGGAAATAATTATTAAAATTGAGAGAGTATATTATCTCTAATTGTGGTAATTTAATAAATTACAAACTTGGAGGAATTGAATAAGAATGCTCAAAAAGTAATGTAATGACCATAATACCCTTGTAATTTCTAAGACAATGCAGAATACATGGAAACAAATGTGTCAGTGTAAAAGTTATGAGGTAATGAGGTATTATAATTAAGAAAATTATCAACTAGTGAAAAGAAAGTAATTATTGGCTTATTACTTAAGCATAAGTAAAGGAAATTCATGAATAATTATATGAAACCCTAAAATTAATGGTTTTTGGCCAAGAATTAGTAAAAATATATTTACTAATTAATTGGAAATTTTTGAGGAAAATGGATGAGTTTAGGTATTTTTAAGCCTAAATACAAGAATGAGCCAATTAGGTAATTTTGTGGAATTTTTGGGAAAAATTAAATAATTAAATAATAAATAAATATTTATTAAGTATAAAAGAGGGCCAGCCGAATTGTTCACAAAAGTAGGATAGGAATGAAAAAAGAAAAATCATGATATTTTATGCAACTTGTAATATAATATTATATAATTAAATATAGTGAATAGTAATTTAATAATTAGGAAACGGATCCTATCTAGAGATCTAGGAATGAGATTTCCAAAGTCAAGGTAGAATATTGATCAGTAGAATTTTATCTTCCGTTAGACTCTTCCGGAAGTTAATTCTGAAGCCGTTTGTGCATTTTCCTAATAAAACAAAATAGGAAAAATGTAGATAGGCATATTTTTGGATATGAAGAAAATAAATTCGAACTCAATATCTAGAAATGAGTTTGAATTTATCTGGACATATTTGGAATCAGTGAATTTTTCTGAAGAAGTTGATGATTTCAGAAATGCGTTCTGAAACCGGACGTGTTTGGACACGTTTTTCGAGAAAACTACAACTGGACTGTTGGAACCCTGTAAGAGACCGAAATCTAAGTTAAATTAGATATTATTGATGAGGAAGAGAAGATCTTCAGAGTTATGAATTCAGAAGTTTGAGATTTCTCCGAAATCACGCGAATCGGGTACCGATCGGGGAAATCGGCCAGACCGGGCATAAAGTGAGCATAAGTCATCAATTTTTGGACCAATTGGAGGCTGCCACCTCAGCCCATGCATGTCGACCAGCATGCTCCCATGGACAAGGATTAAACACCATTTTGAGTTTGATTTTCCAAGGTTGTAAACAAAGTGAAAAATTCCCAACATGTCCTTCCAAAATTCTATAAATAGGCATGTCTCCCCTTCATATTTTTCACACCATTCCTCCTTCCTTTTGGCCGAACCTAGAGGGAGAAAGTAGAGAGAGAAGCTCTGGAAAAAATTCTGCAGAAGTTTTCAACGGGTAAGTCCTTCGGTCTTTAGCTTTTTAGTACGGTAGTTAGTAGAATTGTTAGATAGATTTAGCAAGTAGGGAGTGAGATTCCTACTATTGATTTTAGGCCTCATTGCATTAAAAATATGCCTGAAGAGGTAAAAACATAGTAGGGATTAAGTCCCCGAAAGTTGAAGTCTTCGTAGTTCTTTCAATAGTTAGAGTAGTAATGCTAGAGTAGCCTTTATTTTTCAAAGTATGATTAGATATCATATGATAGGGCTATTTTAGTCTAGAATTTCGAAAATCATAATTTCGTCGAAGTTAAGCGAAATTTCGGGAAGAAAATTTGTAAGAGTAACGAAGTCTTTGGCAAAATCCCTCCATTAGGGGTATAGGGGCAAAATGGTAATTTTTACCTAAAATGCCGATATAGTATGAAATCACTAATAAAAGTGATATTACTCTTATAGGGCGTCGAAATCCTAATTTGTTGTCGTTACGCATCCAACGTGCATTGTCGGACAAACCGCTGTTTTCCGTCAGAAAGTACAGTTCCGCCAAGAACATCTACGTACATCAACGAAGGTACGTTCGCGTACTGTAACACTAATCTGATGATTATTGAATGATTATATGTGATAATATGTTATGTGAATAGTTTGGTGCCGAAGGCAAGGCTAGTCTATGTGGGTGTGCCATTTAGTCGCCGTAAAGTCGGTGAGGCCCCCCATGATAGACACTTACCTGGCCATTCTGTTCGGTGCTAGATGCACCATATCTATGGAACCGTACTTAGATACTCCGTGTCTATGGAACCGTACTTAGATACCCCGTGTCTATGGAACCGTACTTAGATACTCTGTGCCTATGGAACCGTACTTAGACACACTGTGATTAAGGAATCGTACTTAGATCACTATTACGGTTTTATGTTGTTATACTAGTTTGATCAATGCTTTGTGAAATTAGAAATACCATTGTACATATACTGTTTATAAGCATGAGGTTAACCGTTACCCGAGATCCAATGCGCTAAATTGGATCTCACTATAGCTCGTGGTCCTGGAGGACCGAGGGTCGAGGAGAGAAGCAAGCAGGCCACGTAGATCGAGGACAAAGGTAGGGAACTAGCATGAAGATCAGATGGAGACGTTTTAGTTTTGTTGTACTTACGTTAGATGTAAACACTCGGAGGAATGTACGGCCTTATGAACAGCTAGATACACTGTTATCAATGTTATTCAGTTACTCTTTATTATGAAAAAAAAAATTGTCGCTCAAAACTCTGATAAACGCTATGAAAACAGTTGTGAAAACCGGGGTGTTACAGCCCTTTTTACATTATGTTTTTAGGGGATGTCTATGTGAGGGATGTAGTAAATTTGAAACCTACGACATCCCAAATAAAATTTGGGACACCATATTGTTTTTTCTTTTTCCTTTTTAAAAAACCTCAAATCTCAGGATCGGGAGGTTGAGCGGAGAGGCCATGTAGATCGCCAGTTGGTGGTAGCTAAACACAGATCTTTGCCGGGAAAGAGGAAGGGGAAAGAGGCCACAATCTTCATTGTCGCTTGTGGTCGAACCCAGATCTGCAGAACAAAGCTGAAGGGTTCATAAATTTTCTAGATCTAAACATTGCCGCCAACCTCATAGATCTAAACCTTCGACTTGAGCTAACATAATCTTACAGAGCCAAAACATCATCAACAATAGCGAGAGTTGACACAACGGTCATGATTTTCCATATCTGAAATTGTTCAAAAGGAAAGAGGGGTAGAATACAAAAAATGAAAGAGCGGTGCGATATGAAACTATTCAAAAGGAAAGAGGGGTAGAATACAAACAATTTTCCTTCGACAATGACGGGATGTGGCGCCGATGGCATTTTGGATAGTCGAAGATGAGATGAAAAGCGTTGAGGTTCCAGAGAGGATTAGATGGAGAGCGTTGAGGTTTCGGGGAGGTTGAGGCTTTGGACAGTCAAAGATGAGACAAAGAGGTTGCGACATTTGGTCCTTAGGCATGAAGGAAGACATGAAGTAAGTTCTTTAGGTGTCCCAATTTGAATTTGGGATGCCTAAATTGTCCTTAAAGGTGTCCCTATATGAATTTGGGATGCCTAAATTGTCCTTAAAGGTGTCCCTATATGAATTTGGCACACCTAAAGTGTCCATATAGGTGTCCCAATATGAATTTGAGATGCCTAAAGTGTCCATATTGGCCCCCCAACTCTAAAAGGGAAGCAAAAAGTAGTGCTTTTAGTGTTCCTTTTTTAAATTAAGAAGCCAAAATCACCTTCTTCCTAAGCGTCCCACATTTAATTTGTGACACCTAAAGTCCACTTTATACTTCCCAATTCTAAAAAGGGAAGCCAAATATGTCAAAATTTCTCCACATAACTATAAAAAAGATACCGCCTTTATTTTTCACTTCCTTTTTTTTTATTTAAAAAAACAGATGTTTTTTAGAAGCTTCCATAAAAGCCAGACTAAGCAATAAAGTACCCCATATTTTTCCCTATGCCTCAGGTTGTCTTGCGATCCCTTCTACAGCTTGACCTGCAGTAGTACCTTGACCAACCCTAGGTTCAATAGAAGCAAGCCCGACGGCCAACCCGGCAGCAATAACCGAAGCGGCAGAAATCAGTGGATTCATGATAAGTTCCTCGCACAAAAAATAAAGAAATAGTTAATGATACAATCAACAAACAAATTATGACTTAATTATTCCATCATTAAGATTTATCCAGTCGAAGTAATTAAGAATTCCGAATTGAAAAAAAAAGAATATTTATCGAACTATGAGAAAAACTTCGATATTTCTTTTTTAGTTTATATCCACATAGTTTTTGTGAATCCCTACAACTTTTGTTCTTATCTGCCCAAAATTTTCCTCTATAACTGAGGCCCTGCCAGATTCCATGCCCTAAGCTATAAATCATGGGAAAGCATTAAACAAAGCCAGTAAGCATAGAACGAAAAGAATAAGAGGTGGCAACTGCTACTCACAGCTCTTAGATGCTTTAAAAAAACATCAAACAAGATATCTAGCTATCTTTCCATTTCATAGAATATAGATCTCTCAAGCCACATTTAGAAGAATAAAAAGGAGGAAAAAGAAGAGCAATCTTACAAGAACCCACAATTGAAGCAGAACAATGGAAAGGAAAATAAGATCAAACTACAGAATAGAGATGAGAAAATTAGAACAAATGCAGTCGGAAAAGGGGTTAAATTTTAGAAATAGAGAAAACGATTTAAATTTTTCCTTCAAAAGTGGTGTCAAATTCATGGGCTTGTAACAGCAAGGAACTGCTTCACAATTTGGTTAGGCTTCTTGCGTGCCTTGGTCCCTATATAATTGCAAGATTTTAGTGTAAGAAATAGTAAATATGTAACACTAATATTGAAAATTAGATGAGAGGAGGCAAATTGATATATCAAAAATAGAGGTAAAACCTTATTCAAGATTAATCTTATGATATTCATCTTTTATCTTTTTAAGAGACAGTATATAAACAAATGTTATCATCATCTCTGTATAAAATAAAATATAACTATTTGCCTTCCAAATAGCCAACCAAATCAACTCTTGCCATTTCTTGTTCTGAAGTTAAAAGTGCACATTAAGTATGAGCATTTCCCAGGAACACAGAGCATCATGCTTCTTAGGATTAATCGTCAATGCCTCCTCTAGCTTTGAAGCAAAATCTTCACCAATCAAGTCAGCATCCTAAAATTATACTGCCTCCGGTTCTAATTATAAGAACACTTTTGTAGTACAATTTGCACTACAAAGTGTTCTTATAATTAAGAGGGGGTATTACATTAAAAGGAGATGCATCAGTAGTTAATGAATATATTCCCATAAAATTTCAGTAATAACCACGACAGAAAATGGTCGGATTGAACCGTTGTTATATTAAATTAAAGCTTTTCGATAAAAATAAATAAATAAAAGAGCAATAAATTAGCACACTAGACACTCTTCTTCAAATGGAATTACTGCTCTGAAACTGAGACAACTGTAGTATGGCGCCACCCCATCTTGTAAAGTTGATAGGACAAAACTTTATAGCCTATAACTCCGCAAGTATACGAGCCATATCAAGTAATAAAGTGATAAGAAAAGTATCGTTCCCACGAAGACTTAGTATCACAAACTTCAGTTAAGCATTAATTTCACAATTTCATTTAAGTTGAGCAAACCAGATTGAATTTAATTAAGATAAAAGAAAAGAAAATCAAAATAACAAACTACTAAAATTATCGAACGAGCAACCTAGAGTCACTAATCCCTTGTTTGTTCTTAGATTTTATCCCCACTGAACTAATTTCGACTTAACTTAATTAGCTAACCTAGAGTATTGATGTCTATAAATGCCTTCCGGTCCATTTATATACCTACCTCAATTAATTATGTAATACCTCACACAACTAAATAAAATGCATTTTAGATCGGGCGCACTCTAATTTGATTATGCAAAGCTTCTAGGTATATGCCTATCCTAGAGGCAAATTAGATTAAAACCTAATTCCACGCAAATTAGATTAAAACCTAATTCCATATTATTTAATCCCAAGGTCAATTTAAGATTCCCTCTTCCAAGTTCAACCCTAAATCCCCAAAACATGCTCAATGATGGCCAATCAATAAGTAATAACAATAAAAACAAGATTAAATAAACAAAAATAAAATTAAACAAAACTAATTTGTGGGAATAATCTCTAGAACCCAAATAAGTTCATTGGTCCTCTAGGTGTAAAAGAGAATTAGTCACACATGGCTATACTAAAATCCATAACAAAAAGATAAGAATTTCGGTTCAAAGAATAAGGAGAGAGAGGAAAGAAAGCTTCTCCGTCGCCTGCCTCCACAGTCCTTCCGTCCTTCCGTGGAGATGATGAAGAGAACCAAAACGCTCAGCTGCTACTCCTCTGCTTCTTTGTTCCTTCTCGTTTGGCGTCTCTCGATCCTCCTACGTTCTTTTTTTGTGCGTTTCTTTGCCTCCCTATTTATAATTTAGGTCTCCTCCTCTTAATTAATCACCAAGCTTAGGATCCAAGTTTAGTCACCAAGCTTAGGATCCAAGTTTTCTTTTTAGCATGTGGGATCCACGTCTTTATTCCTTTTATGGCTGCAAGCTCCATATGTATTTTGTCTCTTCTCTTTCATATAATATCTCCCGCACAATAAAAATAGGATATGAATAGATTTTATGTCAATTTATTCTTTGATCCTAAGTTTGATTCAATGATGGAAAATTTTATAAAAGATAATTAAATAGGTATATAATATAAATAAATCCAGCTACTTATAACCTAAAATATACACCTATTTAATTATAAAATATATACTTATCAAACTCCCCCACACTTAAACATTTGCTTGCCCTCAAGCAAAAGAAAGAGAATTTATTATCTGAAAAGAACATTGCTTATGACATTCCTAAACAGAAAGCAATAAACCACCATGAAGATGAAATATCACCTTAGAGGGGGGTGAATAGGTGATCTCAAAAATCTTTTTCACAAGGCAGGTAGGTAAACAAGGATAAACAGGAAAAAGACACGAGGCAATTTATACTGGTTCGATCTAATACTTTGACCTACGTCCAGTGTCCAAGCACACCTTGGGATTTCACTAACTCTTCAAACGAATACAATTACACACACACTATATAGGATGATCCTTTCTCTCACGGACTCGCTCCCCCTTACAAGTTGTAATTGTACACTCACACTTAAGGTTCCACAACCTTAAGATTTCAACCAAGATAATCAAATAGTGTTTAGCTCCTCACTGAGTAAATATATGATAATCATTGAAGTACAAAAATATCCGAAGATATTAAGAGTATTTAATGAATTGAAACAGTAGATAGTAGTTGAAACTAATTGAATGCACAGAGTTTTGGTCGTTTGAACATTCAATGCTTCTAGTATTTATAGATGATAGCATTTATGACCTTTGAGAAGCTTGAACAAATATCCGTTGTGATTCTCGATTATAGCCGTTAGAGAATAGAGAAGCAGAATCATCAATCTTCCAATATTCTTTCATTCTTTCATTCTTTCGTTTTTGACCGTTGGGAAGCACAACAAAGAGAATGAAATAATCTGAATGTCTTTCTGTATGTTCGTTGATTGAGTGTCTCGAATGGGTAACTGCATTTAATGTGTTCTGACACGTTGGTGCTTTTTGCAGATTAGAGTTAATCTGATTTCAAAATTATCTGAAACTCACTTATCAAACTGATTAAAAAATGTTAGAAACAGTAGTAATTAATGATATGAATACTCCATAAGCATACTCAGAAGATTTTAAAAGTTGGAAATTGATTCAAAGAAACAGAGCTTGATTGACTTGAGTCAAGTTCATCACTGGCTCGAGTCAGGCCTTTGAATCTTGCGCAATGAACTTTTGAAATCTCTATGTGACTCGAGGCAGACAAAACCTTGGCTTGAGTCACGCCTTAGACTCGAGTCAGCCAAATGTGAGGCTCGAGTCAGGTCGATGAAGCATTAGAACGATCGATATATGCAACTTGAGGCACAAATTACTCTGGCTCGAGTTAACGTTCAGACTCGAGTCATCACCAATACGATAGACTCGAGTCAGCCTTGTCTTTTGAATGTAACGGTTAAGAACCTTGGCTCGAGTTGATACATATGGCTCGAGGCAACAATTTGTTTGTTTTGAAATTCATTTAAAAATTATGTCCTCTGGCTCGGTCACACAAAGTCCTGGCTCGAGTCTTGTCCTAAACTCGAGGTGGACTTTTTGTAGGCTCGAGTCAAATGGTTTATATTTTGAAATTTATTCAGTCACTGATTCGAGTCTCAGCAAAGCGTGGCTCGAGTCTAGAGCTAGACTCAAGGCAACCTTTTGACAGGCTTGAGTCAAGTTCAGATTTTGGCGATGCATGCTTAAGTGATTGACTCAAGTCTGCCACATTGGCTCGAGTCAATATGACAGCAAATAATTTTCTTCTGATAGGATGAGAATTTGACTTAGGTAAGATTATTTTGCTTACAATACTTGATCAAACCCAGTGTTCAACCTTAATCATCATCAAAACACAAATAGAGAACTAACACACCACACTTAGATCATATCATCAAATCTTGTTTAAGTTAATGTCTTACAAGAATAGGTCATTAAGCCAATAGCCTTAAACAATTGTAACCATCTCTTAACATCCCATGCTGTAACATCCCAATTCCAGAGCCAATTTTTTTTTTCTTTTAAATCAGAGTAGAGCATTGGAGCGTAAGAGTAACTGATTCCCATTCAAACAATAACCATAGTGTAACATAGTGTTGATACAGCATCCTAATGTTCTCATAGGTAAATACGGAAAACGATAAAGTGACATCTCCGTCTAAGAGCTCACTCGTGCTACATGCCCTCCAACCATGAGCCTACTTGTGTAGCTTGCCCTTATCTCCAATCCTTTAGTCCTTCCGACCCTGAAGCTACAGCTGAGATCCAATTTAACGCATTGGATCTCAGGTAACGGTTAACCTTATGCTCAAATAAAACAGTATAGGGATGACAGATATTCATGACATAACAACTATGATCAATATAATGACAGTACATAAGCGTAAAGCAGTATGTAAGCCCCATAAAGTGCCTGCACTATTCACCAGTGCCACGATGTACGGTCGTATCCTCAGCGCTAGGAAAACTCTAACGGTATTAATATCTCTATAACCCGTGTGAAATCGTATGTATAATCGGTAACCACGAACAGAGTCTCTAACCGTGAATGTATCTCGGTGACTCCTAACAGAATCTCTTTCCGCGAATGTACCTATCACATATATGTATATGAGCAGCACTAGATTAGTGTTACAGTACGCGAACGTACCTTCGTTGACGACGTTAAGTACTTCTGGCGGAAAACGTACTTTTTACGGGAAAACGTGAAATGTCCAACAGCGGCACGTCGGGTAGCGTAACGGCAGCAGATCAGAGTTTCTGATGTCCTATAAGAGTAATATCACTTTCATTAGTGATTTGGCACTATGACTGGCATTTTAGGTAAAAATTACCATTTTGCCCCTATGCCCCTAATTGGCGGAATTTTGCCAGCACTTCGTTACTCTTATAAAGTTTCTTCCCGAAATTTCGCCAGAACTTCGACGAAATTATGATTTTCGAAATTCTAGACTAAAATAGCCCTATCATATGACATCCAATCATACTTTGAAAAATAAAGGGTACTCTAACTATTGAAAAAACTATGAAAGCTTAAATCTCGCTATTTTAACTTTCAACTTTCAGAGACTCAATCCCTACTATGTTTTTACCTCGTCAGGCATCTTTCAATGCAATGAGGCTTAAAAACAAGAATAGGAATCTCATCTCCTACTTCCTAGATCTAACTACAGTTCTACTAAAACTACCGAAAGAACGAAAGACTAAGGACCGAAGGACTTACCCGTTGAAGACTTCCGTAATTTTTTTCCAGAGCTTCTCCCTCTAGAATCCTCTCTCTAGGTTCGGTTTTGGAAGGCAAGATCCTAGCCCTTAAGGCACTTGGTCGACATGGAGGAGCTGATGTGGCAGCCAAGGAGTGGTTCAAGAATGATGACTCATCCTACTTTATGCCCGGTCTGATAGAATTTCCCCGATCGGTACCCGATTCGCGTAATTTCGGATAAATCTCAAAATTCTGGATTTACAACTTTAAAGACATTCTCTCACTCATTAGAAATGTCCAAGTTAACCTAAATTTTGATTCCATTTAGGGCTCCAACAATCAGTCTGAAGTTCCTCGAAAAGCGTGCCGACTGCGGGCAATTTCGGAATCATCAACTTCTGGACAAAAATTCACTGATTTCAAATATGTCCAGATAATTTCAAACTCATTTCTAGATGTTGAGTTAGAATTTATTTTCTTCAAATCCAAAAATGTGCCTATCTGCATTTTTCCCTATTTTGTTTTATTAGGAAAAAGCTCAATCGGCTTCAGAATTAACTTCCAGAAAATTCTAACGGAAGATAATAATCCACTGATCAATATTTTACCTTGACTTTGGAAAACCTATTCCTGGTGCTCTAGATAGGATCCGTTTCCTATTTATTAAATTACTATTCACTATTTTTCACTTTAATTAATTATAATATATAATATTAAAATTTTGTAAAATATCATGATATTATCAAAATCCATCCCTATCTTCATATTTTTTTGACAATTTCGGCTGGACCAAATTTTTGGATTTGTAAATCTTTTTCATGAATTATTTAATTATTTAATTAATCATTTAATTTAATTTTCTTAAAAATTTCCCAAAATTACCTAATTGGTCCATTCTTGTATTTAGGCTTAAAAATACCTAAACTCGTCCATTTTTCTCAAAAACTTCCAATTAATTAGAAAATATATTTTTTCTAATTTTAAACCAAAAACCACTAATTTTAGGGTTTTACATAATTATTCCTGAATTTCCTTTGCTTATACTTAAGTAATTAGCCAGTAATTACCTAATTACTTTATTATCACTTGTTGATAATTTTCTTAATTAGAACACCTTATTACCTCATAACTCTTGCATTGACATTTGTGTTTCCATGTCTCTTTCATTTATATTAGAATTTACAAGGGTATTTTAGTCATTTCAATACTTTTTGAGCATTCTTATTCAATTTCTCCAAGTTCATAATTTATTAAATTACCATAATTAGAGATAATATACTCTCATAATTCACTTAGTCATTTTACTGCCTTTTAGGATTTTCCATAATTTTCTAAGTCATTTACCCTTTCCAGGGGTATTTTGGTCATTTTGGCACTTAATATCTCTAATTTCATTCGAAATTTCCCTAGAAAATATACTAAGTATTTGACAATGTTTTGACACTATATCTTTACCTATTCCCAATAGGTACTTTTCACTAAACTATGATACTTTATCATAGGCCAGATTTCAGGGTATTACACATGCTCAAAAGATCGGTAAGTAATAATTGCAACAATAAGATTAGTAGAGGAATATTACGCTACTTAACTCCTCTAGAAAACTTCAAATGCCTCACTAAACCAAGTTTTTTATTGAACTTAATAGGGATCCTCAGGTAAAACATAGCCCTTTTTTTTCCCTTTTTTTGAGCCATTATAGGTCCCTTTTTGACTCGACCCTGCACATGAGTGATGCAGCACCGGTTACTCAGTTACTCCAACAGGTACCTCAAAAGGCTTTTAGTCCAACTCATAACCTTCTTTGACTTTACCGTTTGACGCGAGTGCCAACATTGGTGATGAAGTGCCCCCAGTTACTAAGTAAGGTCTAGATAAGTCATTGGAGTTGTTTTTTTTTTAATACCTGAGTCATTTCCCTAAACAAAATATTTACTTAGCTAGCAAAGATCATCATCTCATTTTCTAACTAAATCATGTAGCAAAATATTCATAAACTAATAATCTGTTGATCATATTACAAACTAATCCCTATTCTCATAGTTCATCTCAGGATTGCACAAAAATTCAAGGCTTTAGAGACTTAATTGAAACATTCTTTTCTATTTTAATTTTTGACTTGATAATATTCTCTAAGATAGGGAAAGCTCAAAATTAAGGTCAATCCTAAACAATGCAAAAATCTCAATTTAAAAAAATCTTTTCAGTTGCATAAGAACAAGCATAACCAAAGAAATTATATCCCTCCCCCACACTTAAATCAAACATTGTCCTCAATGTCGCAAAAATATAAAGAGGGAAAGAAACTAGTATTCCCCTGGTTTAGGCCTCTAACTCTGATGTGGAGTGCTTCCCCTGATACCATCCATGATATTTCAAATTTTAAGGGAGAAGAGAGTGTTCAAGCAAGACCTTGCAGTAACAAGAGGAGTGATCTTCTTCAAACCTGAATAAAACTGAAAGAAAGAAAGAAATAATAATAATAATTAAATATGCAAGAAAAACCCTTGGGTTGCTTCCCAAGAAGCGCTAAATTTATAGTCTTTAGCCAGACTTCTCAAAACAAACCACTAATCATAAGTATCAAACACCTCAATTACCTTGTCTTCATTCCTTTTCAAGCAACAAGGTGTCACATACAAAACTTGATCATTCCAGTTAGTTACTTGTACTTCCTCAATCATAGAAAATCGTGGATTACAAGCAATCACTGAATTCAAATGAAGCACAACATGCACATCCTTACAAATAGATATAGGCACTTCCAAAAATTTAGAGCATCCAATAAAATCAACTTGACTCTCCTCAGTAAAAGTCAAAACATCCATAGAAGAATCATCATTAACACCAATAGGAACATTCATATCAATTTGCTCACCGAAATCACAATCCTTAGGCTCCACAGCTGGAACCTCTTCTAGACACCCATTGTTCTCATCTTAATCAATTTCATGCTCACAATCACTTTCTACATTATACACAGTCTCATGTAATTCCACACCTTCAACTTCCTCACAATAATCATTATCAGCATAAGAAGTAGTCATTAGGCTTAAGGAATTGTAATACCCTAAAAATCACACTTAGGGTAAATATCAAAAATTGGGAAATATACCTATTGGAAATAGGTGAATATGAGGTCTCAAACACCTTGTATTGAGTTTACCTTGTTGTTAGGGTAATTTCCCTTGAAATTAGATAATTTGCAAATAGGTCCCTAAAAACGTTTGAAAATTTGCAAATAGGTCACTAAACACATTATGGGTTATAAATACCCTGTGAAAGCTATAAAAGAGGAAAGTAAATATCTATTTGAAATAGGGAATGGTATTGTCCCTAATTTAGGTAATTTATTAAGTTACTACCTTGAAGAAATAAAGGGGGAAGAGTCAAAAGTATCCAAATGACCAAAATGACCCCGTAAATTTTAGTACAGTACAGAAGACAGGAAAACACAAATGTCAGTGCAAAAGTTATGAGGTAATGAGTTATTATAATTAATAAAATTATCAACTATTGATAAGAAAGTAATTAGGTAATTATTGGCTAATTACTTAAGCTTAAGCGAAGGAAATTCAAAGATAATTATGTAAAACCCTAAAATTAGTGGTTTTTGGCCAAGAATTAGTAAAAACATATTTGCTAATTAATTGGAAATTTTGAGGAAAATGGATGAGTTTAGGTATTTTTAAGCCTAAATACAAATATGGATCAATAGGGAAATTTTGTAAAAAATAATATAAAATAATTATTTTATATAATATTAATTAATTATTAATTAAATAAAAACGAAAATTGAAAAAAAAGACCAGATCATTGACCAAAAAATTGGATGAAGAAGGGATAAGATTTTGTGAAAAAATATCATGATATTTTGTATAAAGTTGTAATATTATATATTATAATTAAATATGGTGAATAGTAATAGAATAAATAGGAAATGGATCCTATCTAGAGAACTAGGAATGAGAATTCCAAAGTCAAGGTAAAATATTGATCAGTGGATTTTTACCTTTCGTTAGACTTTTCCGGAAGTCAATTCCGAGGCCGTTCGAGGAACTTCATCGACTGTTGGAGCCCTATATGGAATCAAAATTTAGGTTAACCTAGACATTTCTAATGAGTGAGAATAAGTCTTCAAAGTTGTAAATCCAGAATTTTGAGATTTTTCCGAATTACGCGAATCGGGTACCGATCGGGTATAAATGCTTCTAGAATATACCAACTTGTCACACAAGTTGGTGACTCATAAGGGCTGAACGAAATTGTGCTTTGCATGGCCACAAATCATCCACCAAAACCCTAATTTTTCTATGGTTAAAAATGAGGGGGAAATTACAAAGTTGGAAAGGGAAAATTACACAATTTGGCACTTTTTTCCCCTATAAATAGGCCTTGAATCCTCTTCATTTCTCACACAATTTGGAAGAGCAAAACCGAATTTAGAGAGAGGTTTTAGAGAGAGGAGCTCTGGAGAAAAGCTGTAGCGAAGCTCTGGGTAAGTTTTTCGGTACTGAGCTTTTAGCTTTCGTAGTTCTTTCAATAGTTAGAGTAGTAATGCTAGTATAGCCTTTAATTTTTCAAGCATGATTGGATATCATATGATAGGGCTATATTAGTCTAGAATTTCGAAAATTACCATTGGGTCGAAGTTCTGGCAAAATTTTGGAAAATCGGAGCCAAAGTAACGAAGTGCTGGCGAAATTCCGCTAATTAGGGGTATAGGGGCAAAATGGTAATTTTTACCTAAAATGCCAGTCGTAATGTCAAATCACTAATGAAAGTGATATTGCCCATATAGGATATCGAAACTCGATTTGCTTGCCGTTCTGTTGCCCGACGTGCCACTGTTGGACGTTTCGCAGTTTTCCGTAAAAAAAATATGATTTCCGACGGAAGTACCGTCTACCGTCAACGAAGGTACGTTCGCATACTGTAACAGTAACTCTGATGGTTATTGTATGCATATATGTATATTAAATGTACTTTGACTGTACTATTGTCTGTCATGCCAATTGTCTGTCATGCCTGTACTCTGACTGTACTGTTGTTCTGTCATGCCAATTGTCTGTCATGCCTGTACTCTGACTGTACTGTTGTTCTGTCATGCCTATTGTCTGTCATGCCTGTACTCCGATTGTACTATTGTCTGTACTCTGATTGTACTATTGTCTGTACTCCGATTGTACTATTGTCTGTACTCCGATTGTACTATTGTTCTGTACTTTGACTGTACTATTGTCTGTACTCCGACTGTACTGTTGTCTATCATCCGACTGTATGATTGTCTGTCATCCGACTGTATTGTTATTGCCATACATATCTGATATGTATACCCTATGTCTGACTGTAGTAAATGTTGCCAAAAGTCTGAGAATGTCTGTTGTACATATATGATGTATGTAATCATGAGGTTAACCGTTACAGGGTTCGATGCATGGACCTCAGCTCTTAACTTAGCTTCAGGGTCGGGTGGACCGAGAATCGAGGAGAAGGACAAGCAGCACGCTTAGGAGTCCCACCAAGACTCATTTCGTTATACTTTTGAAACACTCTTGTACCGCTTGTTTAAACAAAGAAGACATGCTACCGTGGGTATTTTAATATACATATCAGTTACTCAATCGCTCCGGTGCTCTACTCTGATGTTTTTCAAATAATGTTTGATGAAAAAAAAATTATACTGCTTGTGAAAACGGGATGTTACAGGAATTATCTTGCACCATAGTCTCAAGTGTTGAAACAATTTGACTCGCATATACCTCAATATTTTGGATACTTACCCCAATATTTTGGACACTTGACTAAATGCTAGTGACAATCTCCTTTTGCTCTCTACTAGATCTCTCTACTGCTTCCACATTACTCCTCAAATAATCTTTCTAAATTAGATTTTTCCTTATACTCAATGGTGTGTTCTTCAACATATGGATAAGAGTAAAAAGGAGGGGTATTTTCATGAGAACAATAGACATATGGATCCTCAAACTTTTGTTGCTCAAAATTTCACTAGGACAAAATGAATGATCAAAATAAGCTTGGTTCCTAGCAAAATCATCCCCAACAAAATGACTAGTTGTAATATACGGACAATGCTAATATAAATGACTCTCTCCACAATAAGCACAAGACATGCAAACATATTGAGAAGAATCAACATATGGAATACAACTATCATTTATGCTCCTTTTATGTTTCCTAGATTCATTCAAAGAATTTAAAATAGCAATCAGTCCATCTTGTATTGAAGACAAAGAATCCATCTCCTTTTTAATATTAAGACCAGCTGGTTGCCATGTGGAATCCATTTTTTTCTAAAAAAAATTAAATAAAATATTTACGAACTCAAACTTAAACTACTAATGCTCAATCAATTCTAACCAAGACAATTGTGGCACACAAGTCCCCGGCAACGACGCCAAAAACTTGATAGGACAAAACTTTATAGCCTATAACTCCGCAAGTATACAGGCCGTATCAAATAATAAAGTGATAAGAAAAGTATCGTTCCCACGAAGACTTAGTATCACAAACTTCAGTTAAGCATTAATTTCACAATTTCATTTAAGTTGAGCAAACCAGATTGAATTTAATTAAGACAAAAGAAAAGAAAACCAAAATAACAAACTACTAAAATAATCGAACGAGCAACCTAGAGTCACTAATCCCTTGTTTGTTCTTAGATTTTTTCCCCACTAAACTAATTTTGACATAACTTAATCAACTGACTTAGAGTATTGATGTCTATAAATGCCTTCCGGTCCATTTATATACCTACCTCAATTAATTATGTAATGCCTCACACAACTTGTAATACCCAGATATTTATCTGGAATATTATAAATAAAAGTTGGATATTTCTGATAAGTGAAATTTCAATCTCCGGTCTTGTATAATTATAGTCTATTTTCTAAGTAGAATTTCTGTAGGAAATCAGGGAAATTAAGGGCCAAAGTGCCAAGATGACCAAAATGCCCCTAAGGGACATAAATAACTTAGAAAATTTATGAAAAATCCTAAAAGACAAGTAAAGTGACCAAGTGAGATAGGAGAGTATATAATCTCTAATTATTGTAATTTTATAAATTATGAAATTGGAGAAATTGTTGGAAAATACTCAAAAGAAGTGAAATGACCATAATACCCTTGTAATTATGGAATAATGCAAGAGGCATGAAAATACTAATGTTAATACAAGTGTATGAAGGTAATAAGGCATAGTAATTAAGAAAATTATCAAAAAGTGATAATGAATTAATTAAGTAATATTGGACTAATTACTTAAGCATAGGCAAAGGAAATTCAAGAATAATTATGTGAAGCTCAAAAATTATTGGAAATTAGTGGAATATTAGTAAAAATGTATTTACTAATTAATTGGAAATTTTATGAAAAATCATTGAGTTTAGGTATTTTTAGGCCTAAATACAAGAATGGACCAATTAGATAATTTTGTGGAATTTTTGGAAAAAAAAAAATAAATAATAAAATTAAATTAAAAAAATATATAAATATAAAAAAAAAAGAGATGGTCCAGCGAAATTTTCAAAGGAAAATTAAAAAAATTGAAAATGAAATAAGAAGCAAGTGGACAAGTTGCAACATTATATCAATGAGATAGTGAGATTACATGGTGTTCCTAAGAGCATTGTCTCCGATCGTGATACACGATTCAAGTCCCGTTTCTGGCAAGCGTTACATGAAGGTATGGGGACTAAGTTGAAGTTCAGTTCGGCTTATCACCCACAGACTGACGGTCAATCTGAAAGAACCATACAGACGCTGGAGGATATGCTGCGAGCATGTGCCCTGGATTTCAAAGGAAGTTGGGATCAACATCTTTCGCTAGCTGAGTTTGCATATAACAACAGTTATCATGCTAGTATACAAATGGCCCCGTTCGAGGCATTGTATGGGCGGAAGTGTCGGTCACCATTATGCTGGACAAGTACGGCATGATAATACCTTCATAGTTGAGCCAGAACAGATCATTGATCACAAGGAGAAACGACTCAGAAACAAGACAATACTGTCAGTAAATGTAGTCTGGAAGGGTTTGTCACCCGAAGAAGCGACTTGGGAAACCGAGAGAGACATGAAGGAGAAGTACCTGCAGTTCATGTCCCGAAGTTTAGTTAGTATAGATTAAATTTCGAGGCGAAATTTTGTGTAAGGGGGAGAAATGTAATACCTTGATATTTATCTGGAATATTATAAATAAAAGTTGGATATTTCGATAAGTGAAATTTCAATCTCCTGGTCTTGTATAATTATAGTCTATTTTCTAAGTAGAATTTCGTAGGAAATCGGGAAATTAAGGGCCAAAGTGCCAAGATGACCAAAATGCCCCTAAGGGACATAAATAACTTAGAAAATTTATGAAAATCCTAAAAGACAAGAAAGTGACCAAGTGAGATAGGAGAGTATATAATCTCTAATTATTGTAATTTTATAAATTATGAAATTGGAGAAATTGTTGGAAAATACTCAAAAAGAAGTGAAATGACCATAATACCCTTGTAATTATGGAATAATGCAAGAGGCATGAAAATACTAATGTTAATACAAGTGTATGAAGGTAATAAGGCATAGTAATTAAGAAAATTATCAACAAGTGATAATGAATTAATTAAGTAATATTGGACTAATTACTTAAGCATAGGCAAAGGAAATTCAAGAATAATTATGTGAAGCTCAAAAATTATTGGAAATTAGTGGAATATTAGTAAAAATGTATTTACTAATTAATTGGAAATTTTTATGAAAAATCATTGAGTTTAGGTATTTTTAGGCCTAAATACAAGAATGGACCAATTAGATAATTTTGTGGAATTTTTGGAAAAAAAAAAATAAATAATAAAATTAAATTAAAAAAATATATAAATATTAAAAAAAAAAGAGATGGTCCAGCGAAATTTTCAAAGGAAAATTAAAAAAAAAATTGAAAATGAAATAAGAAGCAAGTGGACAAGTTGCAACATTATATCAATGAGATAGTGAGATTACATGGTGTTCCTAAGAGCATTGTCTCCGATCGTGATACACGATTCAAGTCCCGTTTAAGCAGCGTTACATGAAGGTATGGGACTAAGTTGAAGTTCAGTTCGCTTATCACCCACAGCATCGACGGTCAATGCGAAAGAACCATACAAACGCTGGAGGATATGCTGCGAGCATGTGCCCTGGATTTCAAAGGAAGTTGGGATCAACATCTTTCGCTAGCGGAGTTTGCATATAACAACAGTTATCATGCTAGTATACAAATGGCCCCGTTCGAGGCATTGTATGGGCGGAAGTGTCAGGTTTTATGTCGGCGACCATGTATTTCTAAAGTTATCCCCAAAGAATCGGTGTCGGCAGTAACGCTAAGAGGAAGAAACTTCACCACGGTATGTTGGACCATTCGAAATTCGCTAAGCGCGGAGAAGTAGCTTATCAGATAGCCTTACCCCTGAATCTGAGTAATCTCCACGACGTTTTCCACGTGTCGTAGTTGAAGAAGTACCAATGACCAGTGATCATGTCATCGAATACGAGGATGTTGAAGTAGGCATGATAATACCTTCATAGTTGAGCCAGAGCAGATCATTGATCACAAGGAGAAACGACTCAGAAACAAGACAATACTGTCAGTAAATGTAGTCTGGAAGGGTTTGTCACCCGAAGAAGCGACTTGGGAAACCGAGAGTGACATGAAGGAGAAGTACCCAGAGTTCATGTCCCGAAGTTTAGTTAGTATAGATTAAATTTGAGGGCGAAATTTTTGTGTATGGGGGAGAAATGTAATACCCTGGATATTTATCCGGAATATTATAAATAAAAGTTGGATATTTCGATAAGTGAAATTTCAATCTCCGGTCTTGTATAATTATAGTCTATTTTCTAAGTAGAATTTCTGTAGGAAATCGGGAAATTAAGGGCCAAAGTGCCAAGATGACCAAAATGCCCCTAAGGACATAAATAACTTAGAAAATTTATGAAAAATCCTAAAAGACAAGAAAGTGACCAAGTGAGATAGGAGAGTATATAATCTCTAATTATTGTAATTTTATAAATTATGAAATTGGAGAAATTGTTGGAAAATACTCAAAAGAAGTGAAATGACCATAATACCCTTGTAATTATGGAATAATGCAAGAGGCATGAAAATACTAATGTTAATACAAGTGTATGAAGGTAATAAGGCATAGTAATTAAGAAAATTATCAACAAGTGATAATGAATTAATTAAGTAATATTGGACTAATTACTTAAGCATAGGCAAAGGAAATTCAGTAATAATTATGTGAAGCTCAAAAATTATTGGAAATTAGTGGAATATTAGTAAAAATGTATTTACTAATTAATTGGAAATTTTTATGAAAAATCATTGAGTTTAGGTATTTTTAGGCCTAAATACAAGAATGGACCAATTAGATAATTTTGTGGAATTTTTGGAAAAAATAAATAATTAAATAATAAAATTAAAAAAAAAATATAAATATTAAAAAAAAAAATAGAGATGGTCCAGCGAAATTTTCAAAGGAAAATTAAAAAAAAAATTGAAAATGAAATAAGAAGCAAGTGGACAAGTTGCAACATTATTTTAATATTATAATTAATTAAAGTAAAAATTGTGAATAGTAAATTAAAAATTAGGAAACGGATCCTATCTAGAGATCTAGGAATAGGAATCCCAAGGTCAAGGTAAAATATTGATCGGTGAGTTTTTACCTTTAAGTGACCTCTTCCTAAGTTAATTCTCGAGTAGTTTGTGCATTTTCCTAATAAAACAAAATAGGGAAAAATGCATATAGGCATATTTTTGAAATAAGGAAAATAAATTCTAACTCAACATTTAGGAATGGGTTTGAATTTATTTAGACATATTTGGAATCGGTGAATTATTTCCAAGAGATTGGTAATCCCAAAACAATTCCGAGCACGGACGCGTTCGGACACGTTTTCGAGAAAACTTCAACCGGACGGTTGGAGGCCTATATGGAATCAAAATTTAGGTTAACTTGGACATTTCTACTAAGTGAGAACTTGTCTTCAAAGTTGTAAATCCATAATTTTGAGATTTCTCCGAAATTTCGCGAATCGGGTACCGAACGGGAAATACGGGTGGACTGGCCATAAAGTGAGGTGAGTCATCACTTCTTGGCCAATCCTTTGCTGCCAAACAGCCCAAAGATGTCGACCAAGAGTGTGTGAGGTGGAGTTTTTGACTTCTTGAACAAGTTGCAATTAAAGGGTTATTACAACTTTGATTTTCCAAACAAATCCTTAAATTTGCCAAACAAGTCCCTTGTTTTTACTTATAAATACCCCTTAAACTCTTGAGAAATTTCACACCATTCCCTTTCTTGCTCTTGGCCGAAAAAGCTAGAGAGAGAAAGAAGAGAGCAGTGCTCTGGAAATCTTGCAGCGAAGCCCTGTAGAATTGTCCGGAAATCTTCAACGGGTAAGTCGTTTAGTCTTTAGTCTTTAGTTCGGTAGTTAGTAGAATTCTTAGTTAGATTTAGGAAGTAGGGGACGAGATTCCTATTCTTGTTTTAAGCCTTGTTTGCGTTGAAAAAATATGCAGAGGTGTAAACATAGTAGGGATCGAGTCATTGGATTGTAGTTTTTATAGCTCTTTCAAAAATAGGGGTAGTAATGTTAGAATAGCCTTTAAATTTCGAGTATGATTGGGTATCATATGGGAGGGCTATTTTAGTCATTATTTTCGAAAATCATAGTTGCGTCGAAGTTCTGGCAAAATTTCGAGAAGAAAATTTGTCAGAGTAACGAAGTGCTGGCGAAATTCCGCCGATTAGGGGTAGAAGGGCAAAATGGTAATTTTTACCTAAAATGCCGATTATAGTGTCAAATCACTAATAAAGGTGATATTATTCTTATAGGATATCAGAATCTCGATTTGCTTTGCCGTCACGCCGTCCGACGAACATTGTTTGAAGTTCACGTTTTAGTAAAAAGTACGTTTTCCGTAGGTGGTACCTAACGTCGCAAGCGAAGGTACGGACGCGTACTGTAACACTAATCTTGCACATCTTAAATACTTATATGTCAATGATATGTTCGTAGACCGTTATACGACGCTTATACGGGTTATAGTTTTGATAACGCCGTTTTGTTTTCCTAGCGCGAGACACGACTAATTATCGTGGCACCGGTGAATAGTGCAAGCCGTTGTTGTTATTTACCTTATGGGGCTTTACATATTGCTCGTGCTTATGTTTTGTCGGCATAATGATCATGCATCTCTAGTATGCTTATGATATCTTGTTGTATTAGCTCTTGAATATCTGTTGGCCATATCTTGTGTTGTTTGGGTATGAGGTTAACCGTTACCTGAGATTCAATGATGTTGAATTGAATCTCATCTGTAGCTTCAGGGTCAGGAGGACCACGGTTCGTGGATAGAGGCAAGTACCGGAGTAGGCGTGCGGTGAAGACTATCTCTATCTTATCGTATTTTGTTATTACACTATTTCCTTTCTAAACCTTAGGATTACCGTAATCATTACAATGTTACACAATGGTTGATGTTTTGGCTAAGAATCCAATTACTCTTTCGCTCTATTGCTCTACTCGATTGTTTGTTTGAAAAAAAAATTCCGCATTTCAAACATGGGATGTTACATTTTATGGTATCGAGCAAGAAATTCAGCAAGTATTTAACTATGTTACCACGGACAATTTGGTGCCGAAGGCAAGGCTAGTCTACGTGGGTGTGCCATAAGTCACTGCTAATCCGGTGAGGCCCCCATTTTGAAAACGAGTGTTGATATCGACCATTGGTGTAAATGTGTAAAGATGAACAGAGATAATGGCTAGTACGCCTTTAGAGCGGAGAAACTCGTCGAGATCGGATCATTCATCCGATGATGACAAGCGTAAGTATTTCCAGCTGTTAAGCTGTCAAGACGATTCGAGAGTGAATCTTTCTTTGAACTTAACATCCTAGACAAGTTCTAGCTACGAACAGAATGCTGATAAGCACTATACGATCAAAGCATTGGATGGCGGAACAACGCAGCAAGACTATTAGAAGAGCGTACTTCCGATATGAAGTTATGAATTACGAACGCAAAGGATTTTAACCACTGGTCATAAACCAGCTGGATGATGTAGTATACGTTTGCATGTGCATTACATCTAATATAAAAATATACAGGTTTTGATGCCACGTGATGTGTTATTTTCTGACACATATATCTGTTATTTAATTAAAGGAAAGAGATAAACATGGCAATCTTAAGAGGTGCCGGTGCACCAAGAGGCCGAGGCCGTGGACGAGGCCGAGGGATAACAACGACAATTATGAAGAGCCTGAAGGGTCTGAGAGATCCCAATCACCACCTAGGCGAAATCAAAAAGAGAGAACCACCGAGAGCTGGGTCAACCAGTTACGCAAGCCTAAGCCACCCGGTTTAGGAAAGAATGAACTAGCCGAGGATTGGCTGCTAAGCCTAAAAAGATTTTTGAAGTTATCGAGTGCCCGGAAATCGGAAGGCAGCTGCGGCTATCTACAAGTTAGAGGGCGATGCCCACGGATGGTGGGAGAGCGTTTCCACAACCTCTGCCAAGCCATTACGTGGGAGATGTTCCTGGAGCAATTCAACGAACAATACTTCCCTCCCTCGATTGAGTGATTAAAGAGGAGGAATTTCGCAGATACAACAAGGAATGAAGAGTCATTTGACGACAACCGCACGTTTCACCAACTTGTCTCGATACTCTTCGTATCTGAAGAGCAATGTGAACGAAAGCTGGAAAGCGAACCGATTGGTGAACGGCCTGAGGTACGACATAAGGGCAAGGTTGGTATCTCACCAATTTTCTAAGATGGCCCAAGCCGTAGGATCTTGCAGACTGACGGAGCGCAACCTGAAGGAACCGCGCAAATCCCGGCAGGACGGAAATAATGCAAGTCGCGGTGGATCCAACCGCGGAGGTTCCTCACGAAGAGGAAGGCACCTTGGAACAACAACCGGGGTGGAAACAAGAGACCCTACCAACCGGGCAACAAAATTACCCCAGACAGTAGGGATCCCAGACGTGTCGAAATGTAAGAAGTACCATCCAGAGCCAAGCGTGATGTGAAACAAGTCTCTGCCGGGTGTCGAAGCTGGACACATTAGCCGGGATTGCCCCGAGAAGGCTGTAGAGGCGAGACCTCAAAGAGCTGGCCGAATCTTGGCATTGACAAACACAGAGGCCAAGAAGTCCCCAGAGATGGTTCAAGGTACCATCTATCTCAATGGAAATCTACTTGAAGCATTGTATGACTCGGGTGCTAGTCACTCGTTTATTTCCTATGATTGTGCAAGTCGTTTAGGATTGCATGCCTGTAGATTACCATTTGATCTTGTTGTATCTACACCGTTGGGTGTAAAGTCTTTAGCTTCTGATGCATGTATGAGTTGTACTGCTAACGTGGATGGACGAGTTTCTAAAGTGGATCTTATCCGTCTACCTCTTCACGCGCATTGGCGTCATATTCGGTCTAAAGCGGTTAATCGCCAACGGCGCAATGATTGATTGTGGCAAAAGGAGATATCATTTGCCGGAGACAAGGTTGAAGTGAGCCTGAACTTTCTCTCAGCTACGAAGCCGATCGGTGCGTAAAGCAAGGATGTCATGCTTTCATGGTATTCTTTTGTCCAAAGCGAAGCCGACCTTTCACTCAGGATATCCCCGTGGTGAATGAATTTTGATGTATTTCGGAGGATCTCACCGAGTTACCTCCTATCCGAGAAGTGGAGTTCAACATTGACTTGATGCCCGGCACAGATCAATATCAAAGGCGCCGTATCGTATGGCTCCTAACGAGATGCAGGAGTTAAAGAAGCAATAGAAGAGCTTTTGAAGAAGGGGTTCATTCGACCCGAGTGTATCACCATGGGAGCCCCAAAGTGCTTTTTGTAAAGAAGAAAGATGGAAGCTTCCGATCTGCATCGACATCAACGAACTCAACAAAGTAACCGTCAAAAACAAGTATCCACTTCCCGGATTGATGATCTTTTTGGATCAATTATCTCGGTTCCACAGCCTTTTCAAAAATTGACTTGCGTTCGGATACCATCGCCTGCGAGTTAAGGATGGCGATGTTCCCAAGACAGCTTTCGGTAACCAGATATGGGCATTATGAATTCCTTGTGATGTCCTTCGGATTGACAAATGCACTGCGCGTATTCATGGATTACATGAACCGAATCTTCCGACAACACCTAGACCAATTTGTGGTGGTGTTCATCGATGACATTTTGATATATTCTAAGAGCAAGAAGAGCACGAAGAACATCTGCGAAAGGTGTTAGAGCATACTGTGGAGAAGCAACTTATGCTAAGCCGAGCAAATGCGAATTTTGGCCGCCTGAAGTGAAATTTCGGGCCATGTTATATCTAGCGTGGAGTTGCGATTGATCCAAGCAAAGTAGAAGCGATTACGGACTGGAAACGGCGAGAGGCGTGACGGAGATCCATAGTTTTCTTGGTCCGGCGGGATACTACCGCAGATTTATACGGGATTTCTCGCCTTGCCCTACCATTGACAAAGCTTACGAGGAAGAATCAACCCTTTATATGGGAGATGATTGTGAGGAGAGCTTTGAGTCCGAGGGAGAGGTTGACTACAAAGACCTGAGTATTGATTATCCCCGATCCAGATGAGACCTATGTTGTCTACGAGTGATGCCGGTGGGCAAGGATTGGGATGTGTCCTAATGCGGCGAGGCGGGGTGGTGGCCTGCCTCTCGTCACCGAAACCTCACGAGTTAAACTATCCTACACACGATTTAGAGTGGCGACTATCGTGTTCGCTTTGAAGATATGGAGGCATTACATGCGGTGTAACCGTAGAAGTGTATTGTGACCACAAGAGTCTCAAATACTTGTTCGATCAACGAGAACTCAACATGAGACAACGTCGTTGGATGGAGCCGATTAAAGATTACACCACGGAGATCAAGTACCATCCGGTAAAGCAAACGTTGTTGCCGATGCTCTTAGTAGAAAGACAAAGGTGGTGTATCATACATGATGATACAAGAGCAGAATCGCCTGGAAGATTTCGAGACTCGAATCTATCCAACCAAATCTGCATGGGTCGCACGCACCGCATTGATGCCTATCTTGCTACACTTCTTGCGAGTCAAGGGGAGTATGATCGAGAGATGAAGCTGAGATTACATGGTGTTCCTAAGAGCATTGTCTCCGATCTTGATACACTCATTCAAGTCCGGTTTAAGCAAGCGTTACATGAAGGCCGCCGGGACTAAGGTTGAAGTTAATTCAAGCTTTATCTGAAAAGCAGTTACTTGGGCCGGATGTTTTGGCTAAGAATCTAATTACTCTTTCGCTCTATTGCTCTACTCTGATTGTTTGTTTGAAAAAAAAAAAAATTCCGCCTTTCAAACATGGGATGTTACACAACTAAATAAGATGCATTTTAGATCGGGCGCACTCTAATTTGATTATTGTAACATCCCAACTTTTAAAAGCATTATAAATTTTCTTTCATCAGAGTAGAGCACCGGAGCGATTGAGTAACTAATACTTGTATTTCAAATGCCGTAAGTCTGGCTGGTTACAACAGCGGTACAGTAACCAAGTATTTCAAAAGTGATATACAATAGCAAAAGGAAGGCTTCCGCCGGAACAACAAAAGGAAAGCTTCCTCCGGAACAACGAAAGGAAGTCTTCAGCCGGAACTCCTACGCGGGCTGCTTGTCTCTCTCCTCGGTCCTCGGTCCTCCAGAACCTGACGCTATTGCAAGGGCCGAGATCCGCACCGGATCTCGATGCTGCTTAACCTCATATTTACATACACAACATATGGACTACAGAAAATCATATTAACAACAGTATATGTGCACTCATTGCCCAAAAGCATGCATACATATATCGCCCAAAAGCATGTATGCATATATCGCCCAAAAGCATGCAGATATATCGCCCATAGCAAACGTGAAAATATCAACAGTACATAAACAGCAATTCACCGAGCTATCGGGCTACCACAATAGGCATACAATACACATAACATATATACGCATACGATAAACATCAGATTAGTGTTACAGTACGCGAACGTACCTTCGTTGACGGTCGTCGGTATTTCTAGCGGAATATGTAATACCCGGATATTTATCTGGCATATTATAAATAAAAGTTGGATAATTCTGATAAGTGAAAATTCAATCTCCAGTCTTGTATAATTATAGTCTATTTTCTAAGTAGAATTTCTGTAGGAAATCAGGGAAATTAATGGCCAAAGTGCCAAAATGACCAAAATGCCCCTAAGGGACATAAATAACTTAGGAAATTATGGAAAAATACCAAAAGTTAGAAAAGTGACCAAGTAAATTAGGAGAGTATATTATCTCTAATTATTGTAATTTAATAAATTATGAACTTAGAGAAATTGTAGAAGAATACTCAAAAAGTAAGGAAATGACCATAATACCCTTACGATTATGGAAAAATGCGAATAATACGAATGCATGAAAAATCTCATGTTAAAGCAAAGGTTAAGAGGTAATGTGGTATTCTAATTAAGAAAATTACTAAGCAGTGATAACTGAGTGATTAAGTATTTATTAGCAAATTACTTAAGCACAAGTATAGAAAATTCGGAGATAATTATGTAAAGCTCCAAAATTAGTGATAAATGGCTAAAAATTAGCATAAATATATTGGTTAATTAATTGGAAAATTTGAAGGAAAAAGGATGAGTTTAGGTATTTTTAAGCCTAAATGCAAGAATGGACCAATAGGAAAATTTTGTAGAAATTATGTGAAAATAATTATTTAATTAATTAAATAATTAATTAAATAATTAATTAAATAATTAATAAAAATATAATAAAAAAACGAAAATAAAAATGGGCAGAAAAAAAAAAAGAAAAAAATGGATAACTTAGTTGGTAAGTTTGTATTATTATTATATTATATAATTAATTAGAGTTATATTATTATATAATATAATTAATTGTAGTGAATAGTAATGGAATAAATAGGAAACGGATCCTATCTAGAGATCTAGGAATGAGATTTCCAAAGTCGGGAAAAATAATGATCGGTGGAATTTTGTCTTCCGTTATACTCTTCCTGGGAGAAAATTCGAAGTCGTTGGTGCATTTCCTAATAAAACAAAATAGGGAAAAATGCATATAGGTATATTTTTGGATATAAGGAAAATAAATTCTAACTCAACATCTAGGCATGAGTTTGAATTTATTTTGACATATTTGGAATCGGTGAATTTTTACGAAGAAGTTGATAATTTAAATGCGTTCGAAACCGACGCGATCGGACACGTTTTCGAGAAACTTCACCGGACGGTTGGAACCCTGTCTAAAGTCAAAATTCAAGTTTAAATAGATATTATTGATGAGGAAGAGAAGGTCTTCAAAGTTGTAAATCCATAATTTTGAGATTTTTCCGAAATTACGCGAATCGGTACCGATCGAGGTTTATCGGTACAAAACCTTCCTTAACAAGTTGATTACATCATCAAGGATGATGCAATTTTGCTGCCACCTCTTCATGTATGTCGACCAAGTGTGTTCAAGGGTCAAGATGTTGCCTTATCAAACAAGTTTAATTCAAGGGCTAAGATTAAATGCAAAAAAGACCATTATGCCCTTCATTTTTCTATAAATAGGCCATTCCTCTCTTCAAAATTCTGCACATCACTCTTCACTTCTTTGAGCTCCTTTGGCCGAAATTCCTAGGGAGAGAAAGAAGAGAGAGTTCGGGCGGAAGCTCTGCCAAGTCTTCAACGGGTAAGTCTTTCGGGCTTTAGTTTTTAGTCTTTCGTTTTTAGTTTAGTAGTTAGTAGAATTAGTAGATAGATTTAGAAAGTAGGTGACAAGATTCCTACAAATGTTTTAGAGCCTTGTTTGCGTTGAAAAATATGCGAGAGGTGTAAACATAGTAGGGATCGAGTCATTTGAAAAGTTGTAGTTTTATAACTCTTTCAAAATTAGGGGTAGTAATAGCCTTTAAATTTCAAGTATGATTGGGTATCATATGGGAGGGCTATTTTAGTTTTTATTTTCAAGAATCATAAATGCGTCGAAGTTCGCGAAATTTTGGGAAGAAAATAGCCTATGTAGCGGGCGCCGGCGAAATTCCGCCAAGTAGGGGTATAGGGGCAAAATGGTAATTTTTACCTAAAATGCCAGTTGTAGTATCAAATCACTAATAAAAGTGATATTACTTTTATAGGACGTCAGAAATCCTAATTTGTTGCCGTTACGCTGTCCAACGTGCCGTTGTCGGACAAACCGCTGTTTTCCGTCAGAAAGTACAGTTTCCGCCAGAAACAACTACGTACATCAAACGAAGGTACGGACGCGTACTGTAACATTAATCCTATAGCTCTCATATACATATATGTCATAGATACGTTCATATACCGGGCTCGCTTAGGGTCGCCGCTTTACATACAAACCTTGTACGGGTTATAAGACATGATAATACCGCTTTGAGTTTTCCTAGCGGCGAGGACACGTGTTCGTGGCACGAGTAATGTGCAGCTATATATGTGTAGGACTTTACATACTGCTTTATGCTTATGTCCCGTCTCGTGTCACAATGTTGTTGTGTAGGACCTTACATAATTGCTTCATGCTTATGTTCGTCGTGTCACACTTCGATGAGATGTTCTTTGTTATGTCATGAATATCTATTGTCTATATACTTGTTTTATTTGAGCATAAGGTTAACGTTACCCGAGATTCAATGCGGTAAATTGAATCTCACCGTAGCTTCGTGGTCTGGAGGACCGCGAATTGATGTCCGGGAAAGCGGCAGGAGTGACTTGCGGAAGAAGTCATCTTTATCTTATCGCTTTCTTTTCCTTTCGTCGATTACTTTCCGAACCTTAGGATCACTGTAATCAATACTTTATTACACTATGGTTCATGTTATATTATGATCGATTACTCTTACGCTCCATTGCTCATCTCGATTGATTGCAAAAAAAAAAAAATTCCGCTTTAGAAAATGGGATGTTACACTTTATGGTATCGAGCAATTTTTCTCGGCAAGTGTTTAACTATGTTACCACGAACGGTTTGGTGCGAAGGCAAGGCTAGTCTACGTGGGTGTGCCAATCGATCGTCGTATAAGTCGGTGAGGCCCCATGGTAGACACTTACCGGCCATTACATTCGGATAACGGAGTTAGGTTCTTAAGCCTTTTAACTTTGAGCACATTTTGAAAATGAGTATTGATATGACCACAGTGTAATAGGTAGTGATGTACGAAAACGAAAATTCGTAGATCTTCTATCCCGTAATAATGAGGCGTTACACGCGTAGATCCGTAATTCCGAGAGACGGCGGGACGAAGACGAAACCCACGATATTTCTAATGACCCCAAACCGAAATATGATTTTGACTTAGTATACTAGAGTCAATGGCTAGAATGCCATTAGAACCGGAAACCGGTTGGCTCGGATCATTCATCCGATGACAACAACGTGGGGACATACGATATAACCACTTGGTCATAAACCAGCTGGATGATGTAATATACGTTAGCATGTACATTACATCTAATATGAAAATATATATGACTTGATGCCATGTGTTGTGTTATTTTTCTGAACCGGATGCAGACGAAGTACAAGAACTAAGGAGAACTCTCCAAGAGAAGAGGTTCTCATAGATGCTCTGTTGACAAGACAACATCAACGGGATGAAGAAGCCCAAAGACAATTGGACGCACGTCAACACGAAGAGGAAGAGCATAACAATGAAGAAAACGAGGAGAATGACGAAGAAGAAGAAGAAGAAGAGGAGGACAATGACAATCAAAGTGAGGAAAACGCTGAGGAATCTGATAGATCACAATCGCCTCCACGACGAGGAAGAAGGGAAAAGAATACCCAGTATTGGGTTAATCAGTTCTGTAAGCTGAAGCCGCCAACTTTTCGAGGAAAGCTGGACTTGGCGGAGGATTGGCTGAAGAGACTAGAGAAGGTATTCAGGGTGATTGACTGCCCTGAGAATCGCAAAGCCCAACTGGCGATTTACCAACTTGAAGGAGATGCCGACCGTTGGTGGGGAGAAATTTCGGAGAAATTTCATGAGCAATATTTCCCTCCTTCGGTGAAAATGAACAAGGAGTCGGAATTTCTCCATATCCGACAAGGACAGGGAGGAATCTTTCGACGATTACTACGCCCGGTTCACCAACCCGTCCGATACTCAGCACATCTTCGAAGGGGCAACGATGAAAGGTATGGTGAATATACTAATTCATGGGCTTAAATATGAAATTGGTGAAAGGCTCATGTCCCAGCGATTCCAAAATTTGACAAGCGCGGTGGAAACTTGTCGGATGGTGGCGCAATCTCGGAGGCTTTCGAGAGATCAAGGAACTTCAACAACAACAATGCTGGTCGAGGTGGATTCCACCGCGAGAACTCTTCACAAAAGAGGAAGGCGCCTGGAGTAACCCCGTGGTGGAAATAAAGGCCATACCAAGGTAGACATGAGAACTATCCCAGTGGCCGGGATCACAAACATGCCCCAAATGCAAGAAGCATCACCCAGCGTGAACTGTGAAGGGAAGCAGATATGCTTCGAATGTCATAAGCCAGGACACTATAGCGAGAGTGTACGAGAAGATTGGAGAGGCGAGACCTCGGAGCACGAGCCGCATCTTTGCACTAACGAACACAGAGACGAGACGGTCCGGAGATGGTCAAGGTACTATTTACCTTAACGGAAATCTACTTGAGGCATTGTATGATTCGGGAGCAGTCATTCTTTCATTTCTTATGATTGTGCAAGTCGCCTAGGAATGCATGCTGTAGTTTACCTTTTGACCTTGTAGTATCTACACCGCAGTGTAAAATCCTTAACTTCGATGCATGTATGAATTGTACGCTAACGTGGATGGACGAGTTTCTAAAGTGGACCTTATCCGTCTACCTCTTCACGGCATCGACGTCATACTCGGTCTAAATTGGCGACGGCCAACGGTGCGATGATCGGCGTGGCAAGAAGAAGATATCATTTCCGGAGAAAAAGTTGAAGTGAGCTTGAACTTTCTCTCGCTACGGCTGATCGATGCGTGAAGCAAGGATGCCATGCCTACATGGTATTCTTTTCGATCAAAGCGAAGCGATCTTTCACTCCAGGATATCCCTGTGGTGAATGATTTTCCCGATGTATTTCGGAGGATCTCACGAGAGTTACCTCCTATCAGAAGTGGAGTTCAATATTGACTTGATGCACAGTGCAGGTCAATATCAAAGGCGCCGTATCGTATGGCTCCTAACGAGATGCGGGAGTTGAAGAAGCGGTTGGAAGAGCTTTTGAAGAAAGGGTTCATTCGACCCGGTGTATCACCGTGGGGAGCCCCGTTGTTGTTTGTAAAGAAGAAGGATGGAAGCTTCCGCTCTGCATTGACTACAGTGAATTGAACAAAGTAACGGTCAAAAACAAGTACCCACTTCCCTGATTGATGATCTTTTGGATCGAGTTATCAGGTTCCTTGTCTTCTCCAAAATTGATCTGCGTTCGGGATATCATCGGTTGCGAGTTAAAGATGGTGATATTTCCAAGACAGCTTTCGGGACCGGTACGGGCATTATGAATTTCTTGTGATGCCCTTCGGATTAACAAATGCACTGCGGTATTCATGGATTACATGAACCGTATCTTCCGACAACACCTAGACCAGTTTGTGGTGGTGTTTATTGATGACATTCTCATCTATTCCAAGAGCAAAGAAGAGCACGAAGAACATCTGCGAAAGGTGTTGAGCATACTCAGGGAGAAGCAACTCTATGCTAAACTGAGCAAATGCGAATTTTGGCTGCCGGAAGTGAAATTTCTGGCCATGTTATATCTAGCGACGGAGTTGCGGTTGATCCAAGCAAGGTAGATGCGGTTACGGGTGGAAACGGCCGGAGAGCGCGCGGAGATCCGTAGTTTTCTTGGTGCGGCGGGATACTACCGCAGATTCATACGGGATTTCTCGCGTCTAGCCCTTCCATTGACAAAGCTTACGAGGAAGAATCAACCCTTTTTATGGGGAGACGAGCGTGAGGAGAGCTTTGGCGAGAGAGAGATTGACTACGGCACCGGTGTTAATCATCCCGGATCCGGATGAGAAGTATGTTGTTTACGGTGATGCCGGTGGGCAAGGGTTGGGATGTGTCCTGATGCAACAGGGCAGAGTGGTAGCTTATGCCTCTCGTCAGCTGAAGCCTCACGAGTTAAACTATCCTACACACGATCTAGAGCTAGCGGCTATCGTGTTCGCTTTGAAGATATGGAGGCATTACTTGTACGGTGTAACCGTAGAAGTGTATTGTGATCACAAAAGTTTGAAATACTTGTTCGATCAACGAGAACTCAACATGAGTCAACGTCGTTGGATGGAGCGATTAAAGACTACACCTGGAGATCAAGTATCATCCGGGTAAAGCAAACGTCGTTCTTGATGCTCTTAGCGGGAAGACGGTGCGGGTGGCATATATGATGATACAAGAGCGAAATTGTTGGAAGATTTCGGAGATCTGAATCTATCCAATCAAGTCTGCATGGGTCTTCATGCACCAGTTGATGCCTATCTTGCAACTCTTCTTGTTAGTCAAGGGAGTATGATCGAGAGATGAAGTTGAGAAAGCTCGGCAAGATGATTGGGCAAAAGAGATACGTGAGAAAATCTCTCGAGGTGAGACCCAAGACCATGACCTATCACTTAGTGGTTTGGTCGGGTACAAGAAGCGAATCTATGTACCTTGATTGATGAATTAAGGCGGAAGATAATGGATGAGGCTCACAAGAGTACATATACTCTACATCCGGGCATGGTCAAGATGTACAGTATGAAATCCGAACTTTGGTGGCCGGAATGAAGAAAGACGTTACAGTACGTGGCCAAGTGCTTGACACATCGGAAGGTGAAGATTGAACAACGTCGACCCCTGGTCTTTTGCAAAGACTAGAGCTGCCGGAATGGAAATGGGAGAACATAACCATGGATTTTGTGGTAGGTTTGCCCAAAATCAGGAATCATGATACGATTTGGGTAGTTGTTGACAGATTAACCAAGTCGGCACACTTTATTCCCATCGGTATCCACTATTCTCGGAACGATTGGCGGAGATTTATATCAAAGAGATAGTGAGATTACATGGTATTCCTAAGAGCATTGTCTCGATCGTGATACACGATTCAAATCCGTTCTGGCAAGCATTACATGAAGGTATGGGGACTAAGCTAAGGTTCGGTTCGGCTTATCACCCACAAACCGACAGTCAATCCGAGAGAACCATACGGTATTTGGAGGATATCTGCGAGCATGTGCCTGGATTTCAAAGGAAGTTGGGATCAACATCTTTCGCTAGGCGAGTTTGCATATAACAACGGTTATCATGCTAGTATACAAATGGCCCCGTTCGAGGCATTGTATGGGCGGAAATGTCAATCACCATTATGCTTTGGATGATTCATCGAAAAGCAATTACTTGGGCGGATATGCTTGAACAAACCTGCGAGCGAGATCGCATTGATCAAGAAGAGACTCCTAGCCGCACATAGTAGACGAGAAGAGCTATGCGGACAAAAGGAGGAGACCTCGGCGTTTTATGTCGGCGACCATGTATTTCTAAAGTTATCTCCGTGCTTGGTGTCGGCGGGCGCTCAAGAGGAAGAAACTCGAGTCCACGGTATGTTGGACCATTCGAAATTTTGACTAAGCGCGAAGTAGCTTATCGGTTAGCCTTACCCCGAATCGAGTAACCTCCACGACGTTTTCACGTGTCACAATTGAAGAAATACCAACGACCATGATCATGTCATCGAGTACGAGGATGTTGAAGTACGGCATGATAATACCTTCATCGTTGAGCGAACAGGATCATTGATCATAAGGAGAAACGGCTCGAAATAAGACTATTCGATAGTGAAGGTGGTGCGGAAGGGTTTAACACCGAAGAGGCAACATGGGAAACCGAGAGTGACATGAAGGAGAAGTACCCGAGTTCATGTTCGAAGTTTAGTTAGTATAGATTAAATTTCGAGGGCGAAATTTTGTGTAAGGGGAGAAATGTAATACCGGATATTTATCGGCATATTATAAATAAAAGTTGGATAATTCTGATAAGTGAAAATTCAATCTCCAGTCTTGTATAATTATAGTCTATTTTCTAAGTAGAATTTCTGTAGGAAATCAGGGAAATTAATGGCCAAAGTGCCAAAATGACCAAAATGCCCCTAAGGGACATAAATAACTTAGGAAATTATGGAAAAATACCAAAAGTTAGAAAAGTGACCAAGTAAATTAGGAGAGTATATTATCTCTAATTATTGTAATTTAATAAATTATGAACTTAGAGAAATTGTAGAAGAATACTCAAAAGTAAGGAAATGACCATAATACCCTTACGATTATGGAAAAATGCGAATAATACGAGAATGCATGAAAAATCTCATGTTAAAGCAAAGGTTAAGAGGTAATGTGGTATTCTAATTAAGAAAATTACTAAGCAGTGATAACTGAGTGATTAAGTATTTATTAGCAAATTACTTAAGCACAAGTATAGAAAATTCGGAGATAATTATGTAAAGCTCCAAAATTAGTGATAAATGGCTAAAAATTAGCATAAATATATTGGTTAATTAATTGGAAAATTTGAAGGAAAAAGGATGAGTTTAGGTATTTTTAAGCCTAAATGCAAGAATGGACCAATAGGAAAATTTTGTAGAAATTATGTGAAAATAATTATTTAATTAATTAAATAATTAATTAAATAATTAATTAAATAATTAATAAAAATATAATAAAAAAAAACGAAAATAAAAATGGGCAGAAAAAAAAAGAAAAAAAAATGGATAACTTAGTTGGTAAGTTTGTATTATTATTATATTATATAATTAATTAGAGTTATATTATTATATAATATAATTAATTGTAGTGAATAGTAATGGAATAAATAGGAAACGGATCCTATCTAGAGATCTAGGAATGAGATTTCCAAAGTCGGGGAAAAATAATGATCGGTGGAATTTTGTCTTCCGTTATACTCTTAGGAGAAAATTAAAAGTCGTTGGTGCATTTCCTAATAAAACAAAATAGGGAAAAATGCATATAGGTATATTTTGGATATAAGGAAAATAAATTCTAACTCAACATCTAGGCATGAGTTTGAATTTATTTTGACATATTTGGAATCGGTGAATTTTTCGAAGAAGTTGATAATTTGAAATGCGTTACGAAACCAGACGCGATCGGACACGTTTTCGAGAAACTTCAGTAGGACGGTTGGAACCCTGTCTAAAGTCAAAATTCAAGTTTAAATAGATATTATTGATGAGGAAGAGAAGGTCTTCAAAGTTGTAAATCCATAATTTTGAGATTTTTCCGAAATTACGCGAATCGGGTGCCGATCGAGGTTTATCGGTACAAAACCTTCCTTAACAAGTTGATTACATCATCAAGGATGATGCAATTTTGCTGCCACCTCTTCATGTATGTCGACCAAGTGTGTTCAAGGGTCAAGATGTTGCCTTATCAAACAAGTTTAATTCAAGGGCTAAGATTAAATGCAAAAAGACCATTATGCCCTTCATTTTTTCTATAAATAGGCCATTCCTCTCTTCAAAATTCTGCACATCACTCTTCACTTCTTTGAGCTCCTTTGGCGAAATTCCTAGGGAGAGAAAGAAGAGAGAGAAGTTCAGGCGGAAGCTCTGCCAAAGTCTTCAACGGGTAAGTCTTTCGGGCTTTAGTTTTTAGTCTTTCGTTTTTAGTTTAGTAGTTAGTAGAATTAGTAGATAGATTTAGAAAGTAGGTGACAAGATTCCTACAAATGTTTTAGAGCCTTGTTTGCGTTGAAAAAATATGCAGAGGTGTAAACATAGTAGGGATCGAGTCATTTGAAAAGTTGTAGTTTTATAACTCTTTCAAAATTAGGGGTAGTAATAGCCTTTAAATTTCAAGTATGATTGGGTATCATATGGGAGGGCTATTTTAGTTTTTATTTTCAAGAATCATAAATGCGTCGAAGTTCTGGCGAAATTTTGGGAAGAAAATAGCCTATGTAGCGAGCGCCGCGAAATCCCGCCAAGTAAGGGTATAGGGGCAAAATGGTAATTTTTACCTAAAATGCCAGTTGTAGTATCAAATCACTAATAAAAGTGATATTACTTTTATAGGACGTCGGAATCCTAATTTGTTGCCGTTACTACTGTCCAACGTGCATTGTCGGACAAACCGCTGTTTTCCGTCAGAAAGTACAGTTTCCGCCAGAAACATCTACGTACATCAACGAAGGTACGGACGCGTACTGTAACACTAATCCTATAGTTCTCATATACATATATGTCATAGATACGTTCATATACCGGGGCTCTGCTTAATCTTATCGCTTTCTTTTCCTTTACGTCGATTACTTTCGAACCTTAGGATCACTGTAATCAATACTTTATTACACTATGGTTCATGTTATATTATGATCAGTTACTCTTACGCTCCATTGCTCATCTCTGATTGATTGCAAAAAAAAAAAAATTTTCCGCTTTAGAAAATGGGATGTTACAGAATACGATATGACAGTAGGTCAGAACCTTATCAGAGATATCCTATCAATATAACAACGTACTTGTTAAGGATCTATCATTACGACGGACATTTTTAGTCAAAATGACTATTTTGCCCCTGACCCCCTAATTGGAGGAATTTCGCTAGAGCTTCGCTATTTTAACTCTAATCTTCCAAAATTTTGCCAGAACTTCGACCCCACCAAGATTTTCGAAATAATGACTAAAATACCCCTAACATATGATATCTAATCATACTTGGAAGATTAAAGACTAATATAGCATTTCTACTCTAACTACTGAAAGAACTACGAAGCTTAAGACTAAGTACCGAAAACTTACCCAGAGCTTCGCTGCTTTTTCCTCCAGAGCTTCTCTCTCTAAAACCTCTCTCTACTTTTGAAATTCTCAAAAGAATTGGTGTGAGATTTGAAGAGGAAATGCATGCCTATTTATAGGAGAATTTTGGGTCCAACTTGGTAATTTTCCCTTCCATTTTAACCAAGCATTTTAGGGTTTCTAGATGGATGTTTGGTGGCCATACAACACACCAAAACGTCCAGCTACCCCCCATGAGTCACCATTTCAACTTTTGCTTTTTGCCCCGGTCCGATAGAATTCCCCGATCGGTGTCCGATTCGCGTAATCTTGTAAAATCTTAGAAATCCAGAATTATAACTTTGAAGATATTTTCTCACTCATTAGAAATTTCCGGGCTAAATACTTTTTTGATTCCATACAGGGTTCCAACGGTTCAGCTGAAGTTTCTCGAAAAACGTGCTCGGTTACGGAACGAACTTCCGAAATCGTCAACCTCTGGACAAAAATCCACTGATTCCAAATATGTCCAGGAAATTCTCAACTCATTCGCAGATGTTGAGTTATGATTTATTTTCTTCAATATTCTAAATCTGTAACTATCTGCCTTTTTCACAGATTACCCTATTTCGTCTTATTATCAAAATGCTCCACCAATCTCGGAATTAACTTCTGGAACAGTCTATCTCAAGATAAAAATCCACTCTTTCATATTCTTTACTGAATTTAGAAATCATGTTCCTGGTTCTCTAGATATGATCCAATTCCTATCGGTGTTTATTTACTTTTACTTTAATTAATTTTTAAATAAGAGTTTATTATTTACACACCACATTTATTAATTCTATTTTTTTTCTTTTCCCCTTAAGGATGTCGGCACACACACACACACAATTCATATATATTTTTATTTTATTTTTTAATTAATTATTATATAATTTAATAATTTTTTTACATAATTTTTTTACAAAATTTTCCTATTGGCCCATACTTGTATTTAGGCTTAAAATTACCTAATCTCACCAATTTTCCTTCATATTTCCCAATCAATTAGAAAATATATTTATGCTAATTTTTAGCCATTACCCACTAATTATAGAATTATACATAATTATTTATGGATTTTCCTTTGTTCATGCTTAAGTAATTAGCCAATAATTACTTAATCAACTCCTTACTACTTGTTGCTAATTTTCTTATTTAGCATAACTCATTACCTCACAACCTTTACACTGACATTAGTGTTTTATGCCTCATGCCCTATATTAAAATTTACGGGGCATTTTGGTCATTATAATACTTTTTAACTTTCCCCCTTTATTTCTTTAAGGTAATAATTTAATAAATTACCTAAATTAGGGACAATATTTTTCCCTATTTCAAATAAATATTTACTTGCCTTTTTTATAACTTTCACAGGGTATTTTATAACCCGTAAATGCGTTTAGGGACCTATTTGCAAACTTCCAAACGTTTTAGGGACCTAATTGCAAATTATTCTTTTTCAAGAGAAACTACCCCAAAAATAAGATAAATTCTCTACAATGTCTTTGAGATCATATATTCACCTATTTCCAATAGGTATTATTTACTCAATATGATACTTATCATAAGTGAGATTTTCAGGGTATTACAATTATGCGGAGCTTCTAGGTATATGCCTATCCTAGACGCAAATTAGATTAAAACCTAATTCCACATTATTTAATCCCAAGGTCAATTTAAGATTCTCTCTTACAAGTTCAACCCTAAATCCCCAAAACATGCTCAATGATGGCCAATCAATAAGTAATAACAATAAAAACAAGATTAAATAAACAGAAATAAAATTAAACAAAACTAATTTGTAGGAATAATCTCTAGAACCCAAACAAGTTCCTCTAGGTTGAAAAGAGAATCAGCCACACATGGCTATACTAAAATCCATAACAAAAAAATAAGAATTCAGGTTCAAAGAATAAGGAGAGAGAGGAAAGAAAGCTTCTCCGTCGCCTCCACAGTTCTTCCATCCTTCTGTGGAGATGATGAAGAGAACCGAAATGCTCAGCCGCTACTCCTCTGCTTCTTTGTTCCTTCTCGTTCTTCGTCTCTCGATCCTCCTGCATTCTTTTTTTGTGTGTTTCTTTGCCTCCCTATTTATAATTTAGGTCTCCTCCTTTTAATTAATCACTAAGCTTAGGATCCAAGTTTAGTCACCAAGCTTAGGATCCAAGTTTTCTTTTTAGCATGTGAGATCCACATCTTTATTCCTTTTATGGCTGCAAGCTCCATATGCTTTTTGTCTCTTCTCTTTCATATAATATCTCCCGCACAATAAAAATAGGATATGAATAGATTTTATGTCGATTTATTCTTTGATCCTAAGTTTGATTCAATGATGGACAAGTTTATAAAAAATAATTAAATAGGTATATAATAGTAATAAATCCAGCTACTTATAACCTAAAATATACACCTATTTAATTATAAAATATATACTTATCAAAAGTTCTACATGCATTAGAGAATGAAGTTCCTATAAGCCGATGGTAATAATAAGAACAATTCATGATTCAGTACCACATTAGTATTAAATAATTTATCTGATATGATGAACATTTGAAATTAATGTATTATATATTAAATTATATATTCGTTTTATTTTCTAAATAATTTAATATTTGAAGATATTTTGCCACTCTTTTTCCATTAGCCCTGTTTAGTTCTTATATACTTGAGAATGTTTCATTCCACATATTTTTTATTGTTTCGCATTTAAAATTTTAGATTCTGAAATATTTATTATCTACTTTCATATGATCCCTTCGAATTATCTGATATAATTGTATAATATAATATTATTTCCTTCACACTATCAGCCACTCTGCACAAATAAAATTTCAAATTTGAAAATTGCGCAATGTTGGGGACTGAGAGCATAACTGTAACAAATATGCAAGTAGAAAACTTGCAAGCAAGAACATTCCAAATTAAAGGCTGACGTGGACACTCTGAGAAGCCTACTTTAGGGACTATATGTGTGTGTGTATATGAATGTATATGTGTGTGTGTGTGGCTATTATATTTAAACGTGTGCTCCATCATTACCAAGGGCATTGGAACAATAATATCTCACCTAACACTTGGTTTTTACTTCAAAGTTTTCACTTCAAATATCGAAGTGAATTGAGACACATGGGGTCCTACACTTAATTGGACCCTTAGGCTGGTAATTCCATGCATAGAGTGGAAATTATTAGGACAAACTTAAACATAATGTTTTTTTTAGGGACCCACTTATAATTAAGGTATATATTTTGGCATATTTTTGACTAATTTCAGTCATTGTCTGTCCAAATTTTGTAAAAATGAAAACTTTAATCAAATTGGATGACAAAGCAAGCCGACAGTCCAAAGTGACATTAAGTTGTGAACCCCACAAAATATATTTGAATTTTTAAAAGAAATTGAATTTATCATCATTATATATTGTCAATGACTTCTGTGAAGAATATTATTGTTTTTTTTATAAGGAAGCATATTACTGTAATAAACACTACAGATTTATTAGTTGAGTCCAAACAATACACATTAGCTTGTTTCGGAACATTATTGGTTCAAGCTAGGGTTAACTTATTTCTAATTATTTGTCCATTTATTTCATGGGAGATAAAATGACAAGCAAAAGAGGATCAAATATGCATATAGCTTTATCATTGCAGAAATTTAGAGCTTGTTTGATTTTGTTTTTAAAAAAAAAAAAAACAAAAATAGTTTTTAGTTGTTTTTTTGTTTTTTAATTTTTATTTTTGAGGCCAACACTTAGTCACTATTGACACCGTATTACTATTACTAGTGACGACTACCTTCACATCACCACCAGCAATAGCTGCCACGTCACTGGAAAAACACAGTTTTTTAAACAATTATCCAAATTTATTTTATTATTATTTTTTAAACTTGTTTCCAAAAACAGTATTATAAAACTGTTTTTCAGAACATAAAAACAGAGAATAGAATCAAACAAGGCCTTGAAACGACTATTTTTTCAGCACGAAAGTTTTGTTTTTTAAATACAAAACTAAATAAATTAAAGGTGCAATGGTGGGCATTACAAACACCCTATGCCCGATTATAGCTAAAGCCAAAGACTTCCGATATCTTTTAAGGTGGAGGGCTGATAGTAACAGTTTAGGATGTAATGATATCTTGATTGCCTACCTGTATTTATCAGACTTCAACTAGCAATTTGTTGGTTGAAGTGGTAACGGCGTTATCCTCGTAAGAATGAGAATACAAGTTTAATTCTTGGGAAGTGCACCAATTAGGAGAAGTTAAAACTTTTTGCACTCTAAACTTTGAAAGGGAATAGCATCAATCAAATAAAAAAATTATCAGATACATACAGCGCTGAGTAGTAATCATGTATTCCAATTTTTCTTTTTTAAATGAAAAAATGTAAGCGGGCTGACATATATAATACTATTGACATCAAAATATAATTCTTTTCAAGGCATCAACATCATGCTATCTTGTCCTTAACGTAAAACCTATCTATTTAATTTGAATAGATTAAAGAAGTTAAATAATTATTTAATTATAACTATATGACATGATCTCTCTAAAATAATTATGTGTGGCATTAGATCATATATAAGTTGATAAGTTAGACAAATTAGTTTTGAAAAAATGATAAGTATTAGAGATAAAACACCAATATATATATATATATATATATTACGGACTCGCTCGAGGCCCATAAACGATAAGGCCCAACTACGGGTGACGCACCCCAGATACGCCAGTTAATCCGGAGGATCTAAACCACCCCGGAAAGATAGATGCAGATCGGAGGGGCGTTAGAGAGAATCCAGGCTAGGCGGTTACAATTCTATCCGAATACCCAGCTAGATCACTCCCACCAGGTATACTTATAAATACTGAGGTAGTCATCCAAGGTACACACGTTCTAAACCCTAGCTATTTACATACCGCCACACTGAGCACACACCCCACCCCTACGGCCAAGGCCGGGTTGTGTTCGATGATCCACTCTCCATCCGTGTGCCATCACCTTGGCACCCGGACGGAGACCCCAGATCCAATATCAAACCACCAGCCCATACCCGCTGGACATCTGTGTTCTACACCAGAACAATATATATAGGGCTAAATTTCACTACCAAACTAGATCCTATATTTAGGACCGTAGAAGTATAATACTAGGGTTCGGATCCTCTTATCATCCAACTTTCTCATCATCCCTCATAAGTCAATCTGCACCATTGATTTCAGTTAATCTTGGCCATCCATTTTATATTCTTAAAACTCATTTCCACCCCCTCAAATGCTTCCACTCCTGCAAATGTTGAGACCTTTTTTTTTTTTTTTAAATGCTTCAGGTACTGATAGGTATTAAAAAGATACTTTAGGATCTTGACGGTACTTGAAAAATACTTAAGGATTGTCAAAAATTATTTTAGAATCTTGAAAAAATATTTTAGGGTACTAACTGGTATTAAAAAAATATTTCAGGATACTGATTGGTACTGAAAAAATACTTCATGATCTTGAAAAATTATTTTAGGATCTTGAAAAAATATTTTAGGGTATTAACTGGTACTAAAAGGATACTTTAGGATACTAATTGGTACCGAAAAAATATTTCATGATCTTGAAAATTATTTTAGGATTTAAAAAAATATTTAAGGGTACTTACTGGTACTAAAAAGATACTTTAGTATACTAACGGTTACTTAAAACATGATCTTGAAAAATTATTTAGGATCTTAAAAAAATATTTTAGGGTACTTATTGGTACTAAAAGGATACTTTAAAATATTGATTGGTACTGAAAAAATACTTCATGATCTTGAAAAAATATTTTATTTTCTTGAAAAAATATTTTAGAGTATTTGATGATACTAAAAGGATACTTTATAATACTGACTAGTACTGGAAAAATACTTCATGATCTTGAAAAAATATTTCAAGGTACTGACTGATACTAAAAATATACTTTAGGATATTTTTTCACGATCCTAAAATAATTTTTTAAAATCATGAAGTATTTTTTCAATGCTAGTCCATATCCTGAGGTATTTTTTTAGTACTCGTCAGTACCTAATATATATATATATATATATATATATATATATATATATATATATATATATATATATATATATATATATATATATAAAAGGTCTCAGCATTTGCGGGAGTGAAAGCATTTGACAGGTTGGAAATGAGTTTTAACAATATAAAATGGACAGCCAAGATTAAGTGAAATCAATGGTAAAGATTAACTTAAGAGGGATGAGGAGAAAGTGGAATGATGAGAGGATCCTTTCCCTTAATACTACTAGTATACTTGCAAATAATGGTTGATTGTATAATACTTTTTTTGGGCTTTAATTAAATGTATATTAGTCACTGGATTTTATTGTAATGCAAGAAAACATAAAAAGATAAAGCCGACAGAAAGCTTGAAACAACAACAAAAAAACCTTAGAAGCAACTAGTTAGTAAATATGATACATATATGGAAGAGAATTGTGTGAAGCATGTGGAAGCTGATGGATGAAATGATAAAAGTGTGGAGAGATACAATGAACTTTAATATCAGGATATGGAAGTCAGTAGGATGCGAAAAGATATTGTCTTAATAATTAATGACCAACTTAACGTCAATCACGCAAACATGCTTTAAGCTGATTTAGCAACCGCACACACCTCCATCTTATCGATCCTTTTAATTTTAAATTTATATAATTTGATTAGATTAAGAAAGTTGTTTAAATTAGAGTAAATACCCTTTCTGGTCCCTAGCAAAAAACACGGACCCCATTTTGGTCCCTGACAAAAAAACCGACCCTTATTCGTCTTTTTTATGGGACTAAAAATGACATTTTGGAACTTTGTGAGGGATCAAAATGTCCACTAATCGACCCTTATTCGTCATTTTTATGGACTAAAAAAGACATTTTTTTTTTGTCAAGGACCAAAATGGGGTCCGTGTTTTTTTGTCAGGGACCGGAAAGGGTATTTACTCTTTAAATTAGTTAATATTACATATATTTTCTAAAGAGTAAATACCCTTTTTGGTCCCTGAAATAACACGCGCTACCCATTTTGGTCCCTGAGTAAAACAAATGTCATTTTTAGTCCTTAAACAGTAAAAAAAAGGTCCCTTTTAGTCCTTTTAGTCATTTTTTGTGGGCATTTTAATCCCTCACAAATTCCAAAAAAATTTTTTTAGTCCCTAAAAAGGACCAAAAATGACATTTTTTTTACTCAGGGACCAAAATGGGCAACGCGTGTTTTTTCAGGGACCCAAAAGGGTATTTACTCTTTTCTAAAACATCATAGTCATTTTTCATAATTTTCTCATTCGCTCTCCTTGTTGATTATCGTTGAGAGGACATCAATATAGATAAATTAGAAAAATATTGATAAATATGAAAAAATATGTTTTATATTTAGGATAAGATCAACTAATCAAACATGTCATATATTAAGGATACAAGGGAGAATCTCCCACTTCTTTCTTCTCTCTATCTCTTTGACTATCAACATAATTAAACTTAATTACTCATGTTTACATTTATCTAAGGATCTCACAAATGGGTTAGTTCTAGCTAGTTAATCTAACCCTTGCCCACAGTCTCATTTAATATTACGGCGACGTTATTTAGCTCAAATCAGCATCGATATTAATATAATACTCTATATAAAAATATAAGATGTAAAACTTGTCCTTCATACGCCTTTTATTATGTACAAAGAAGCATTCATTACTAATTCACTTAAAAGACAACTCAAGTCACCCTTCGCTACTGTAGCTATACCGTGGTACTATTCATATTGAGTAAATACCCTTTCTGGTCCCTGATAAAAAACACAGACCCCATTTTGGTCCCCGACAAAAAAACCGACCCTTATTCATCCTTTTTATTGGACTAAAAAGGACCTTTTGGAAATTTGTGAGGGATCAAAATGTCCACCAATTAACCATTATTCATCCTTTTTATGGACTAAAAAGGACCTTTTTTTGTCAAGGACCAAAATAGGGTCCGTGTTTTTTGTCAGGGACCAGAAAGGGTATTTACTCATTCATATGTATACTGAAGCTGAAAATCACTATTTTGTACAAATAATTTACAATTCAGAAGTAGATGTCTGACAGAAGTAAAATATTTTTCCCGTCTTGAACTAATCGTCCACAATCACCTTCTCCATTCTTAAGCTTCTTGCCTGAGCTATAAATTTAACTATTTCAAAAGTCATGAGATTTGAATCTCAGTCCTTTCCACCAATTTAGAAAGTATATATAATCAGTGCGTGGAAGTGGCTATAAAGACAAGGAGGGTAATGAGGACGAGTTGGCCAGGATGGAAAAGAAGTTTAATTATGTTGGTTATCTGTTGTAATTTATTTTAAAGTATTTGTATTAAAAAAAAATAGATGTATAGTATAAACCTTTAAGTAAACTGGTATGGAATGCGTTTGATATGTAAATAAAGAGATATGTAGGACGGGTGTTACATAATAAATTATAACATTGTTAACAAATCATCATGAGTATGAATATGAAGCACACGAAGTTTGTTTTGTGCAAAGTTTTAAAAAGTAAAGAAAATTAATTATCAAGTCTTTATTTTAACTTATGCACATTTTTGTGCCGCATTATTTTTATTCATTTTCTGTTTGTCCTTATACATTAATACAGAGTTAAATATATTAAAACCATAGCTTACCAGATAAAATAAAATAATCTATATTAAGACTTGCATCCTACATAAATAATTGTCAACGTAACTTTTTCTGTGCTAACACGCTCAAGATCTGTTTAAATAATATATACAAACAATAATACAATATACGCTATAGATTCATTATCTGAGATCTAATCGATAATGACTTGTGTTCTCTCTTCTCTGTGCTTTTTACCAATTTGACAATTTTGCTTTCTGTCCCACAAATCATTATGCTTTCCTGTATCTGAACATGCACTAGCTGCTTTCTCTTCTATAAACTTCGTTTCACAGTTTCAAATCCCAAGATCCATCGAACTTCTAATTTAGTTTCTGATCTTCTCTCTCCAATCTCTCTCTCTCATGGCAGATATTACTCCGACGACGTCTCTAAAACTCTTTGGTATTAACATTCACAAAGTTTCAGAATCCGATCACGAGGCCTTGAACTCCGGAGGCAACGAGCACCGGAAATACGAGTGCCAGTATTGCTGCCGTGAGTTTGCTAATTCACAAGCGTTGGGAGGTCACCAAAACGCACACAAGAAAGAAAGACAGCTTCTAAAGCGAGCTCAAATGCAAGCTGCTCGAACTGCCTTTTCTGCTTCACATCACAGTTATATTCATCACAACCCTATCTTATTGCCTCCATCTGATATCCTCCCCGGATCGCCACCTCCACCACCACCACCGCAGTATCCATGGCCGCACAGTGTGCCACATAACCCACCATCTCCGGTGTATAATTCTGGGACATTCGGTGTGTGTGTGAATTCTGGTTTTTCAGGTTTGCATGATCATCCTTCATCACGGCCCTCACCTATGGCGGTATATGGTGGCTTTACGGGCAGTGATAGTGGCGAACGAGGCTTCAGTTTGGATTTGCAACTTAGTCTATGAGTAAGAAAACATGTTGATATTTGATGAGGTGCAAGACACGACAAGATACAAATTATGAAGTTGGAAGTATCTTGTCGTAGTTAAATTTAGTGTCGGTGACAGTACTTCCCACACTGTTTTATCTTTTCAGCATCAGTTGCTTTATATAAGCGTATGCCCAGTTGAGTTTCAGATTTTTTTTTTTTGGGGAATTGATGTAAATCTTGGTTTCTAATTATAAATCTGAATGAACCATTTGATATATTCAAGCATTTCCCTCACGACCAAATCATCATAACTTAGAATTTTTTTTCAATTTTTTTGCATGGCTTCCGTCCTTTTTTTTTTTTGTTTAGAGCGTCCGATATCCCAGGGCAGGTCATCTTTCAGACACATCAACGGCCCCAGACTAATCCGGACCGAGACCGGGTTGGCCCCTTTCGGGGGGAAGCCTCTACCACCCACACCTGCTGCATTCCCACGTCTCGAATTCAAGACCCGTGGTTAAGCTAGACAACCCCTTACCAGTTGACCTAAGCGCTTGGTGGTCATGGCTTCCGTCCTTAATATAAGATCTAGATGATTACTTTATGAATATTAAGGGAATTATTTAAATTATTTATTTATAACCAATGAGTGTTAATTTCCCTGAAATTACATTTTCAATTATGTGCATTGTAATTACACCAGGATCGATGGAAACCCTATTATTATGTGCAATTAATAGGACACTTTGAAAAAGAAATTATAACTTTGGATTACGGATTGAATTGAGACCGCTATTTTGGTTATATATTTAGAACCGGATAGATTACTTTCATTCCACTTTCCCTTAGTTTCAATGACGTTCCCTAAGGTTTTGTTTGGGAGTTCCATTTTGGAGGGAAAGAAAAGGGAAATGAAGGTTTTGGTAGTCCCTTCCCTTGTTTGCAAGTTTTAAAAATAAAAGGGGAGGGAATCAGGGATTTTTACAAATCTCCCAAAACCCTCATTCTTCTAAAAAATAAAGTTCCCTCAATATGGGGGGTTTTAAGAGGGGAAATAGATTAATTACTTTGTTACCCTCGTTCACCAGAAACACCATATATCATCCCACCATCGCCGCTGCCACCACCGCCACCCCACCCCACCGCCGCCGTCGCCGCCATCTCCACCGCCGCCGCCACCACATAAATAATTTTTTGAATATTAAAATTACATAAATAATTTTTTAGAAAATTTAAATTTATTTGTAAAGTATAATAATTATATTAATTATTAAAGAAAATGAAAAAATGGTAAAAATAACTCATTAATTAATCCTCCATCTTCCTCCCTTACTATTTTTTAACTCCCAAAGAAGGGGAGGAAATATCCTCCATTTTCCTTCCATTCCCTCCCCCATTCTCCTTGTATCCCTTTCTTTCCCCTCCCTTCCAAACTCCCAAACAAAGCCTAAGGAAAGAAAGATATTGGAGAGAATGTCACATACATGAGCTTATTTATCCACACAAAAAAAAAAAAGATGTACGTAGTATTACACATTACACATACAGGAGCGTTTACCCTTAAGTCAAATTTCTCGCACCGGTCACACACACACATATATAAATATGGGAGTGCTTTTCTCGTAGACGCTGTATGTAGCTAGCTATGGTTCCCATTCAGTGCACATCGCTATAAAGAAATATGAACCATTATATTGAAAATCTGACCTCAACGTTTTAGATTAAAAGTTTTTAATATGCAATTTTTAGTGATAAATTTATTTATAAATAAATTTTGGACAATAATTTGACATTTTAATTTTCTATTAATATTTATGATTTTGCATTAAAAAATTTATGAGAATCATTTTATTTTTGTTTTTGTTTTTTGTCAATTTTAAAAGAGATAGAGAAAGATTGAAAACTTATAAAAGAATCTAAGGCCTACGGGCCAGCCTTGAGCACGCAAGTTCACTGGTCGAGCATCCCAAATAGGACTATTTTATGGTTAACTTTTTGGGCCCAGCTCTCCTGTGTCTGTCAAGGGTTGACTCATTTTTCCTCCTTTAGGCCCCTCTTCCTTGGGTGCAACTGACGAAGGGGTCGGACTTTCTCACCTAAAGGGAAGGGGTTCGATCCTGGAGTTGGTCAAGGCGTTGGGTGTAACATCCCGTTTTCACAAGCAGTATAAATTTTTTTTTTCATCAAACATCATTTGTAAACATCAAAGTAGAGCACCGGAGCGATTGAGTAACCGACATATATATTAAAATACCCATGGTAGCATGTCTTGCTGTTTAAACAGCGGTACAAGAGTGTTTCAAAATATATAACAGAAAGAAGTCTTCAGCTGGGTCTTCTATGTGGCCTGCTTGCCTCTATCCTCAGTCATTGGTCCTTCCGACCCTGAAGCTAAGTTAAGAGCTGAGGTCCATGCATCGAACCCTAGGTAACGGTTAACCTCATGTTTATATACACTATATATGTACGACAGACATTCATAGAATTTTGGCAACATTTACTACGGTCGACATAGGGTATACATATCAGATATGTATGGCAATAACAGTACAGTCGGATGCAAGGTTAAGGCACAATGAGAAATGTACATGATCAGATATGCACGACAATAACAATACAGTCGGATATAGAGTTAAGGCACAACGGACAATAATACAGTCGGATGTAAGGCATGACAGACAGTAATACAGTCGAATGATAGACAATAGTACAATCGGATGACAGACAATAGTACAATCGGATGACAGACAAAATACATATATGCATACAATAACCATCAGAGTTAGTGTTATTAGTACGCGAATGTACCTTCGTTGACGTTATATGGTATTTCTCTCTCTCTAACTTCTCTCTTCCCTCTTGAAATTTCGAAATAGGCAAGATGATTTTGGTGTGAGATTTATGCAAAGAGCTCAAGGCTATTTATAGGCATTTGTGAGGGCAAAATGGTCTTTTTCCTTCTTTAATTTCTAGCCATGCATTTAGAAAACTTAGCAAACAAGTTTGCTCATCCATTTCCCACCACAAAACCGTCCTCCCCTATGTCATTCTTCAAAAGATGATGTCACCTAGGTGATGTCATCTACTTGTTCTATAAGTTTCTTACCGATAAAGTCCCGGTTCGGTGTTCTAATCGCGTAATCTTGGAGAATCTCAGAAATCCAAGAACATAGCCTCAAAGGTCTATTCATCCTCTATAGAATTATCTAAATTAACTAAATTTTTGATCCTATTCAGGTCATTCCGTTGCCTGCCGAACATTTTCGGATAACGCTTTCGGTTACGGAAATCGCTTCGGGTAATGTCAACTTCTGGATAAAATTACACTGAATCATAATATGTCCAGTTGTTAGCAACCTAATCCAAGGATTTTGAGTTAGGATTTATTTTCTATCGGTGGTCATTTATCCTGTTTGCTTTTTCACAGAATATTCCATAGAATATTCCTTTTCCTCAAATATCCTTAAACTACTTCCATGTTCACACTACAATATTTTTTCTTCCTTGTCTTTTCATAATTTTTGAAAATTCATGGGCCCTTTTTGTTGACTTTTCAACCTTCTTAATCACTTAATTATATGCTTTAATTACTTAATTAGTAATTATCCCATTTGCTAATTAAACCTTTAAGTATTCATATACTTCCCCTTATTCATTTCCTAAACAATTAGCCAATAATTACTTATTTAATTACTTACTAATTGTTGACAATTTTCTTAATTAGAATTAATTATCATCTCACAACTATTGGTGACATTGGTATTTTATGTCCCATGTAAAAATTAAAAATCATGGGGTCAATTATGGATCCCGAATACTTTTTAATTTTTCTTTCTTTATTTCCAAATGAAATAATTTAATAAATTGTCTAAATTAAGGACAATATTCTTTCTAATTTTTAATAATTATTTTACTGCCCTTTAGAATTTATCACGGTATTTTATGGCTCTAAGCTCATTTAGGGCATTTTAGCATCTTAATTCACTCTAATTTCATTAGAAATTACCTTAGAATATAAGATAATTATAACTTAATATTTGAAACCTCATACTCACCTATTCCCAATAGGTATAATTTCCTAAATTATGACACTTATCATAAGTGTGATTTTTAGTGTATTACATTTGGGGGAGGCATCCTAAGGGTCTATGAAGCAATGGAAACGCTGGGAAGAGGTGGAGACATGTGTACTCTCTAACCTAGTATGTCTTGTGGACTGAGCTCCAAGCGCCCTGCTCTTGGACTGTGAGTGAACCCAACCCCTTTCCTAAAATTTCTATATCAGGAAAAAAAAAAAAAAATCCTCTTTCGGGTAGGCTACGTATAGGTGATGCTTTTTCTATGTTTTTGCAGTATGAAGGTTGAGTTGTTTTAATAATAACACAAGGTCTTTGGTATATGCTGAATGCCATTGAAATCGAAGTATATATGCTGAATGCCATTGAAACTAGTATATTGTCATCGGCTAGTTGTCCTAGCAGCTACTCGTAAAACTTGAAGGAGGTCCTCGGTTTGAGTCCGGTGTTGACATATTTGTATGCATGCATGTGCTTAAATTTTATTGGATAAAAAGAATCAAGACTTGGATTCTGCACATAACATGTTTAATTATGCGTCAATACTGATTATGGATGAAGTTTTGGAGGCAAGGAGTTCTGGTTTCTGCTTTGAAATCGTAAACTAAAGAGTGTGTGTGTGTATCCATGAATTGAAGAAACAGCTAATGGATCCCCATATTCCCCAACATGTACTAAGGAACTTTTAACTATATTAGCACATAATATGCTTTAAGATTAAGAGTTCAAATATAAACTAAAAGACATAAAACATCATAACAGAAAACAAAAGACAATATAAACTGAATTAGATAATCTTGTCTATCCAACTTGAGCCCCAGCGAGCAAATTAAAGTATGAAACATGAGCAACATAATTACCAGAGAAGCTCATTTGCATTTAGTTTATTAGGTTTCCAGTGGACGTACGAGATCTTCTGAGGCCGGAACCCTAATTCAAGACTGGCCTGCCATATTTTCTCAACACTAAACATGACTTGTCTACACTAATTAACGTTCCAATCCTTCAAGCCATGCAATATTCCAGCAATACGCCATGCACTCATCACCCTTCTTGGCAACAAGTTCTGTCATACAACAACGAAACTTCACTTCCTTAGAAACAACATTATATTAGACACCAAAAATAATTTACATTTTGTGTGTGTGTGTGTAAATATGTATATATGTATAATAATAACTGACCTCACAAGAGTGTAAATTCTGAAAAGAAGAGGGAGTTATCATAGAAGGTGTGGTCAGATAAAAACAGTCTTTGCGCAATTTCCTTGGAGGGAATCGAGTGAATGGTATGAATAATGATCCTTTTGGTGCCTTCATTTGTTGATTCCCTTTCCAATTCTCCCCCACTAACCATATAGCTGAATCAATTAATTGTGGACAATGTTAGATTTTGAAACACTGTGCTTGCAAAAATTATTTGGTTTAAGTGATAAGCCAAGTGTGTGTGTGTTGTACGTACCTTTGCAATGTGGGATAGAATGAACCAAATTCTTTTCCAATTCAGGGCTCATCCTTAAATGATGATTCTCAATGCTGTCTTAACACATTGTTATTACCTGCAGGCCGAAACAATTAAGTAATTTCAGATTCTGTTTATATTTAGCTATGGTATGAGTAGATAGATTGTTATTGCTTCCAATAATTGAAGCTTTCATTAATATATATATGGCCAGTAAATTGTTTAATATTCCTCAAATCAACAGTACTCACTGAAAAAAAAAAAAAGAGACACTTAGATATAATTGATATTGAACATACCTTGATATTTCTTTGTCATAAAGCAGTTGCAATAGCATGAGAAACCTTGGTATAGGAACCACAAAGGACAACTTGTGTTGTTTGTTTTGGAATGCTATGAAGAACTACAGCCACCACTAAGATACTCCCATCCACAATCTTCACCTTTAGTTGTGGGTACCTTTGTATGTAAATCTCTCCACACTTATTATAAGCTCCTCTCCCTTCAAGTCATTAGATCTATCAGAGTTTCAACCAAGTTAAAGTTCAAAGACTAAATTTCAACCCAGTTAAAACTATAAAGGTTGCATTGCACCAAGTTAAAGTTTAGGGATTGAGTTACAATTGGGATAAAACTATAGGAACCGAACAATTAACTTTAGCATTAAAAATTGAAACTTGCCTGATTTAGAAAACCAAGACTCAAGACCTTAACCCCACTCAACTGTGCTTTCAGTATTGCTTCTTCCGTCAGTTGGTGCAATGTTTCTATATGGCCCTTGGAAGTATGCTGTAAAAGGATTTTTTGAAAAAAAAAAAAATGGAGCAGCATTGATGTAGAAAATTTACATAAATAGACAACATTTCTGCATGGAAATGAATAAAGTGAGAAGCCTTAAAATTCCCGAGAGGCTTCCAGGGCCAATGGGTCATCAGAATGCCTAGGTTTGTCGTCATTTTTTTGAGAAACCTAAGGTCGAAGATATGCAGGAGAGGTTTCTGTGTGTACCAAGTGCGATATACAGTTACGTTAGTTATTTATACATGTATGAGTTCGTGAGAATTATATGTACAATCCAGGCTGACAGAAATTGTGTTGATTATTGATAATGACATTTATAAACTATTTCATTGATTCTTTATTGGTAAGGAAATGTGAGGTTCCTAATGTTTTTATTTGAAATGAAATGTTTCCTTGTAGTCATATTGTAATACATGCGTTGAGCAGAACTTCACTAATACTAGTATTACTACATAGTAAAAATAATGGAGATGTTCAATTCCATTAATTAAGTCGATAGTGTTATAATGTGGTTCGTAAATCATAATATAATTCAATAATGCCACCGACCAAGAAGAAAATAATGGAGTCAGATATTTGTGTTGGAGGGCCCGTGACGTGAGGATTTCACGTTGAGTTTTTTTTTTTTTTATACAATTTCACGTTGAGTTTAACTGATAGGATCTCTTTATGAACTTTAAATTTTCAAACAACTTGAAGGGTTAATGGGGTCACGGGCACCTACTACAACAAGTGTACCATGTCAAGCCAAATTGCCCCAAAAAAAAAAAAAAAAACTATTAGAAAAATGTCAACGTACGCTCTTTTAAGTTTGAATAGTATCCAGTTTTGTATGGCCTTTAATCTTTATCACTTTTTATTGTATTATTTTTATATTTTAAAGAACTACAACCCTAGTCATTTTTATAAGTTCAGTTTACCTAAGTCTCATATATCAATAAAATTAGTTACTCACTCTGATCCTATATATAAGAGCCAGATAACTAAATAGTGCTTTTTAAAAAATGGTTAAAATTACTTAAAAAATAATAAGTATATCTATAATAAAATTTTATTCCAAGAATACCCTTATTTATAAGGGGAGAAGTAAGAGAGAGAAATTGATTAATAATGATAGAAAGTATGAAAGAAAATGTAGTATTGGAAAAAATGAAGAGAAAAAATAAGCATAAGGAGAGAGGATATATAAATATACTCCTCTTATTCTATTTATAAAGCACTTCTAACATTTTTCACATAGATTAAGAAAAATCTTAAACCTCATAAACTCTACCATAAAATTCAATAATTTTCCAACTCTACACTACTAAATATACAAAATGCTTCATCTATTCTTTTTTATAAGAAACAACTGTTAGACACACCCCATTCCTTTTTATTAAAAAAATTCAGAAAATATCTTATTTTTTACTTGTTAATTTCCCATTTTCCCCTTATTTTATTACCCCTATTTAATGTCAATTAATAAATTTTCACAACCCCAAAGACCTATTACTTTTGTCATATTTATTTTCTTATTCTCTCTCTTCAACAACCCTTCTTATTATAATAATTTCCTTATTCTCTCACTTATTGCTATGTCATGATAAAGAAGGGTATTTTAGCAAAAATATGGTTACAATTTTGACACATTTATGAGTACCTTATGAAAACAAAGTCAACATAATAATAAATGAGTGATTAAATTGTACATTCACTTCAAAACTTTAATAAGATGCCTTTTAAATATGATATAAAAAAGTTCTCTTTGCCCTATAAATAGACCCAAAGAAGTGTGTGTGTGTGTGGTGATGGGCAAAAATGAGAAAAGCTCATTAAATATTGAGACAACTCTTGTCGGGCTTTTATAAAAAAGACTAAAGAGAGTAACTCTTTATATATGTTATAAATTGCCTCATTTTCCTAATTTTATCCTGATTTATGAATGATGTTCTCAACCCTCTCTCATCTTTATCTCTTTCTATCATGAATTAACTCATTTTTTCAATTAATTTAATCGAGAATAAATTTTAATATTGTCATTAATTACTCTCAAATGGATTTATAATAAGAATAAAAAAAATCCATATGGACTTATAAAAAGAGCATGTGGTATTATAAAATCTAATACCACATGCTATTTAGGGTTGGGACTTTTTTGAGAGGGATTTAGGGTTGAGGCTTTTTTGATATTTTTTATCTACCTTGGGACCTCATTGATATTTTCCCTATTACTTTTGTCATATTTATTTTATTATTCTCTCTCTTCTACAATCCTGTTGGTTTTGATTAATTTTGATGATGTCTTATATAAATGCCATTATTAAGAGCAAAAGTTTATATGATATATTTATCTCCTACATTGACTAACTACTATATTTAATGTAGATTAGTCTAAGTTGAATAATAGCTCAAGAAGGATATAAGAGATTTTAGAAAGAAGAAATTGGAAAGAATGTCAAGCTCAAGAAAAAGGAGATATTGAAGAAGGTAGAACTTGTTGAGAATGATGAGTTCAAGTTCAAGAAGAAGAGAAGAGAAGAAAGAATTGAATTGTGGAACATGATCAAGAGAAGAAGAGAAGCTATGTGTGGAAAGACATTAAGTAGCCTAGGTTTGTCTCAAGACACCTATATCAACAAAGTTTTGGAAAGATTTTGGATGAGATATTGTTCACCAAGTGTAGCTCCCATTGTGAAAGGTGACAGGTTCAATTTGGACCAAGGCCTAAAGAATGACTTTGAGCGGGAACAAATGAAAAACAATCCTTATGCTTCAACAAGTAAGTAGCCTTATGTATGCTCATGTCTGACGAGACGACATTGCATTTGCTGTTGGAATCTTTGGGAGATATCGAGTAATCCGGTATGGACCACTGGAAAGTTGTGAAGAAGGTGTTGAGATACCTTCAAGGAACTAAAGATTACGTGCTTAAGTACAAACTAATTAACAATTTGGAAGTGACTGGTTACTACGATTCGATTATCTTGTTGCATAGACTTAAGAAAATCCACTTCAGGATATATTTTCATGCTAAGCCGATGGAGCTTTATCATGGAGTAGTGAAAAGCAGTCTTTAATTGCTACTTCCACTATATAAGCTAAGTTTGTATCTTGTTTTGAGACTATCTCACATGGTGATCAAACCATATTTTATATGACTTTTCATAATTAAATTGGGATTTTTAATGCATTTTCTCGGATATTATTGCATGATTAAGCACTAATTTGAGTTAGGGACATTTGTATTGAATTAAATGTAATTAGGGGTAAAATGGTCATAATTTGTGAATTATTCATGCAATTGATTCCTTGGACTTTTGATGCTACATTGTGTTTAATCTTGCATTGTAGGTGTTTAAGGAGAAAATGGAGATTTTTAGGGCTATAATTAATGTTTTGAGGACTGGAAAATTACAAGAAATGGCCCAACAATTTCGAAAATGGGAAATCAATGAAGAAAAGGGCCGAGACAAATTACGAAAAGGACCCGATGTTTCAGAAATTTCAGTTATGCCCCGAAAATATTTTGCAACTTCTCACTTTAGTCCCTCCAGAAATACTTTCAAAAGTTGCACTTAGGTCCCTGCTTAAGCTATGCGTTTTGCCTTAGGTCAAATGGGAATTGGGACCTTCTTCTCCAAGGACCCGATAGACGTGAGCGGCTGGGAAAGAAGGAAAGAAGGGAGGAGAAGAGGGAGAGAGGGAAAGAGAGAGAGTGGGGCACAGAGAGCTTCGACCTTGGACCTTCGTTCATCATCACCTTCATCCCTCTCCAACCCCATCGTCTTCTGCATCCTTACGGACCGGGCAGCGCGGAGAACCGAGAGAGCCGGAGACCGAGAGATTGGGGAACCAGACGGAGAGATTGGGGAGCGAAACAACGGACCATCGACCTTCCTCTTCGTTTTCTTCCCCTTCCTCACTGCATCGAAGCCACCGACCTCCATTCCTCCTTCATCTCCGACACCGGATCGAACCGGGGGATCTTCTTCGATCGTTTCGATTCGGCCAGAGTTTTTGGGGAGCTTGGGACTGCTTCGTTTTGACAGAGCTCGAGCTTAGGAAGATTGTTTTGAGCTTCAGCAACTTTAGAGTTCAAAACAGAATTTTCCGGCGAGTTATTTTGAATTTTCCGCGAGAAAATTCCAGATTCAGCGAGTTTGAATTTTTCGGCGAAGCTTGTTCTCATGGACGGTTTGCTTTCAGATTATATTAGATTTTGACCAATGACTATGTGTGGCTGATTCCTTTGTTCTTGGTGGTGAAGATTAATACTTGAGCTCACATGTTTCTTACATAGGGAGTTTTCTCTATCATTCTATTTGTCTAGAATCATGTATTTAATTTGTTAATTTTTATATATGATTCTGGAACTGAGATTAATGGTAATTATCTTTGTTAGTTTGATATTTGTAGTTGAGATTGGATATTTGTGATTTGGAAATTATATATGTATGAATTTCTTTGTGGTTGCAATTAAGCTATGTTGATTAGCGTGGTATTGTCTAGTTAATGTTGCTGAATTGTATCCTTGAGGGGCTGGTTAGCACTCAAATTAAGAAGACTCATATTGCATTATTCCAATTCCAATTGCACATTAAGTGGGTTCTAACAATATCTCAAGAGGTGGTAGTTAGCTACGGTAGTAGGAGCTACTATTAATTGGGAATATTGGACTCAAGTGGTATCTTGAGGTTTTTCTTATTAAGACTTGATGAAGCGTTGACTCCCATATTTTTGAGCGATGATAGCTATTTTCTTCATTACCAAGAGCATCCATCATTTAACCCCTTTTAATCCAAAGCATTTTTCACTATTTTCCAAAAATACCAAAAAGAATAGAATTAGTTTCTTTATATTTTTATGAATTTTAGTTTAGAGAATATCAATTTCAAAACCCCTTTTCTAACCATGTTTTTAGCACTTAGTTTAACCTAGGGAATTCAAAATAAAAGGCTCCTTGATAAGAGAACGATCCCGAGTTATTTGCACTATATTGCATTTTAATTTGTGGTAAATTATGATTTGACCCTGAGGCGACTAAGGTTTTTCCGTCAAATCACATGGTGTGTGAATGAAGAGTTTCATTTCTGAGCTTAGAATTATGGATCCAATTTCTAAGCCATTAAGATTATATTGTGATAATTCAGTTGATGTTTTTATGGCTAAGAACAATAAAGGTGGTAGTCGAATCAAGCATATCGACATTAAGTGTCTAGCCATAAAAGACCGTGTTAAAAATAAAACAAGTGGTTATTGAACACATGAGCACTGAATTGATGATTGATGATCCTTTAACTAAAGGCATGCCTACATTGAAATTTCAGGATCATGCAGAAAGAATGGGACCTGGTTCCCTTATGTGATTTTCGTTGTAAGAACGATGTTATTTATGAAACTCCATTTGTGATGTTTTTCTCATTTCAGTTGTGTACACATTTATTTGTTTAAATTATTTGAGGAACATCATTGAGTTTGGACCTAGAATAAACATGGGGTTTATTCATTAAGTTACTTGGGCATGGGAAACATAATGCACTGTGATACATGGAAGATATTACTCGCTTTAAGAGGACCTATCGCTATGATCCATGCATTTTGTTTCTCAGAGGTATATACTGAAGTATGTGGACCAAGTGGGAGAATGTTGGAATATTTGATTCTGTATTCAATACTGTATTCAATATTCTGTTATTTCTATTTATGGCCCACATTATTGCCGGTTGTAACATCCCGTTTTCTAAAGCAAATTTTTTTTTTTCAATCAATCAGAGTCGAGCATTGGAGCGAAAGAGTAACTGATACATATTCAAATAAAAACCATAGTGTAACATTGTATGGATAATACAGTTATCCTACTGTTTCAAAAGAAAGTACAAAAGCGGAAATACAAATTTCCCGGCTGGCGATCTACCCGTGTTGCTTCCCCGTTCTCCTGCACTATTCACCAGTGCCACGATACCACTCGTGTCCTCAGCGCTAGGAAAACATAACGGCATTATTATGACATAACCCGTATAAAACTGTCTGTATAACGGTCTATGAACGTATCTTTGACATATATGTATTTAAGCAGCACAAGATTAGTGTTACAGTACGCGTCCGTACCTCCGTTGACGATATACGGAAATTCTGGTACGTTTTGACGGAAACTGCACGTTGACGGAAAACAGCGGGCTGACAGCGGCACGTCGGACAGCGTACGACAGCAGATCAAGGTTTCGATATCCTATAATGATAATATCACCATTATCAATTTTTGACATTATAACGGGCATTTTAGGTAAAAATTACCATTTTGCCCCTATACCCCTAATCGGCGGAATTTCGCCAGCACTTCGTTACTTTGGCTCCGACTTTTCAAAATTTTGCCAGAACTTCGACCCCACCATGATTTTCGAATTTAATACTTAAAATAAAGCTAAAGATCTATCTAGCATTACTACTAAAACTACTGAAAGCATTAAAGACTAAAGACCGGAAAAATTACCCGAGCTTCACGCAAAATTCCCTGCTCCTTCCTCCTCCATAGCTCCTCTCTAACTTATCTCTAGGAAAGCTCAACTAGAGAGAATGGTTTTGGTGTGAAAAATACAAAGGGAGGGCTTGCTATTTATAGAGAAAGTTGGGTGCACTATTCATACTTTATCAGACGGATTCTGGACCGTTGGATCGCACTTTTGGCAAGTGTCACGATCCTCACCGGGACACTTGGCAGCTGTCCTTTGGCCCTTAGGTGTCAAAAAGTGATGTCATGCATGACATCACTTACTTCTTCAAGAAGGTTTTGTACCGATAAAACCTCGATTGGTGTCCGAATTGCGTAATCTCGGAAAAGTCTCAAAAATCCAGAATCACCATTTTGAAACCCCTTTCCTTCTCATTAGAAATGTCTAATCTAAACTAATTTTGATTCCATCCAGGGCTCCAAAAGTCATCCAAGTTTACGGAAAGCGTGCGGTTTGAAAGAACTTTCGGAATCATCAATCTCTGGACAAAAATTCACCGATTCCAAATATGTCCAGATAAATTCAAACTCATTTCCAAATGTTGAGTTAGAATTTATTTTCTTCGAATCTTTAAAATGTGACTATCTCGCATTTCTCCCTATTCCGTCTTATTAGGAAAATGCTCTACCTACCTCTAATCAACTTCCGAAAAGGCTAATTGAAGATAAAAATTCACCGATCAATATTTTACTCGACATTGGAAAGCCTATTCTGGTACTCTAGGTAGGATCCGTTTCCTATAAGTCGATCACTATTCACCGTACTTTTATACAACATTACACTTTAACTTGCAAGGTAAGGCACCATGATATTTTTACCAACTCTTGTCCTTATTTCTTTTTCTTGGCCAAATTTTGGCCAAATCTGGTCCTTTTATTTTAATTTTCGTTTTAATTATTTATTTAATTAATTAAGAATATATAAAATAATTATTTAATAATTATTTTATATAACTTTTTACAAAATTTCCTATTGGTCAATTCTTGTATTTAGGTTTAAAAATACCTAAACTCAACTATTTTTCTCCAAAATTTCCAATTAATTAGTAAACATGTTTTTACTAATTTTGAACCATAAACCACTAATTTTAGGATTTTATATAATTATTCATGAATTTCCTTTGCTTATGCTTAAGTAATTAGCAAATAATTACCTAATTACTTTATTATCACTTGTTGATAATTTTCTTAATTAGAATGCCTCATTACTTCATAACATTTGCATTGACATTTGTGTTTTCATGTCTCCTTTATTATATTAGAATTTACAAGGGTATTTTAGTCATTTAAATACTTTTTGAGCATTCTTATTCAATCTCTCCAAGTTCATAATTTATTAAATTACCAAAATTAGAGATAATATACTCTCTCAATTTTAATAATCATTTTACTGCCTTTTAGGATCTTTCACAATTTTCCTAAGTTCTTTATGTCCCATAGGGGCATTTTTGTCATTTTTGGCACTTTGGCCCCTAAATTCTCTAATTTCTCAGAGATTTTTCCTTAGAAAATAAAATAGATTTAACATATTCTTTGAAACCACATATTCACCTATTTTCATTAGGTATTATTTCCTAATTTATGATATTTACCCTAGGTCAAATTTTAGGGTATTACACCGGTTTTGTAACCGTCCATTAATACCGTAACGGCCTAATTAATACGCAATAAGTGCGTATTGAATACGTTTCCTTTTTTAAACTATGTGATGCCCAGAGGGAAACGAACGGTGCAATTTTGTCTGGTCCCCTGAACCTGCTCTGACCTTGAGGAAAGCACACCATCTGCAGTTTCAGAGAGAAGGATCAGAAGGGCTGAGACTCGGAGTTTGTTCCTGTTTGCTGGCTTGGATTTGTTCCTGTTTGGAGACTTGTAATACCTCGAAATTTGAATTAGGGAATTTAAGGGCCAAAGTGCCAAAATGACCAAAATACCCCTGGGAGGAGTAAATAACTTAGGAAAATGGTGAAAAATCCTAAAGGGCAATGAAATAATTATTTAAATTGAGAGAGATTATATCTCTAATTTTGGTAATTTAATAAATTACAAACTTGGAGAAATTGAAGAAGAATGCTCAAAAAGTATGGTAATGACCATAATGCCCTCACAAATTCTAAAATAAAGCGAACACATGGAAACAGAAATGTTAATGCAAGAGTATAAAGGAAATAAGGTGTTCTAAGTAAGAAAATTATCAACTTGTGATAATTAAGTAATTAAGTAATATTGGGCTAATTACTTAAGCATAAGTAAAGGAAATTCATGAATAATTATGTAAAGCTCAAAAATTAGTGGAAAATAGTTGAAAATTAGTAAGAATATATTTACTAATTGATTGGAGATTTTGAGAAAAATAAGTGAGTTTAGGTATTTTTAAGCCTAAATGCAAGAATGGACCAATAGGAAAATCTTGTAAAAGTTATGTAAAATAATTATTTAATTAATTAAATAATTAATTTTAAAAAAACGAAATAAAGAAAAAAATATGCAGAAAAAAATGAAAATGAAAATGAAAAGGGAAAAAAATATATATATATATATATATATATATATATATATATATATATATATATATATATATATATGTGTGTGTGTGTGTGTGTGTGTGTGTGTGCAAGTTGACATATAATAAGAATATAATTAATTAAAGTAAAAGTGATGAATAGTAATTTTAAAATTAGGAAACGGATCCTATCTAGAGATCTAGGAATGGGAATTCCAAAGTCGTGGTAGAATATCGATCAGTGGAATTTTATCTTCCGTTAAACTCTTGTGGAAGTTAATTCAAGCCGTTTGTGCTTTTTCCTAATAAGACGAAATAGGAAATTCGAGAAAAGGCCGATAGCCAAAAGGACGAAAAGGTTATGTTGTGACATTTGGAAAAGAATTGGGAATTTTCATGAACATATTTGGATTCGGTGAATTTTTCGAAAAGATGGGTGTTTCCGAAAACAAGTTTCGACACCGACGCGTTTGGACACGTTTTCGAGAAAGACTCAACTGGACTGTTGGAGCCCTATATGGAATCAAAATATAGGTTAACTTGGACATTTCTACTAAGTGAGAATATGTTTTCAAAGTTGTAAATCCGAATTTTGAGATTTTTCCGAAATCACGCGAATCGGGTACCGATCGGAACTTATCGGTAGGAAACTTCTCAAACAAGTAGATGAAATCACCACCATGACATCATGGCTTTAAATGATGATGTCAGCTGCCAAGTGGCCCGGTGAGGATCGTGACATGTGGCAAAGTGCGATCCGGCGGCCGATATCCGATATGAAAAAGTAGTGAATAGTGTCATATTTTCTTCTATAAATAGCCAAGTTTCCTCTTCATTTCTCACACCATTTTGAAGAGCAAAACCGATTCTAGAGAGAGGATTTTAGAGAGAGGTGCTCGGGAAAATCAGAGCGAAGCTCGGGTAAGTTTTTCTGCACGAGCTTTAAGCTTTCGTAGTTCTTTCAAGTAGTTAGTAAAGCTAGAGTAGTCTTTATTTTTATGATTAGATATCATATGATAGGACTATTTTAGTCAATATTTTCGAAAATCATAGTTGCGTCGAAGTTCGCAAAATTTCGGGAAGAAAATTTGTCAGAGTAACGAAGTGCTGGCGAAATTCCGCCAATTAGGGGTAGAAGGGCAAAATGGTAATTTTTACCTAAAATGCCAGTTATTGTATCAAATCACTAATGGAAGTGATATTACTCTTATAGGACGTCAGAAATCCTAATTTGCTGCCGTTACGCTGCCCGACGAGCCGTTGTTGGAGATTTCACGATTTTCCGTAAACGTGCTAGAAATATCGTAATCCGTCAACGAAGGTACGTCCGCGTCTCGTAACACTAATCGATGTTCATGGTATGCATGTATGTGCTATGTGTATTGTTATGGTATGTTTATTGAATGCAAATATGTTAGAACAGGTTTGGTGCCGAAGGAAAGGCTAGTCTATGTGGGTAAGCCATTAAGTCGCCGTGAACTCGGTGAGGCCCCATGATAGACACTTACCCGGCCATTCTGTTCGGTTTACGAAAGTATGTACGTGCGCGTCGGTAACCTTAACGCCGATGTTGATCGTATGCGTATTTGTGGTTGTGAGTCGGATGATATGTTGTGAGTATGGTTATGAGCTTTTGATTACATGCACTACGTGTGACACATCTACATGCACTACGTGTGACCCATCTACATGCACTACGTGACCCATCTACATGCACTACGTGTGACCCATCTACATGCACTACGTGTGACCCATCTTTATGCACTTCGTGTGACACATCTGTTATACTGTTTATATGAATGGTCGTGGATGATATACTGTATATGTGAATATGAGGTTAACCGTTACCTGGGGTTCGATGCATGGACTCACTCTTAACTTAGCTTCGTGGTCGGGTGGACCGAGGATCGAGGAGAAGGACAAGCAAGACACCTAGGAGTAGCGGTGAAGACTTCTTTCGTTATACTTTTGAAACACTCTTGTACCATTGTTTAAACACAGCAAGACATGCTGCCATGGGTATTTTAATATATATATCAGTTACTCAATCGCTCCGGTGCACTACTCTGATCATTTTGAAATGATGTTTAGAAAAAAAAATTTTATACTACTTTAGAAAAGTCGGGATGTTACAAGACTCAGAGTTCGTCCTGTTTGCTTCTGGAGACAAATCAATGGCGGGAGGTATTTGTGATCTCTTACTTCAGTTTTCCGCATTGATCTTATGCTATTCAGTTGTCAAGCATGATTAGATCGCCTTTATTTCTAACATTATATATTACTGTAGTATAGGCATCCCCTGTTTTAGTAATAAAAAGAGTGTTGGCAAAAACAAGTGATAAAAATAGTGCTATTTTGAGGCACTTCAACTCTTGTATAGATGACTAATAACATACTTTTTAAAAATTAAAGGGCCTAATTGAAACTTTGGATAAAGTTAGATGACTAAATGTGCATTTTTGTCTTAAATTTATATTCCTAATGTATTTTTATCATAAAAAGAATATTTTTATCCATTATAAATCTAATATACTTTTTTATTAATCTTTTTAGCTTATTTTAAAATTTAAAGTATGCTTTTCTGTAAGCATATTTTCCTAGGATCAAGGAGCAAACTTGTCTCCATTTTAAACTTTTCTCATAAGGTAAGGTGTTGAGTTTCTTTTTCATTTGGTTTTCTCCCGGTATAAAAAATAAAAATAAATCTTGATATCAAGATTAAAGGAAAATAATATATAAAAAGTGTGTTCTATTTTTTCAAAAATATCCTTATTTATTGAAAATGAGAGATGCAATGAGTTGCAAAAAGTTGAGGGTTGAGAGAGAAAATTAATGCATTGATGTAGTAGGAGTATCCAAAACTCCATTCATTTCTATTTGTGTTTATCAAGAAAACCATAGTTATGAAACCTGAACTGAACTGGCCAGTTCGGACCAGAAACCGGCAAATTGCTCGCAAAAGCGGCCCGGTATGGCATAGAATTATTTTCTTATTAATTTCATATCAATAACCTAAAATCTTCACTTTCTCAATAGTTTGACCCTAGTTTGGCTCCGGTCTGACCTACTGACCCTTGACCCAGTACCCCAACCAATTCAATGACCGGTCTAGTTTTAATAACCTTGAAGAAAACCATTAAAATTAGTTAAAAGCAACAATCGTGTTTTTTTTTTTCTTCAACTATGCCCTTATTTATAAGGAGGATAAGTGAGAAAAACAATAAATGCAATAAAGACAATCAAGGGATAAAGTCGAAAAAAGTGCAATAAATATTTTGACAAACCTAAAATAATGCTTATATTTTGGGGCACATTCATTCACAAATTTAAAGCTTAAGGGACGAAGGGAGTAATTAATTGGTGCCAAAATGAAACAAAAAAGTTGGTTAAATTTTCAAATATCCTTTAAGCATATCTTATAAATAGGACTGAGGGAGATATATAATATATTGTTGTGATCATGGGCAATTAGGGTTTATGCCAGGACCCCCAAAAAGAAGTAGCTTGCCCATTCGGGATCATCAGAATAGTCAGGCTTGATATCGTAGCAATTGGGACGATCAATACTGGTGAGAGTATTATTAGGAGACACCATTTGATTTTTGTCATTAACAATCTTAATGTTGGCGAAGAAGCTTGCTTTTCCATAACCTTCTGCTGGGAAATGCCCACTTCCCATTTGTGTTGCTGTGTTTTGTCCATTAGATCGTGTGTTTATGACTTCACCTCCCCACTCTACCACCGTTGCATTGTAAGAGAGTTGAGAGAACAGAGCCGAAGGCCAGTATCCTATCACTTTCTCTGGTCCATATTGTATCCACCAGTCTCCGTTCTTAATATCCTGCCCATATTAATTAATTAATTATCAGAATGGTTAATTACATGATTAGCTAGCTATGAGAAAGGGAATGACACTACTACTAGTCTCAATTCAAAACATCAAGGTTCGAGTTTATTAATTAGTCTTTTCACATTACTATTATATAGTAAGTGTAGACCTTTAATAATTTCTTATTTCTATATCTTACTCATTCATTACCACAATTAACACTCAACTTATTCTAAATATTGGAGCTATATATAAATTGATTTGAATATATTAAAAAAATTAGTTAAGTTAGTTGTTGTATGAAAATGTTTATTGGTTACTTGGTTTCTTAAAATACCTAGTATTATTTAATTATTTTTATTGGAAACTGCCGCCGAAAGAAACTTCTTAATAAATGAAATTAATAAGGATGACTTGCAAAAGTGAATTAAGGTCTTACAACAATGAATACCTCTCTACTAGTTTGTACATCTAGGACTAGAGGACTATTATTTACGGTAAAGTGCAATTTTATACTACAAGTATTCTTTGAAGAGCTTTGAGTGTGCCAAACAAAATTACAAAGTAGTACCCCTCCAGTCTTTTTTTTTTTTTATAATAGCTTGGAAACCGAATTACACAATATAAGAAATCAGTTAAAATTAATTAAATATAATAAATATAACAAAATATTTTTTTTTTCAAGTATGCCCTTATTTATAAAGGGGCAAGAGATAAAAATAAAGTAGTAAAGAAAATGTAGTATGACAAATGATGAGGAGACAAAATAGAATTAATTAGGAAAACATGGTAAAAATACATTAAATACTCAGACAACACCAAGTATAAATCTTATAAAAAAGGTTAAGGCAATTTGAATTTTAGACTATTATGAAAAGGATGGGAGGGGGAGTATAACATAGTGCAGAGTAGTATAAGAGAATCTCTTTAATGAGTGAAAGAACGACACTATATTTTAAGGGTTAAGGTTTATTTTTATCCTGAAAATTGTAAAAAAAATCTCAATTTTGCCTTAGAAGTTTCCAAATCATAGCAATTTCGCCCGAATATTATCCAGGTTAAGTTTGACCATTAATTGACTAAATATGCTAAGCTGGAAGGTCTATATGTCATCCATGTTACTTTTGTTAAAGTTCAAATTTGCTCTCGAAATATTCACTCATGAGCAATGGTTCCTCGGAAATTTTTTGAGTTCAATATTGCCCTAAAAGTTCCCAAATTGTAGCAATATCACCGTAGCCATTACAAAGGTCAAGTTTGACTATTACTTGACCAAATGTACTAAGCCGGCAGTATGAAAGACATTGAAGGAGAAGCCGTAGATGGAAAACTCATGTTCATTAGAGAGTAATGAAGAAAAGATTCAATTATTGTATTCAAGACACGCTAAACAAGATTACCGAGAACAAGGCCACTAGCAACCCTTCGTCATCATACCCCAACGACGTCGAGATAAACAATAACCTCTTTGATTTCCTCTTCATCACACAAGATGTTTTCACCTCTTTGGTTTACTCTAATCATTCACATGAGGTGCATTAAAAAAAAAAAAAGAACCTTATTCGTAAATCTAACTTAAAAAAATGAAGTGGATGACACATGAACTTGACAGATAAACATATTTGGCCAACTAATAGGTAAACTTAATTTGGATAACAACCGACGTGAAAATTGTATGATTTGAAAACTTCTAAGGCAACGTAGCTTTTGAGTAAAAATTTCGGGAAACTTTGCACGTAAATCCAAAATAAAAATGATGTGGATGTGATGTAAATTACCAGCTCAATATATTTACTCAACTAACAGTCAAATTTAATCTGGATAATGGTTGGGGGAAATTTGCTATGATTTGGAAAGTTTTGGGGCAGCATTGATCCTAGAAAAAACTTCTTAGGCAAAATTTAGATTTTCTGACTACTTCCGGGGCAAAAACGAACTTTAATCCATATTTTAAACCAAAATTTAAAAGTCAAATTTGAGTCATTTCACTTTATTTTGTGTGTGTGTGTGTGTTAACCTTAATTTTATCCGATGTAAACTTTAGACATAAACTCAAATCCATTCATGTTTTGACAACTACCATATAGATAATATGACACCATCTCATGTCTGAAATAAGAATAAAATAAGGTCATTAATTCAATTTGTCGTAAAGTTGGATACATATACATTCATACACATAAATGTATATGGGTTAATGTCCAATTTTATCTTGGAATTGTTTGCTTAAAAGTTGTGGGTATCCGAAAGTATTTTAGGATTGATATCATGCTCAAAATGTTAAAATGGAGTAAAATCATAATTTTTAAAAAAACTAATGTGTGACCGTTAATTTAATTTTTTAATGAATAAGGGTGACATTGTTTTTCATACTTCCAAAGCAGTGTTAAACACTTACGTATACCCACATCTCCTATACAAAAACTTCTGAGACAAAAATCAGCCTTATGTGTTTATTTTTTTTTTTGGGGGAGAAAAAGGGAGGAGCCAACCTTCCAGATCGTGAGTTTCATAGCGGCTTGAGCACTTTGATTACCGTAGATAGATAACGGTGTTATGCTTGCACCCACGGCTACTCCAGCATCAAGTTGAACAAATCCAGAACAAAGGAGATCGTAACATCCAGTAGTTTTACCGTTGTCATCCTATCATATTAGAATTATATATGATTAATCCATAAAACAAAATTAACCAAGAGAATCATTCAAAAACAAATTGTTCAGAAATAACTTGAACACACAGTCCAATATGTAAAAAGTCTGGTCGTATTATCCCCATATAATTGTGGATTCACCTGATTGTCCCAAAAAAAAAAGACAAATATAGAGAAGAATGAGATAGATGTTAATTAGGTAGCAACATGAGTTTTAAAGAAATATATATTTTTTGGCCATGAATTCTCAAGAAATATATAAACATATTGAATTATAAATATATGATTTTTGCACAGAATCTAGCTCGTAAATTAAGAAAGATAGTTACAACATTAATCTTTTCAGAAATCATTGTACTCTTTTCCCAAAACCTATTCATATTCAATTACATTGAAAAACGTGAGGTGAGGGGTACAATTTATTTGGTAATGGCCAATAAATATTGCATCATACCCCGTAAAGGTTCTTATATATTTAGAAACAAGAGACTATAGAAAACAATCTTATATTTAAGGAGTACTCATAAACTGCTTCATATGTTCAATATATTTTTATGGGATTGATTTATTTTTATTTTCGTCTGGTAAAAACTTAAAGAATACCTGCCAGCCAGCTTCAATTGTATTTGTATTTGCAACATCATCATCATTCAAGAGCCAAATTTGAGAGACACTAAATTCACCAAACTGAACACTTGGATTCCAGGTGTTTATGGTTGCTTTGCCTCCATAATATCGATCATCTCCTCGTACATAAACTGTGGCATACTTTAATATGCACCAAAACCATCAAATTAAGTCCAAAAATAACAATAAATAAATAAAGACAAACACATCAAATAAACAAAACAAAAAGCAAATGCTCCTCTGGTCATTAACGTAAGACCTGATTGAGAGTTAATCTTGACCCTAAATATAAGACCAATTTTTCAATATTTTCATAATTTACCCCTATTGATGCTCCATCAACAATAATAAAGAAAGAGAAAGATTGAGGGAATTAAAGAAGATAGTTAGGGTATTTTAGAAACAACATATGTCATATTAACTAACTTAACTAACTTCCTTAATTTAACCAAATTAAGTAAATAGGTCATATTGTCTTATATTAAGGCCGAGAGTGTAACATCCCACTTTTCAAGCAGTAATTTTTTTTTTCGTCAAACATCATTTCTAAATCATCAGAGTAGAGCATCGGAGCGATTGAGTAACTGATATATGTATATTCAAAAAGCCGTAAGTCTGGCTGGATACAACAACAGTACAGAAACAACAGCGGTACAGAAACCGTGTGGTTCAAAAAGTACATAACAACTGAAAGAAAAGCTTCCGCTAGAACAACAAATGAAGTCTTCAGCCGGGTCTTCTACTCGGGCTGCTTGCCTCTCTCCTCGGTTCTCGGTCCTCCGGAACCTGACGCTATGTTAAGGGCTGGAGTCCATGCATCGAACCCCAGGTAACGGTTAACCTCATATTTACATATACAGTATATAAACACAACAAACGAATCACCCCTAACCAACGTGAATGTACCGCTCCCAAATAATGCGAGATATACCACTCCCAGTGAATCAGGACATACCACTCCCAGTGAATCAGATATACCACTCCCAGTGCATGCATATGTTCAATCATCCTCTAACAACACTATATACTCAAACAACATAACAACTCTACTCATACAATACACCAAACAATATACATGCATACCATAAATATCAGAGCTAGTGTTACTAGTACGCGAACGTACATACACCACATATACACATACAATACTCCTAACACATATACGCATACGATAAACATCAGTGTTAAGGTTACCAGTACGCGAACGTACCTTCGTTGACGGTCGTCGGTATTTTTAGCGGAATACGGTACGACAGTAGGTCAGAACCTTATCAGAGATATCCTATCAATATAACAACGTACTTGTTAAGGATCTATCATTATGACGGACATCTTTAGTCAAAATGACCATTTTACCCCTGACCCCCTAATCGGTGGAATTTCGCCAGCACTTCGTTACTTTGACCCTAATCTTTCAAAATTTCAACATAACTCCTACTCCAACATAGTTTTCGAAATATAAATCATATTAATTAATGATTTATATCATAATAGGCATTTTAGGTAAAAATTACCATTTTGCCCCTGATGCCCCTAATCGGCGGAATTTCACCAGAGCTTCGCTATTTTAACTCTAATCTTCCAAAATTTTGCCAGAACTTCGACCCCACCATGATTTTCAAAATAATGACTAAAATACCCCTATCATATGATATCTAATCATACTTGGAAGATTAAAGACTAATATAGCATTTCTACTCTAACTACCGAAAGAACTATGAAAGCTTAAGTACCGAAAAACTTACCCAGAGCTTCGCTGCAGATTTCCCCCAGAGCTTCTCTCTCTAAAACTTCTCTCTACTTTCAAAATTCTCAAGAGAGAATGGTGTGAGAATTGTGAAGAGGGGTGGGTGCTATTTATAGGAAAAATGTGTGCACTATTCACACTTTATCATATCGAACCATAGCCGTCGGATCTTGCTTAATGGAAAAGGTTTCTTCTTGGCCCTTGGATGCCCCTAGCCGACCTGCCCCCCCATGAGTCATCCCAATCCTCCAATCAAAAGGTGCCACCTAACATAGCTTCTGGAAGGTTTTACCGATAAAGTCTCGATCAGTGCCCGAATCGCGTAATCGCGTAAAATCTCAGAGATTTGGAATCACAACTTTGAAGACATTTTATTTCTCATTAGAAATGTCTAAGTTAACCTAAATTTTGATTCCATACAGGGTTTCAACGGCCAGTCTGAAGTTTTACGGAAAAACGTGCCAGTTACGGAATCAATTTCCGGAATCGTCAACATCTGGACCAAAATCCACTGATTCCAAATATGTCCAGGAAATTCTCAACTTATTCCTAGATGTTGAGTTATGATTTATTTTCTTCGAATTCTAAATCTGTGACTATCTTCCTTTTTCTCAGATTACCCTATTTCGTCTTATTACTAGCTTCTTCTACCGATCTCGGAAACGACTCCAGGTACAACTCAATTCGAGATAAAAATCCACTCATCAATATTATATTCTAACTTTAGAAATCTTGTCCCTGGTTCTCTAGATAGGATCCAATTCCTATCGGTGTTTATTTACTTTTTACTCTAATTAATATTTAATCAAGTGTTTTATTCTAACACTCAACATTTATTAATTATAATTATTTTCTCCTTTTCCCTAATAGATGTCGGCACACACACACAAAATTATATATATATATTTATTTTATTAATTAATTAATTATTATATAATTTAATAATTATTTTTACATAATAATTTTACAAAATTCTCCTATTGGTCCTTACTTGTATTTAGGCTCAAAATTACCTAATCTCACCAATTTTCCTTCATATTTCCCAACCAATTAGCAAATATATTTATGCTAATTTTTAGCCATTACCCACTAATTATAGGGTTTTACATAATTATTTATGGATTTTCCTTTGTTCATGCTTAAGTAATTAGCCAATAATTACTTAATCAACTCCTTAATATTTGTTGCTAATTTTCTTATTTAGCATAACTCATTACCTTACAACCTTTACACTGACATTAGTGTTTTATGCCTCATGCCCTATATTAAAATTTACGGGGCATTTTGGCCATTATAATACTTTTTAACTTTCCCCCTTTATTTCTTTAAAGTAATAATTTATTAAATTACCTAAATTAGGGACAGTATTATTCCCTATTTCAAATAAATATTTACTTGCCCTTTTTATAACTTTCACAGGGTATTTTATAACCCGTAAATGCGTTTAGGGACCTATTTGCAAACTTCCAAACGTTTTAGGGACCTAATTGCAAATTATTCTTTTCCAAGAGAAACTACCCCAAAAATAAGATAAATTCTCTACAAAGTCTTTGAGATCATATATTCACCTATTTCCAATAGATATTATTTACTCAATATGATACTTATCATAAGTGAGATTTTCAGGGTATTACAGAGAGGGGTATATAATTTTGGATAGAGAAACAAAACTAATACCTCTTGACTTCCTTGAGCTTTAGCATATGAGCGAAAAGGGGGCCTTTTAAAATTCTTCTTTCCGAATTGTTGGATAGAGTTTGCTCTCAATATGTCTTCTTCTTTTATTCTTCTTATAGGGATGGTTCCTTCTGGGCAGCTTCCACTTTGGTGCCATGGTTGAACAATTGGCGTTGATTTTGAAGACACGTCAACTTTTTCATCATCACCTTTTGGGTAAGAACTTGGCCTCATCTTCAATTAAATTGAAAATAATTAAGCAGGTTTAGAATTGCCAACAACATATATGAGAATATCAGAAGACTAATTAATAAAACTCAAGAAAGCAAATATTGTGTGTTAGTTTCACCTTAATTTTGTGATTTTTAAGCTTTGGGTGATCAAAAGCTGGTTGCTTTAGAATAGAGACACAATAGATTATATCTCCATCAGGACTCTGCTTTATTAACACACAAAAAGGATCATGAATTGTAAAGCCAAGATGAATTTATCCAAATTGTTAGTGAAACCCAAAATGAAAAATATTCCACCAATTCCTTCACAAATCATCATAAATAGTATGAATCACAAGAATTTTTGTGCAAATTTATAAAAAGAAAGGGCAAAATTAATCCTTAGTCCTTATAGTTTATCTCATTTTTTTGCTAGGCACAAGTATCCTCCAACTAGAGACAATCATGTTCGAAACATTGTTGAGTATTATATGTGGACACCGTCCACCTCTCCTAGCAGAGATTTAAACATTGTTTCACCAGACTAACCCCTTTCACTAGACTAAGCCCCGTTGATTATCTCAATTTTAAATCATGCTCCTATAATCTATTTAGTTTGATTTAAGTCCTTACAGTTTGATCCATTGTAGGCATGATCGTTGAGGATAAAAACCATTAATTTTAGGGAAATTTCCATTTAAATACCAAATGAAATTCCAAAACCCCCAAATGTTTGTTAAACTTTGTAAAGGACTTAAAGGTGACAAGGACCAAATTTTGATTTTTAAATTCAAGTGAATTTACCTTTTTATCCTCAGTTTTTAAATAAATTTAAAAAAAGAAAAAGAAAAATGACCCTCGCTAGAGGGCCATTGTGGCCGGCTGCCAGATGGCCCGCAAACACCAGCAACCTGGGCTCCGGCCGCCTGAGATCCGGCAAGGGTTTTGTTTTTTGGGGTGGGGTTGAATCTTTTTTTTTTTAAAAAAAAAAGAGAGATTGAGTGAAAAGTGAGAAGGTGGGGTTCAAACCCACCCCACCTTCATGGGAGCCAAATGGCCTTCCTTAGTGTGTGTGTGCATATATTCTTCTTAACATTTTTTCTATCAAGAAACACTCTTATAAATCTCATTACTGAACTTGTAAATATCATTAACGAATTAATAATTTCCATTACAAGATTTGTTATAATTGACCTTATTTGTTGTTTCATGAGAGACACTTGTGAAAAACCTGATGAAAGCACTGGTAATTACCATTATGAAACTTGTAAATACCATTAACGAATTGGTAATTCCTATTAATAGATTTGTTATAATTGACCCCTATTTGTTGTTTCATGAGAGGCACTTGTGAAAAACCTGACGAAAGCAGTGATAATTACCATTACGGAACTTGTAAATACCATTAATGAATTGGTAATTCCCATTACAAGATTTGTTGTAATTGACCCTTATTTGTTGTTTCATGAGACACTTGTGAAAAACGTGATGAAAGCACTGGTAATTACCATTACGAAACTTATAAATACCATTAACGAACTGGTAATTCTTATTACAATATTTGTTATAACTGACCTTTATTTGTTTCATGAGAGACACTTGTGAAAAAACTGATGAAAGCACTGGTAATTACCATTACGAAACTTATAAATACCATTAACGAATTGGTAATTCTTATTACAAGATTTGTTATAATTGACCCTTATTTGTTGTTTCATGAGAGACACTTGTGAAAAACGTGATAAAAGCACTGGTAATTACCATTACGAAACTTATAAATACCATTAACGAATTGGTAATTCTCATTACAAGATTTGTTAGAATTGACCCTTATTTATTGTTTTATGAGAGACACTGGTGAAAAACCTAATGAAAGCACTGGCAATTACCATTACGGAACTTGTAAATACCATTAATGAATTGGTAATTCCCATTACAAGATTTGTTATAATTGATTCTTATTTGTTGTTTCATGAGAAACACTTGTGAAAAACTTTACGAAAGCATTGGTAATTACCATTATGAAACTTATAAATACCATTAACGAATTGGTAATTCTCATTACAAGATTTATTATAATTGACCCTTATTTGTTGTTTCATGAGAGACACTTGTGAAAAACCTAACGAAAGCACTGGCAATTACCACTACTAAACTTGTAAATACCATTAACGAATTGGTAATTCCCATTACAAGATATGTTATAAATCATTTACTTTTTGTTAATACCATACCCTTCATTGATAATAACATTCATGATTTACAAACACACATTGTTCATTTTGTGAATCCCATATATATATATATGAGATAAGGAGCAATTTTACACACGAGCTTTACCCCCGGGAGTGCCCAGCACCACGAGCTTTTTTCTGGACCAAAAGTACACACGTGGTTACATTTTGGGAGCGCCCAGCACCAAGGCCGTTAGTTGACCGTTAGTCAACCGTTAAGTTGGATGGAATGCTGACGTGGCACTGATTTGGACTGACACACTGACGTGGATGATGACATGGACACTGATGTTAAGTAAAAAAAAAAGAAAATTACCATTTTGCCCTTAGTTTTAAATAAAAATTACATTTTTTCCCTTAGTTTTAAATAAAAGTTACTCTTTTGCCCTTAGTTTTAAATAAATAAAAAAACTAAAAATACCCCCTCCCCCTGGTGGGCCCCACCACCGGCCACCCCACTGCCGGCGGTCGACCACCGCCGGCCACCACCACCACCACTGCCGGAGGAGGTGGTCGGCCGCCGCCACCACCGCCGGCCAACCACCGCCGCCGGCGGTGGTCGGCCGCCGTCGATAGGGTGGCCGGTGGTGGGGCCCACCGGGGGAGGGCGTATTTTAAGTTTTTTTTAAAAAAAAAAATTAGGGCAAAAGGGTAATTTTTATTTAAAACTAAGGCAAAAATGTAATTTCACCCGAGTTACTGTTCATTTCCATCCAACTTAACGATTGACTAACGGTCAACTAATGGCCGTGGTGCTGGGCGCTCCCAAAACGTAACCACGTGTGTACTTTTGGTCCAGAAAAAAGCTCGTGGTGCTGGGCGCTCCCGGGGGTAAAGCTCGTGTGTAAAATTGCTCCTTAACCCTATATATATATATATATATATATATATAGACACACACACACATACAATGGGATTCACAAAAATGATCTATTAATTCCATGACGGCATTTATGAACTGAAGTTTAGGAACAATGACTATCGATGGTGCAGAACTACTACTTGTTCTGTCTGTGTTGGTGCCAGTGATGGTTTTAATACTCTAAAATTCCTATGTATTTCTATTGTGATTAAAACTATTGTTGAGGCACCATGTCAGTTAGGTATAGAGCTACACGGACACAGTCATATGGGAATGTTCAAATTGTATCTTACTCTACCAGATTGATGCTCAAGGAATGAAGAATCGAAGAATGCTTTTGAAATCGTTCTGATGTAAAGGTTAGTTGACTCTTGATTATTGTTTTTCTATGTTAAGTTGAAGTTTTCTTTTCTTTTATTGTTTATATTCTTTTGTTTTTTTTGGCAAATTTTTTTTTGGTTTATATCGTTCCCTTGATCTCTTGTTATAGGATGTAATCAAGGTCCTCATAATATTTCACTGTAACTAGTTTACAAAGGGTTTATAGAAGGTAGACCTACTGTTGAACAAGATGAAACGAGTTCTGAGGTGTTATACCTGGAATTGATGAGGCAATGAGCTTTGTTGAGATGTTGAAGTAAGAAATATGTGTTGTCTTATTGATTACGTTTTGACTTGAATTTTGTTCAATACTGTGTGCCTAAATTTGAAACTTATCTGTACAAAGTTGTGTTTATGATAGTGTAGAGTTGTAATGCATTTGTGTTCTCATTGTTTTCCTTCCTCCTTTATATAAGTGTTTGGTGTTGAACTTATGGAAAGTGTCATGCTCTCTGGTGGACAGCCTGGTGAGTTATAGCATTCGTTATGCTCCTTTGCTCCTTCATTAATATTTGACTTTTTAATATCCTATCACATATGACAAACCATAATAATGTTTCCTTACATGTTGCTTTGGAATTTGATTCTATAACATCTGGGTATCTGTATGACATGGGATTAGAGTATATTGTTCTGTTTAAATTGATTTCCTCAGAAATACTTTTCAATTGAACATCATTTCTGGTCCTAAACTTTAGGAAGGAGTGGGTTGCCTTTTATCCTCCTTAAAAAAAATCGGGGGCGCTGCCCCCGAACCCCTGAATCCCACCACTAATTGTGCATCCACAAACATTAAATCCTGGCTCCACCATATATATATATATATATATATATATATATATCAAAGGAACCAAGTGGCCACTAGGCCCCCATGAAGGTGGGGTGGGTTCAAACCCCACCTCCTCACTTTCATTCGATCTTTTTTTTAGAAAAAGATTCAACCCCACCTCCTCACTTTCATTCGATCTTTTTTTTAGAAAAAGATTCAACCCCACCTAAAAAAAAAAAAACCCTCGCCAAATCTCAGGCTGCCGGCAGTTGCAGGCCATCCGGCGACCGGCCATAGTGGCCCTCCGATGAGGGCCATTTTTCTTTTTCTTTTTTGAAATTTATTGAAAAAATGAGGGCAAAAGGGTAAATTCACCCAAATTTGAAAATCTCAATTTGGTCCTTGTCACCTTTAAGTTCTTTATAAAGTTTAACCAATATTTGGAGGTTTTGGAATTTTATTTAGTATTTAAATGGAATTTTCTCATAATTTTAATTTATAGAATTACTTATTACAGTTTCATTCATTTCATTTATCAATAAATTAACGGCAACTATGAAAGATAGTGGATTAACGACAAAGTTTAGTGGTGGAATTTGATTATTTTGTTTTAAAATGAACTGCTATTGATTTATTAGCAATGGAAGTCCACACTAAATCATGGAATTTGACTATTTTGTTCTAAAATAGACTGCCATTGATTTATTAGCAATGGAATTCCATCACTAAATCATGGAATTGGCTCCCCTGCAAAGGAGAGGTAAGCAGATCTAGCCATTAGATACGATCTGACTGATCCATATCTGAATTTTTAAAAGTCTCTATTTTAAAATAAATAAATAAATAAATAAATAAATAAATATATATATATATATATATATATATATATATATATATATATAGTACAGAATCTAACATAAAAATAATCTATTAACTATTATATGTTTAAAAATGATTTCTTATTTAAAAACCATCATTCTAGAAAAACTCAGATCTGTACATCCCAAATCTACTGCACTCTCCCTACTAAGCGCTTTTCTGAGCAAATCAGTTTAGCAACGAAGCCGTGATTTTCTATAAAAAAAAAAAATTCGTTAAGCTTATGAATTAGAAGTATCAAATCAAACAATAAGGGCTCAATTTGAATAAAATAAACTATAGGGATTTGATTTAAAATTGAGATAAACCCTAAGGACATGTAAATTAATATTCCCATTACATATAATCAAACATATGAAGATGAATTTGTGTACCTTGATAGACTTAACAGCTGGTTTATTCAACTTCTTCAACAATTTTTCAACCTCAAGTTTCTGATTAAAACCACCATCCTTGTGACCTGCGTTCGTCGCTTGAATAGAAATCAACAAGAAGTAGAAGAACAAATTCGCCACCAAAGTCTTCTCAATTCCTAAATTGTCTGCCATTATTGATTCTGAAAAGCAGATATGAAGTAGCATACACCTTTATGAAAATTCTCAAGTGGCCATTGTTCAAGGCTTGATGACAGAGAAATTTATAAAGGCAGATTATACATATTAATTGAATGTGATTTTGCGATTATATGTATAAAATCATATTTTGTTGGCAAAAAAAAGTATAAAATAATATTTTGCTATTAATCCATCAATGCTATTAATTATAGCATTGACGAATTATCCTACCTTGACTTGATTTTTTCTTCCATTCATGAATCCAAATCATTAAATGCATGAAACTGAAATAATTAGGTGCAATTCATCTCTATACTAATATGTATGTCATCTCTATCCCAATTTCGCATACTAAGGAATGCATTTAATGGGTAAGATTTTCCAAATTTACCCTTATTAAATTTTTTGCCTCTCTCTGCATCTATCAATAATTTTCACCTCTCTCTCTCTCTCATATCTTTCTCTCCTTCAAATAAAAATTAAATATGGATACAATTTAAAACATGTTATTAATTATTCTACTAGCAACTAGTATAAATTTGAATTAAACATTTTTCCTATAAGTGATTTATATATAGATATGGATGGAGAGCTCGTCAGCGAAGGACGGCAGACGATAGAAGCCATGAAGATTGGAGGATTCATGTTCAGGTGGAGCCTGCGAAGATCTGGAAGGAGAGTCAAGGTGAAGGATGGAAAATTGCGGCGACGAACTTCGTAGATCGACGACGATAAACTCCTGAGATCAACGTTGTCACTGGTGCTCACAGCTCACAGCAGCTTCTCAAAGGGTAAAAGAGTCCAATCTCCAGTTCCAATGGAAGTGGAAGTCCGATCTTACTATCCTTGCCGTCGCCATACCTTGCCTCGCCATGAGAGATGAAGATGGAAGCTGTCAAGTTGGAGGTTGACGATAAAGGAAAGAAACAAGAGGGGCAAAGTTGTGAATTTGATAATAAATGAGGGTATAATGGTCAATAAATTTCACTTCCATTGAAGTGTAACCAGTTCCTTGGGAGGCTGATGGAAGTCACTTCCCTAGAAAAGTGGTTTCAACCATACCAAACACACAAATATTAGGTTCCACTCTCAATTCCCACCCTCCTACTTTCTTGATATCAAAGGGGGCATAAGTATTGTAAGTGGCAAAGCAACCTTAATGTCACAATCACTGAAATTCAGCCCCTGTCACTTTGATTTGTTCAACTAAATGAAAGATTGCCCTTTAGTCTTAGTCAAAATTGTTGAACTAACTGCTATTGTTGGTCAAATATTACTATAGGAGAATATTACATCATTTTTAAAACGTTAAATCACTACAAAAAAAAACGACAATTAGTAGCGGTTAAAATGACCAAAATCCACTGTGGCAAGCTGATTTGTAGTGGTTGAAAAAAACCGATACTACATACATATAAACCGCTACTATATCTGTTGCGGTTATGATAAACCGCTACAAAATATTGAAAAATTGAAAAAAAAAAATGGCGCCCAAATTTTGTAACGGTTGTAAAACCGCTACAAATATTTAATCCAATTTAAATTAAAATTTGTACCGGTTGTTGTAGCGGTTTTACAACCGCTACAAAATATTGAAAAATTGAAAAAAAAATCGTAATTTGTGTCCATTGTTACAATATTATATTGAATATTTTTATTATTTAAGTGACAAATTAAATGATAATAGTTAATATTTAAAAACTGATTAACTTAAGTTAGATAAGTATAAATATTATGTAGGTATAATATTGAGAATATGTAGATAATAAGGATTTATTGTGTTGTCCACCTCTCGAGCAAAAAAATTATGTTGTGCATTAGATGATATTTGATTATATAAAGAAAGTTGATGATGATAGAAGGAATATTGAGGAAATATACTTAAAGTTACGGATAAGGAAAAAAATAGTATCGGTATTATAAGAAGTAAAAAATAAAACATTGAAATCAAAGATTTTAGAAGGAGTGGGAAGAAATGAGAGAAAACGAGAGAGAAGTGAGTGGGAAGAAATGAATGAGTGTGTGAGATGAGGTGTGGTGGGGATATTTATAGGGATATACGTAACATTTGTAGCGGTTGATGTGACGGATTACGTAGCGGTTTAATGTTTTGTAGCGGTTAAAAACCGCTACAAAAATTCATTCGTATTTTAAAATATATATATAATTTTCAAATTTTGTAGCGGTTACACTAACAACCGCTACAAATGAATGAACGTTGGGGGGATTTGAAATATTCAAATTTCAATGTTACACACTTTGTAGTGCTTGATGTAACAGTTTTTGTAGCGGTTCACATTTGTAGCGGTTTTTTTTTGCGTTTTGTAGCGGTTTCAAAACCTCTACAAAAATTCATTTGTATTTTAAAAAAAAATTCAAAATATCACATTTTTTAGCGGTTATACTAACAACCGCTACAAATATGAACATATTTTTTTTTAAAAAAAATAAACTTGGCGGGATTCGAAATATTCAAATTTCAATATTATGAACTTTGTAGCGGTTGATGTAACCGTTTTTTGTAGCGGTTTTTTTTGCGTTTTGTATCGGTTTCAAAACCTCTACAAAAATTCATTGGTATTTATTTTTTCAAAATATCACATTTTCTAACAGTTATACTAACAACCGCTACAAATATGAACATAGTTTTTTTAAAAAAAATAAACTTGGCGGGATTCGAAATATTCAAATTTCAATATTACACACTTTGTAGCGGTTGATGTAACAGTTTTTGTAGCGGTTCACATTTGTAGCGGTTTTTTTGCATTTTGTAACGGTTTCAAAACCGCCACTAATGGCGTGCCATAAGGCGCCAAACTGGCGCCATATTTGTGACGCTTTTTATAAATAAACCGCTACAAAATAACCGCTACAAATTTGGCGCCAACTTCGCACCATATTTTGTAGCGGTTAGTTTATGATAACCGCTACAAATGTCGTTACGAACCAGCGCGCCACTTGGCGCGAGTCATACCGGTACAAATTTGTAGCGGTTTCGGTATAAACCGCTACAAATTCGCATATTTGTAGCGGTTTATTTTCACCGCTACAAATTAACCGCCACAAAGTGGCCCTTTTTTTTGTAGTGAATGGAATATTGAGGAATTTACAAATGCCCCTTTAACCCGTGGAAAAACCATACTACATATGGAAAATTGATAATTTAGATCAACCACAATTGAAACTAATAACTAATTAGAATGGATATATCTCATATATATATACATATAGAGCTTAACCGCGAATACGATTTGTTAATTAAGAATTTATATAATAAATATTATATTCTTTTTAATGAAAAATATTACTACATATAGTCCTTAATATAAGAGCCAACTTTATATCCAAAATTTATAAATTTTTTCAAAGTATTAACTGCGCATATTAAGGGGTTTCTATTAGAAGGTAGTCATAATAAAATATTGTATTTTAGAAAAATCAACCTATATTTGTTCCAAATAAATAATATAACTAATTTCTTTAATCTGTATAAATTAGTCAACTAATTTTTATATTAAGGACACATAGTTTTTCAATACTCTATGGTAAATTAACAACTAATTAAAAACATTGCCCTTGAATTTGGCGGCAACAATAGCATTGACTTTGAAGTATTTTAATTTACTAATGCTCAGGGCAATATCATTGAATTTGCTTAACTATTATCATCCAAATGTTAATTAGAGGCTTAAAGCCTTCACTTGCCCCAGCCGTCCTCAAAGCCTTCTTTTATACTCCCTCCGTCCTAAATATAAGACAAAGTTGATTTTTTTATTTAGAGATTAAGGAAGCTAAATAAGTTACTTAATTATATCATATGTTGTGTATCATGAGATTATATATTAGTTTATAAGTCAAACAAATTAGTTTGAAGAAAAAAATAAAAATGTGAATATTTTAAAGTAATTAAATTAGCTTCCTTAATTTCTCCAAAAAAGTCAATTTTATCTTATATTTAGGATCGGAGAGAGTAGCAACAAGTCTTTTCACTCCTTCTTCTTGACTTCATCTTTTCCTTTTTTTTTTTTTTTTTTGTGGCCAACTTATTTTGGCCTCCTAAAAGTAATGCTATATAACCAAATACACATATCACATAGAATCCAATTTACACTTCTCTTGTACCTTTTTGGCTTAAAAGATTCGGTTGCACTTTATGTCTAAATCCCAAGGTTATGAATAAGAAGTGGGTTGCCACTGCCGGTCATGTCGTTTCGCCAGTATTGGTTTGCCACTGTCAGTTGCGTCAGTTCGTCAATGGGAGTTGATGACTTTTTTTGTAAGCTAAAGACTTTTTTAAATTAACCTTTCTCTCTCAAGAATCATGTATTGCAAGATTGAATTTTAATTCTAAAGCACTGTAAAGTGAAGAGCCCAAAGCGATTCACTAATTATGTTGTTGATCCGAAAATTATGGCAAAGACAATAAGCAACGTCTCTCTGTAACCCACACTTCAATCTTTATTCCACACTCTGCTTGACCCTATTTCTCCGACTCCGACCACCCTCCTTTTCCCCTGAGCCTCACTGCACTGGATCATCGCCCCAATGGAGACAGGACTCAGATAGGGAAAAGTACCAAAGTAGTAACTTTTACCAAAAATTGTACCTAATTAAAGTAGATGAAAAACATTTTACCAAAATAATGCAGTTAGTGGCGTCGCGTCAGGCGACACCACTAATGGCGTGGAGAAGCTTAACGCCACTAATGAGTGGCGTTAAGGAAGGTCACGCCACTCATTTGAGTGGCCTACAATCATATTAAATATAATATATAAAATATATATAATAATAATAAAATGATAAAAAAGTGGAATAATTTAAAGTTCTACTTTATTTAATTTAGAGTTAAAAGGAAGAAAGCATGGACCTGAAATAACTCACAAAGAACGCCCTTTAAAAGATTACGCGGTATAATTTGGTTATAACAACAGAACCCAAAACGGGGAGTCTATATATTTGTTATACACCAAATATTTGTATAACAACAATATTGATTTTGGGATCGGTATAAAAAAAGGGATTTAGCTACGGTCCACTTCCCTTACCATCCATTTCCCATCCTCTTATCCATCTCAACCATTGGATTGAAATCCCAACGGTTAGATCTCAGGATTTATAAAAATATTATTTTTAAATAATTTTTTAACAATTTAATATTTTATTAATATTTTTATAAATCATTAGATCTGAACCATTGGGATTTCAATCCAACGGCTGGGATGGAGAAGATGATGGGAAGTGGATGGTAAGGGAAGTGGACCGTAGCCAAACCCATAAAAAAGTGTACCGCGTAAAAGTGTTTGTATACACCAAATATTTGTATAACAAGTTGTTATACAAATATTTGGTGTATACAAACACTTTTACGCGGTACAATTTTTTATACAGATCCCAAAATCAATACTGTTGTTATACAAATATTTGGTGTATAACAAATATATAAATTCCCCGTTTTAGGATCTGTTGTTATAACTAAATTATACCACATAATCTTTTAAAGGACGTTCTTAATGAGTTATTTCAGATCCATGCTTTCTTTCTTTTAACTCTAAATTAAATAAAGTAAAGTTTTAAATTATTCTACTTTTTTATCATTTTATTATTATTATATATAAAAATAAAAATATATAATTATTATATAATAATAATATAATATTTAATATATTATTATTATATTTAATATTGTTTTATATATATATATATATATATATATATATATATAATTGCAGGCCACTCAAATGAGTGGCGTGACTTTCCTTAACGTCACTCATTAGCGGTGTTAAGGTTTTTCATGCCATTAGTGGCGTTGCCTGATGTGAAGCCACTAACTACATTATTTTGGTAAAATGTTTTCCATTTGCTTTAATTAGGTACAATTTTTTGTAAAAATTGCTACTTTGGTACTTTTCCCGACCCAGATAAGAAGCTTACGCTCAATTGAGAGAACCAAAACTTTGACGGGAAAAGCACCAATATAAGAATTTTTCGCAAAAATTGTACCCAATTAGAACAAGTGGAAAAATATTTACCAATGTAAAGCAGTTAGTAGCGTAAAAGGAATTCACGCCACTAGTGGCGTAAAAGGGGTTCACGCCACTGACAGATTTTGTGGCAGTGGCGTGACAAATGAATCAGATGCCACTCAATTTGAGTGACGTCTGATTCCATTAAAAAATAATAAATTAATATTAAATATATAATAATAATAAATGATAAAAAGGTGTAATAATTTAAAACTCTACTTCATTTAATTTGGAGTCAAAAAAAAGAAAGCATGGAGCTGAAATAATTCACTAAGAATGCCATTTAAAAGATTACGCGGTACAATTTGGTTATAACAACAGATTCCAATACAGGAGGATCTATATAGATGTTATACACCAAATATTTGTATAACAACAGTATTGATTTTGGGATCTGTATAAAAAAGTGTACCGCGTAAAAGTGTTTGTATAAGTTATTAGAAACTTAGAAATATCATGTCTAGTTGGGCCTAAACATTGGACCCAGGCCCAACACAATGTCCAGACCATTGCTTCAAGGTTTGATAATTGTGACATGAGATTACATATAGGATCGAATCTAGACTACGAGATCATCAATAAGGTTTGGTACTCCTTCAATTCTTTATATAAAATCCAAAATTTTAAATTGATTCAATCCTCCTTATAAGATACAGTTTGAGATACCCCTCGTCCTTGGGTTCAACTAGCAAGGGGGTCAGACTTCCTCATCTCATGAGAGGGGGTTCGATCCCTGCGTTGGTCAAGGCGCTGGGGGAGGCATCCTAGAGGCCTAGGAAGCAGTGGAAACGCTGGCAGAGGTGGAGGCATGTGTACTCTCTGACCAGTATGCTCTGCGGAGTGGGCTCCAAGCGCCCTGCCATTGGACTGTGGGTGAACCCAACCCCTTTCCTAAAATTTCTTTTTTATCAAAAAAAAAAAAAAGATACAGTTTGAGATTATCTAAACTATAAATGATAACTGAAATCATTCATGTTGTGAACAATTTCAATGTTTTATTTTTTTAAAAAAAAAAGTTAATGTCAATTAAGTCGGTAAAATAGATATAAATGAGAATGATCTTCGTACAACTTAAAGCTCGTTCATCCTATTAACAACTTATAGTACATTAATCAATTAAACCATTTCAAATTCAGAAAGGGGCAGTCAAGGATGTTTAGAAGTTTTGATAAAAAAAAAAAAAAAAAGGATGTTTAGAAGTTGTTATGATCATCTAGAGGAATATAATTCATCAATGCTATCGGAATTGGTCATTTCCTCCTCCAGCTAAATGGAAGAGATTGCAACTACAAATGTCTGGTTTGAGACAAGCAATTCTCTTCCTAACATCCCAACAACATGTATATAACGTTTTTAATTGGATTAATGTGCAGATTTACCAACCAACTATTATCCGATGAGCATCTGGCACAAAAAATAATTGAGGGGACTAAAATTATCAATCAACAATTAAAAAGTGAAAAAAAAAAAACATCAAATAACTATTAAAAAAAATAACTATCACAATTAAGTTAAAATATGAGGTATTGGCGTAGGACGGTGGCTGAGATACTGGAAAAAAGAGCGGTTAAGCCTTCTTGTTGGATAAGATAAACACTAACAGAGATAAGACCCATGGGAGTAGGCGCTGTGGCAGCGACGAGTGCTGCTTGTGGCATCGGAGAAATGGAACCAGGGTGCAAGGCGCGTGTCGGTCGAAAGCTGTGAACTGTTAGATGAGTTCAAGAGGGTGAGTGAAACACCCAGCAACAATGGAAGCTTTGGAAACACTGACGTCGTCGACAATGTGACAGTCAATGGAAGACGAAGACACCAAGATAGTAATGGGGGCGAATCTGCACCAAATTGTGTTTTTTTTTTTCACTTTTTAATTGTTGATTGATAATTTTGATCCCTTCAATTGTTTTTTGTGCCAGATGCTCCTCGGGTAATAGTTGGTTGGCAAATCTGCACCTTAACCTTTTTTAATTTACCTCTAAGATTGCACTTAATATATATACCACCTTTTTCTCAATTTGTAATTAAACAAAGAATCACACCCTATAGTCTGGCCAAGTGCTACTACAAGATGATATAGGTGAGATACTTAAAAATTTGGAAAAGTCTATGAAAAGTTTCAGTTTAAAAATTTAATTGGTCATAAAGATCAAAATTCAAGTAATGGTACTTTTTGTATATGAATATATATCAGGTCCGTTTATCTCGCAAAATTTTGGCTATAATACATACAACTCTCTTAAACCTTAGATCACTTGTGTATAGCCTCATTGACCTCTAGGCTTTGTTTGGGAATTTGAAGGGGAGGAGAAGGAAGGGGATGCAAGGAGAGGGGAGGGGAGGGGATGGAAGGGAAATGATATTCCCTCCCCTTGTTTGGGAGTTAAAAAAAATAGTAAGGGGGGAAGATGGAGGATTAATGAGTTATTTTTACCATTTTGTCATTTTCTTTAAAAATTAATATAATTATTATACTTTACAAATAAATTTAAATTTTCTAAAAAAATTATTTATGTAATTTTTATATTCAAAAAATATTTTTCCCCTAAAAAAATATTTTTTCTCTATAATTTTTTTTTCCTATCATGTGCATTCTAACGATAGAAAAGAAATCAAAAATAATGAGTGTTTTATTTGAACGAGGGTAAAAATGTAATTAATCTATTTTCCTTTTAAAAACCCCATATATTGGGGGAACTTTATTTTTTAAAATAAATTAAAGAAGGTTTTGGGGGGATTTGTAAAAATCCTTGATTTCTCTCCCTCTTATTTTTAAAACTTGCAAATAAGGGAAGAGACTACCAAAACTCTCCCTTCCCTCCAAAATGAAACTTCCAAACAAAGCCACATAGAGGATTTAGTGAGACTATGAAGTGTCCTCTTGAGTGTCATTGTGAGGAAACAATGGAAGCGGCTTTGGTCCGATACAAACTGCAAAGGACCGTCCGCTGCGCTTTTTTGCTTAATAAATTATTACCGCATGCGGTGTGTATACCGCATGCGGTAAATTATTAGGTGTTTTTTGGGAAGCAGAGCGTCTTTTGCATCGGACCAAAGCCGCGTCCGGAAACAATACTTCATATATCTTGAGAGACTGTGAGCTAGCAAACAGTGTATGGATGTCTTTACTTAACCCATTATATTATTTTGTATTCTTTGCTAGTGATTTACAGGTTTGGCTTCGATGGAATGAAAAACATGAACCAGGCAGAACAAATGTGGCTAGGTGGCCGTGCCTTATAGTATTCGGAATTGTGTGCTGGACTTTGTGGAAGAACAGATGTAGGAAAGTGTTTGAGTGGGTTACAGAGTCCCCGCAAACACTCATACACAGAAGTCTTCACCATTTAATGGAGGAGATCGAGCATGGTAGGCTATAGGCATAAAGCACCAGAGAATCCGGATTACAGACCGAACAGAAGTAAGATGGAGACTTCTTCCACCAGTTGGACACGTACACGTTGATGTTAATAGATCACAACTGCAGGATGGCCGAACATCATGTTGAGGACTGATCCGAGACGACCAAGGGAAGTTGTATGGTTTCCAACGGCGTTTGGGATACACGACATTAGTGGAATCAGAAGTTGTTTTAATGATTATAGGATCTTGGAATTGTAGGGGGGCCGGTAGCCGGACCTTCCCTTTAATCATCAAAGATATTGTTTATAAATATTGCATAAATATTTTATGTCTTATGGAACCGCGTATTAGTGGTGATAGAGCCGATACTGTTTGTCGCAAACTTGGTTTTACTAACTGGATTCGGGTGGAAGCTACTGGATATTCTGGAGGAATTTGGATTCTTTGGAATAATGATGATTTTGATATTACCTACCTTAGCTCCACCACTCAGTTGCTTCATTGTCAAATCAAGCAGAAGGATAACAATATCACAAGCCTTGTGTCTGTTATTTATGGTGAAACTAATTCTATTGGCAGAACCTCCCTCTGGAACTCTCTTCGTCTGCTTGCTGATAATAATTCTAATCTTCCTTGGATAGTAGTGGGTGATTTTAATGCTTATTTATCCCCATCTGATAAGCTGGGAAGAGGTGAGCCTCATTGGGTCTCAATGAATCAATTTAGAGACTGTTTAGATGACACTGATCTTATTGACTCCATTATTTTGGGAGAAAGATTCACTTGGGAGAGACAGGGCCTAAAGGAAAGATTGGATTGGGTTTTTACAAACCTTAATTGGCTTAATTGCTTTCCCAACTTCATGGTCCGTCACGAGCTTAAATTTAAATCTGATCACAGGATCGTGGTGATAAATTCTAACCCCACATCTCTACGGCATCGTCCTCCGAAGACCTTTTCTTACCAGATAGCTTGGACCCTTGAAGAGGATTTCAAGGTCCTTGTTAATGATGCCTGGAGAGAAAGGAATTGGCTTTCTGGGCTCCAAAGCTTCCAAGACTCTGCCTTGGATTGGAATGATCATCGGGTGGGGAATTTTACTAAAAAGAAAAAAGAGATTGTCCGTAGGCTTGAAGGAATTGACAGATGCAGAAGAATGAACTTGCGGACTGGCCTATTTAAACTTGAGAAAACTCTTTGGGAAGAGTATCATAAAGTGGCTACGCAGGAAGAAATTACTTGGTTTCAAAAATAAAGAGGTAAATGGCTTCAAGGGGGTGATAGAAATACTAGCTTCTTCCATTCTTCAACCATGGTTAAAAGGAAGAAGCATAGGATTGCGGCCATTAAGAATGATGCGGGAGAGTGGATTGAAGATCATGATCTCGCGAAAATGATGGCTCATGACTTTTTTCGGAATCTCTATACTCGAGATATTTCTGTTACAAACCCCGAGTCTTGGTGTTCTAACTTCCCTTTACTTGATGCTCATGAGCTCAACATGTTATCATCATCTGTATCTAGAACTGAAATAAAAAATGCTGTTTTTGCTATGGGAGCCTTTAAAGCTCCAGGGCCCGATGGTCTTCAAGCTCACTTTTTTCAGAGCCAGTAGAATGTGGTGGGTGACAAAATTGGCGATTTCATTGAAGCTTGCTTTAGCAATCCTTCATCCATGTCCGCCATTAATAAGTCCAAAGTTGTTCTTATTCCTAAAATCAACAATCCCTCAACGCTGAAAGACTTTCGGCCGATATCCCTTTGCAATGTTAGCTTCAAAATCATCACTAAGATCCTGGCGAACAGATTCAGAAGTGTCATGGCGAAGCTTATAGGGCCTGAGCAGTGTAGCTTTATTAATAACAGATCTAGCTGTGACAATATTATAATAGCCCAGGAGATCATTCACTCTATGAGAATGAAGGGAAAAAAGAAAGGCTATGTCGCAATTAAGATTGATATGGAGAAAGCTTTTGATAGGCTCGACTGGGGTTTCATTAAGAACACTCTCAAATGCTTGAATCTGGAAGATAAGCTCATTGACCTTATTATGGCTTGCATTTCTACTGCTTCCATGTCTATTCTTTGGAATGGAGATGAAAGCTCGAGCTTTTCTCCTTCCAGAGGAGTCAGGCAAGGAGACCCTTTAAGCCCATACATCTTTGTCATTTGCATGGAGCGCCTGGCGCACCTTATCAAATTGGAATGTGAAGCCCGGCGCTGGAAGCCGTTTGTTTTCAAAAGAGGAAGTCCTCCTATATCTCATTTGTTCTTTGCCGATGATCTCATCCTGTTTGCTGAAGCCTCTAGTAATCAAATGACGGAAATTCGTAATGTGATGCAGAGCTTTTGTGAAGTCTCGGGGCACAGAATTAATCTAAATAAGTCCCGAATGTTCTGTTCTAAAAATGTCAATTTCAATAGGGCTTTGGACCTTAGCCGGCGGCTTGGGATCGGAATCACGGCGGATCTTGGGAAATATCCGGGAGTTCCTCTCCTTCATAAGAGAGTTACCAAAGCTACATATCATCCCATTGTGCAAAAGCTCGAGCTAAGCTATCCACGTGGAAAAGCAAGTTCTTGTCCATTCTTTGGGCCTTTCGTCTTGATTAAATCTGTGTTATCTGCTCTTCCCAGCTACACTATGCAGTCAACTCTTCTTCCCATCTGCACTATTAATGAGCTAGACAAGATCTCTAGGAATTTCCTTTGGTCTCAGAATGAAGACGTGAAAAAGTTCCACCTAATTGCTTGGAATAAAGTCACCAATGCGAAGAATCAAGGTGGTCTTGGGCTTAAAAATCTCAGGCGGCAGAATAAAGCTTTTATTATGAAACTTTGTTGGTGCCTTTTGACTCAACAGGATGCTATGTGGGTAAAATGCCTTCGGTCCAAGTATAATTGTGGAACCTTGTCTGTTCCTAAAGTTTCAAGGAAAAAGAACTCATCCTCTACTTGGAAAGCTATTACTGATGTCTGGGATCAATTCTTTGCTGGGGTGGGAAGAAAGGTTAATAATGGGATGGATACCAAATTCTGGACTGACCTCTGGCTTCCTTTTGATCGCCCTCTTGCTACCTTTGCTCTCAATCCATCTTTAGTTCATGATGAAGAGCTTGTTAGAGATCATTTATCCTTAGACGGGAGATGGGACACTAGTAGATGGCAGGGTGTTCTACCTTCTAGAATCATTTATAGCATCTCTATGATGCAACCCCCTCGTGGCAATCTTCCAGATTACTTTACTTGGAGAGCTACGAAGGACGGCCGATTCACTGTTAAATCCGCTTACCACTTCCTTTCTGGGCAGGATGATGCAAATACTAGCGGTTACGGACTCGGATGTGGAAGTGGCGACTTCCCCGAAAAGTGAAATTTTTATGTGGCGGGTTGGACATGATCGCCTTGTTACGAACTCTCTCGAGCTAAAGGGGTCTCACAAGTGAAAATCTTTGCCCTTCCAATGCAACGGTGAAGAAAGCGTGCTTCATATCTTGAGAGGCTGAGAGAGCTAAAAATTTGTGGTGAAATTTTAAAAACTAACTATTTCTCTAAGTTTTTACAGGTGATTTGCAGGTATGGCTTAATTGGAACGCAAAGCACAATCCGGGGAAGGGAAGGTTCCAGACGTTCTCTTGGCCAAGGGTCTTCAGTCTAGGATGTTGGATCCTTTGGACAACCCAGATGCAAATTCCTATTCCAGAGCGAAAACAAAGACACCAGAGCCATGCTTCATCTATGCAAATATTTGCTCATGGAAAATGCTACCAATCAAATCCTAACTCATCAAATTTTCCAACTTGGCAGGGATTATGAGAAGGTTTGGACTCCCCCTCCAACAAATGTGGTCCGTATTGACGTGGATGGATCAGTGCAGCACCAGCATCGGGCTTGCTTGTGGAGGAGCAATCAGGAATTCTCATGGCCAATGGTTGATGGGGTTTTACCAATCCCTTGGGCTCTGTTCGGTTCTTGAATCTGAAATCTCTGCTATCAAGACAGGGTTAAAGCTTGGGAAGCAGATGAACTTGCGCAACATCCTTCTCTATTCGGATTCTCTGGACGCCATCAATACTTTAATGAGAGATTGTCAAACCGATCATCCGCTGAGAGACATCATCAAAGAGACTAGAGACCTGCTCTTCCAGGATTGGAACGTGGAGCTCCGATACACTCCAAGAGATAACAATCATTGTGCCGACTATATGGCTAGAGAAGGGCATAAGGCCCCTACTGATGCTGAGGTGGTTCTCGTTCCGGCTGTTCCAAGAGGGTGTCTCCCTATAGTCTTAAAGGATCAGCAGGCTTGTTACTGCTAACTTTGTTGTTTTGGGCTCCTCTTTCTTAGTTTAGCCCTTTTTTGTTTCAAGCTATAGCTTGCCTGTATCTTATAAAAAAGAAATACTAGCGATCAAGACATGTATCCAACATGGTATGAGCAAAATTAGGCTCTACTCAGACTCAGCAGAGGCATTAAGCTTAATATTTGCTAACAGTGGTACCCAACATCCACTATACGCTGAATTAGAGGTTGTAAGGTCCTTAATTTTTCTCTTGTCGGGATCTGGAAATTACACATGTACACAGGGAAGCCGTGATTTGTGCGGACCTACTGGCTAGGATGGCTCATGAGGCGCCATCTGAGTGGACTATTCTCCCGGAACCCCCAGACTTCTGTCTTGTACGTGCAGCTGCAAGCAGATTTACTTAGTTATGAAATATAGTTGCTTTGCGAATTGGTTAGGTTATGATGTAATACCAGTATTTACATTTTCCAAGATACCATCTTGTCTTATCATTCAACAAAAAAAGGGGGGAAATTATGTGCATGTCCCAAAGACCATAAATAATTACAAAAAAGTCTCTTGAAATCACTAAATTACACAAAAGTCCCAAGGGATTTTTTTGATATTATTTCACTACTAGAAAATTCAATTTTTGCGACGGAATTTGCGAGAGAAAAAAATTCCCTCGCAAATTTGGGTTAATTTGTGAGGGAACTACTTTTCCCTCGCAAAAAGGGTAATTTTTGCGAGAGAAGAAGTTTTCCCTCGCAAAATGGATGATTTTTGTGAGGGACCCCTATTTCCCTCGCAAAATGGCCAAAACTCACTAAATTTGCGAGGGTACTAGGCTCCCTCGCAAAATTCACTAATTTTTGCGAGGAATTCCTCGCAAAAATTAGTGAATTTTGCGAGGATAAGTAGTTCCCTCGCAAAATTTTGCGAGGGAACAACGGTCCTCTCGCAAAAACCCTAATCTATTCTCAGGTCCGCCATTGTGTGCGATTGTTCGGTTGTCTCCCTTCGCTGCTGTCTCCCTCGATCGGCGTCATCTTCTCCTCAGGAAGAAGAAGAAACCGTTGGTAATGGGACCAACTACCAAAATTCCTCGGACGATGACAGCCACGACGGCGACAGGGACAGCGACGGTGGTGAAGCCTCCGTAGCTGCTCACCCTTCACTCCACGACAGATCTATGTTCGACCTTCCACCGCTCCCGGACTTCCTTCTGCATTCGAGGCCTTCTCCGAAGTAATTTCGCCCCTAATTTCTTTATTTTTTTTAGGTATCGTTTGGTTGCTGTGAATTCTGTGGGAAATTAGAAATTGGTATTGTTGTATGAAGTAGCGTATTCTATCTTCTCTTCGTCTGGAACGCGGAACCAGTAAGAAAATCTTTTCAATTTTGTCATTTATTGAATATCTGACTGATTCAGTTTCATTGTGGAGGTTTCTAGGCCGCATCAATTTCTTGCTAAAGAAGCTGATCAACAGCAAGGGAGGCATGGTGGCTGGAGGCGTCGCAAGGAGAAGAAGGATTTACCTGCAGGTAAAGTGCAGTATGTTGTTTTTTCCCTCTCCTCTTTCATGGGCTCATTCATATGTAATTTATATTTATTAGTACTTTTCCATTCTACTTATCTACCGTACTTTATTGTTTCTGTCTAATTCATTATGTCTTCTGCAAGCCATTGCTGTAATTTTATGCATTTCTGAGTCATGGTCTGTGCTCATACTCGCACCATCTTCATTACGGTTGCAGTGGGCTTCTGTAAGGATTGTTGTATAACTTCATTTATGCTTAAGCAAGGAGATATTATTGTTGTTAGTGTGAAGTGAAGGACGTTAAGAGTAGTCAGAGATTGGTTTAACTGTTTTGAACCATGTATATAAGGATTGTAGCTGATTTGCGTACAGAATTATAGAGTCAATAGAATGAATGAAATAACATTCCTCTGTTATTCATCTTCTCTCTTGATCATCTGTTTTTTTTCCTTGTTTCAACTTCTTCACTCTATGGGATCAGAGTCTGTCAGCCAGTGCGTATTGTGATAGCTAGACAGTAATGCATATAGCTGCAGATCTGGTATTCCATGAAAGGAATAGATTTTCATTTCATAAGGCGAGTCAGCATGTTTGAATCAAAGAGCAATTAGCAGACATATTGACAAAATGCCTTAGAAAGAAGATGACATCAGCATTTGGTTTCCGTGTGGACAGTGTTAAGAGTAGTTAGATTAGTTATTCGAGTGTAACTGCCATGATTATGAACCATGTATATAACAAATGTAGTTAATTATTACATGTGGACAAAAGTATTGAGTGGATGGAATGATATTCCTCTGTGATTTATCTTATCTCTCAATCATCTATCATCTTCTTCACTACAGTTACTGCTTGTAGCACTTACAGAATAAATTGGATACATTTTGGTGCCAACTCTAGCAGCCTAGATAGCTTACAATAATATTTATTGTAATTTATTAATTCAGTTTAAAAATGTGCAAAATACATCTGTTTTTTTAATTCTTAATCTGTTACATACTATGTTATAGTTGGACTAGAGTATGATTCTCTGATCTTAATGTAATTGGTAACAGGATCTAATTTAAAGTATGTTTCTTCTAGGTGCAAGATAACATGCCATTTTTATGATGGGGGACGCTATGAATGAGCATTATATATAGTGAGTCGATGTGATTTTGTAGGTATGTTTGAATTTATGCATTTATGCATAAAAATATGCACATGAGTATGCTTGTTTATGTGTATATTTAAAACATAATGCATCATAGGCACAGGAAGCAGGCGCAAACATTTGGACTTGATTATAAACTCCTTATATTACAGAAGAATATTCAATCTTTCTCACTATTGCTAATGAGTATATATTCATTTTTAAACACCCTCAGGACTCTTCACATCAAGAATGGGTTCAGGAAATTGGTTTAAGTTAATGATTTGCTTTGGAAAGACAAAGGAAAATCAAAGAAAGCAAAGGTACAACGTGCTTCCTGTCAATCTTAAGCTTCATCATTGCCATGTTCTCTGAAATGAGCAATGTTTTGTGAAAGCAGAGTTATGCTTGAAATAAAAAGTTAATTTGAGTTTGGCCTGATACATTTCATATCAGGGACAATAAATGTTGTTTAAAACAAGTACTTGAGTCACTTTATCAATACTTGGAATGGAACAATGCTGTTTGTTACTGAAATGTAGTAAAATTTATTTTGCATCTGAGGCTTCTATGACCAGAAAATTTTTGTCCATATCTGCTCCCACTTTGAGACAGGGATCTCTAGCATCAGGGAAACCCAGTGCTGTGGAGTCAAATAATCATAGAGGACAAGGTTTTAGTGATGTAGAAAATGGTACTAAAAGTGGAAGTCGTGTGTTACGTGGGATCTCAATTGAAACCATTGCAGCAACAAGAATCCAAACGGCTTATCGAGCTTATAAGGTATGTAAAGTTGAAATTATTGCAGAATAGAAGTTTTAAACACATTGGAACCTCCAATCTGAGTTCTTTAGCGGAATCCTTTGTAATCATGCCTTCCTTTCCCATTTTCCATTATTATGATATATTCCAGTTGTTGTGCCCGTGTTGTACCAACTAGGTAGGTTCATGATTAGACCTAAGATATTACAATGGCATCAAAAAAATCTATCAATACTCATGCACTGTACAATGCAGGCTGATATCACTGCCGTTTGAAAGAAAATGTATAATGATCCATATCAGCTCCTACAATCACCAGTAATATGGACTTTTCTTAACAGTATGATGGCAATTGAAAATTTACCAATCCACTAAAATAGATATATAGCCTCTTTAGTCATCATCATACTGACCAGACAAGCATAACTTTTAATTCTTAACGGGCCTGGTTTAAATTACAGGACCATCTGTTGAGGCAAAACTCCATGATCTAGAGGTAACTTTTCCTTCTTTTGTAGTTTGATAGCTGAAAAAATTTGTCATTGACTAGTTAATGGCGCTGGCATCGCCTCACGTGAGCTTTATACAAATCCATTCAGTTACTCTGTTCAGCTACTTACAGGTTGAATGGTGTGGAGGTCCTGAAACCATGGAAGAGATCCTTGCAAGGATACATTATAGAGAAGAAGCATCAGTAAAACGAGAAAGAGCCCTGGCATATGCCTTAGATTTCTTTTTCTTTTTTTTCATTTTGGCCACAACATTATAATTTGTAATATTTTGTTTTTGATTTGTAAACTCTTATTATCAAGTTACTTTTTATGATATACAAGTCTATTTATTTTTTAATTTTTTATATTTTTTTCTGCTTATTTATTTATTTTTTTTAAATAAATTGGATTTTTGCGAGGGACAACATTTCCCTCGCAAAATTCATGATTTTTGCGAGGGAACATTTGTCCCTCGTAAACTTTCGGATTTTTGCGAGGGTCAAATGTTCCCTCGCAAAAATCAGGAACTGCGAGGAAAAGTTGTCCTCGCAAAAATCCAAAATTTTGCGAGGACAAATAATCCCTCGCAAAATCGAGAACTTTGCGAGGTCAAATGTTCCTCGCAAAAATCGGGAACTGCGAGGAAAAGTTGTCCTCGCAAAAATCCAAAATTTTGCGAGGGACAAATAATCCCTCACAAAAATCAGGAACTTTGCGAGGGAAAAATTATCCCTCACAAAAGTTTGGATTTTGCGAGGGAACATACTTTCCCTCGCAAAATCCTGCATTTTGCGAGGGATATGTTTTTCCGTCGCAAAAATGGTTTGCGAGGAGAATTTTTGCGACTGACTGTTTTCCGTCGCAAATTCCGCCGCAAACCAATTTTGCGACGGAAAATGCATGTTTTGCGACGGAAAAGTTCCGCCGCAAAACTGCCTTTTTTCCAGTAGTGTTTGTATTAACAATAGGAAATGTCATATTTACAACAGAAAGTGTCGTATTTACATTAACATTTAAACACCTGGATTTTGAATGTAGAGAGGTCATTTACAACAACAAAAATGCTAGATTTACAACAGGAAGTGCTGTATATTTACAACAATATTTAAAATCTGGTCATTTACAACAGAAAAAATCATATTTACAACAGGAAGTGTTATATTTACAACAACATTTAAAAACCTAGATTTTGTTTCCATACAAATAATATCAAAAAAGTCCCTAGGAACTTTTGTGTAATTTGGTGATTTTAAGGGACTTTTTTGTAATTATTTCTTGTCCTTGGGACTTGCACGTAATTTTCCCAAAAAAATAAACTACTCTAAGACATTTGGCTTTGTTTGGGAGTTCCATTTTGAAGGGAAAGAAAAAGGGAACGGAGGGTTTTAGTAGTCCCTTCCCTTGTTTGCAAGTTTAAAAAATAAGAGGGGAGGAAATCAGGGATTTTTGCAAATCCCCAAAACCCTTTTTTTTCTAAAAAATAAAGTTCTCTCAATATAGGGGGTTTTAAGAGGGAAAATAGATTAATTACCTTTTTACCCTTGTTCAAATAAAACACCCTCATCATTTCTGATTTCTTTTTTCTTTTCTATTGTGAAGGTGAATCCTCGAACCGATAGTGGGCTGCTCACTCTCAGTCTCAGATCTAACTCGTCGTCTCTATCTCTCTCATATTTCAACTTATCGTGGCTCTCACCCTCTGTTATGGACTCAAATAATGGGCCTGATATGTGCGAGGCCCAAGTAAAAGGCGCTAGGCGGGAAACCTTCCATGAAATAGGCAGAGCGACAATCACCCATGAATGTGCCAGTAGGCAAACTGCCAATCACCCATGACTGTGCCAATAATGCAGGAATCATGCAGGATACGCCGAGCACACGATCAGAAGGTGGGAGGCGCACGACGACAGAATGCGGAGAGAGGGACGAAACCCTAGGTAACCTCTATAAATAGGGATTACTGATAATTGAATATTTTATACACTTATTTTTGTCTCTTGAATAATAATTTAGGACCCTTTAGCTAATAAATAATGGCTCTTATGTTTATTTGGGCCTTGGGTCTTTTATTGCATTTTAGCCATTTTTAATAATAAAATTCCAGTTTTGTATTGCTTCACTATTTCTACCATAACTCTTGAACCAGACATCGGATTTGCGTCATTTTTGTCTCATATTTCAGATGATTCAGAGAGCTACAATTGTTATGAAGACATCAAGAGCAAATTCGGTCAAGAAGGCGGTCAATTTTGGAGCCAAAGTCGGATGTACAATTCTGGATTTATTTTGGACCCGAATTTTGTAATTTAAGTCCAGTTTTATTTTATTTCTGTTTTGGGCTAAAACTATGAGAGCCCATTTCGTTTTAGGTTATTTTTAAGTATGGCAGCTACCACAAACATATTCATTCACGTTTTTAACATTAGAGTGGATCAAAATACAAGTTTTCATTTTCTCTCATCTGTTCTTCGCGCGTTCTTCGTGTTCTTCGTTCGTTCTTCGATTTTCCCAGCCATGATCGGCTAAACTCTTGTGATTAACCCAACGATGAGGATTCCATGATTCATCCAGAGAACTCGTGCCTAATCGGTAACTACTCGATTCTGTTTTCATCTTATCGGATTCGATTTCTGGAAATAGTTCGAATATTAGATTTAATATTCGGTTTGGTTCATCCCAAGGACTTAGTTCGGACTAGGTTACAGTGTTGCTGTGCGATTGCACAGTGAGACGCCACTGTCCGGACAGATTCTAAGGGATCGTCTAGGCGAGGGATCTCCGGATGAATGCGAGATTTCGATTCATCCGAACCAAACGTGGGTTAGTTGTATTTTCGTTCAATGATGGAGGTTTCGGAATCAATTCGTTGGGTTGATCATCTTTAATCGTCTCTGTTTATTTGATTCGTTTGACTCGTTTATTGCATTTTGGTTATGTTATTTCGTTTTGTTCTATTCTGTTAAACCAACCCCCCATTTTATCATTCTGTTTCACTATTGTTATTAAACAAGCCCGCTGCAAATTCGTTGGGAAACGACCGGGTTCCCTAATTCTGCAAATTAATTACGAACTTGGTTGTTTTGGGAGATACGGCAATTAATCTTTCCAAAAATGGCGCCGCTACCGGGGAATTTGCATCGGTTTGATTAGTAATAGTATTGTAAATAGCTTAGTTTAGGTAGTTTAGGTGGTTCGGGTGGCCGGACAGAAATTTTTCTGACTCCGATCACTCAAACCAGGTCTTATTCACAAGAAATTGGGTGTTTTAAGCAAAAGTCACTTCCTAGGAGGAAGTGAGGTCTCACTCATTTTCCCCAAATTCCAACGTTTAGACCATTTTTTTCACTGTTTTAGGTTCTGCTTTTTTGATTTCCAACAGGGCGATTTTTTCGGGGTATCTCTGATTGAGCTGAAATTTGGTACAGTGATAGAAAATGGCGGGGTTAACATTTTCAAAGGGCTATCCTCCGTTTCGCCAAATTCCATCGTTTAGGCCACTTTTTCAATTTTTGAAGTTTTTTTATTCCATTTTTGAGTCCCCCAATAGTCTAGGAGTTGCCCTGTCCAAGTCCCAAAAATTTTAAAAATCATTTGATCAATGTTTACGGACTTGTTTTGGTCAATTTCTAGCATAGGTTTTTGCTTTTGTGTGTTTTGTCTCTGTGTCTTTTAGTGTTTTTCCACTTTTCACCACCTCTTGTGGCATTTTCGTAATTCTGATTTTCTGGAGGCATCTTTGTCATTCTCATACTTTGAAGGAATTGGGTGCACCTGATGTTAATTATCAACCCTTGTGCATCCAATATCCTAACCTTGCTGCTAACTTTGAGCTGAAATCTGGTCTAATACACTTGTTGCCTAAGTTTCATGTGAAAGACTTGGCTATCACCCAAGAGGGGGGGTGAATTGGGTGTTTGATTAAAAACTTAGAACTTTAAAAACTTTTCTTCACTTGCTGGAAATAGTTTGAATGTCAATAATAATTTATAAAGTGATAAGCAATCATTCAAACATATATCTTTGGAATGTAAGAGATAAGGGAAGAGAATATGCAAACGGTGATTTATCTTGGTTCGGCCCAATCCTTGACCTACGTCCAGTCCCAAGCTCTACTTGAGAATTTCAATCCACTATCTTCTTTCAACTTGATTACACGTTCGTACTTGAAGTAAACCCCTCACTAGGATTGACTCCCCCTTACAAACGTAATCAATACACCCGTTTGATTACACACTCGCACTCAAGTAATCCTCTCACTAGGATTCACTCCCCTTACAAGTATAATCAACACAATGTGTTTCCCACTCAAGATCACCCAATCTTGAGTAACTCACGAATATAAAGATAGGATGTTTACAATGAATCTTCTCTCTCAGAAGTGTATGGATGAACACTGAAGTACAATACAAAACATTTCACTCTCTATGATATATAGACATTGAAAAACAGAGTAAATGATATAAAGATCAGAGTATTAGCATGTTGAAGATGTAAGCTTGTTCTCTGCTTGTTGTTGTATCTTTGAAGGTTTGTATGCAGCTCTATATATAGCGGCAAATCTTCATATGACCGTTGCTTCTCAATTCTGAATTCTCTCCATTCGAAATTCTAGCCGTTGGGACTCACGGCCTTTTCTGATTTCTAACTTTGCTCTGCATTGAAGATTATGACCGTTATGTCATTTAATGACTTTCCTTTATTTGTTCAGGGAATCATTCTGAGTAATGGCTATATCAATTGTTTCCAAGTGAAGGATTTCTTCTTCTTGAATTTTCCTCTGTTTGACGCGTGAAAGTAAATGCTCTGATTTTCCGTTTCGTCAACAGTGGTTGATTCCTGTCATGAACATTAATTCGAATGCTGAATCTGTTTGGCTTATGTCCGTTGGAGTATTTCATCATCTGAATGATTTAATCCTTTGGAGAAGCATTACAATTGAGTAGACAACTTCGTTTCTTCAAGTTTCTCATTGGATTCAGTCATCTTTCCCATTTCTGAGATTATGCAGCAAGTTCATCTTCTAGATCTTGATTTCTGTCAAGATTGATGTTCTCTCAAGCTTTAATAATCTGAAACATGTACACAAATGATATAAATAATGTTAAGAAGAAGTGTAAGTCATTTGGGTAATCATGTGGATGTTCTTTGATGAGAAACGAGACTTTCGAAATGCTGTTTTTCTGAATCGGGGTCATGAACTCGAGCTTGGATAAGTAGGCTCGAGTTTGCAAGGGTCGGGTTCAGCTTCTGCAAGGTGCAAACCGGAGGTTCAGAGCAAACTCTAGAGTTTGTAACATTTTTCAGCATCTAGGCTCGAGTCTATAATTATAGGCTCGAGTTTGGGTCTCTTCAAAATCATCTTTTGCTCTCTGTCTTGTCTAGGCTCGAGTTTGTCACTTATAGGCTCGAGTTTGGATGATTTTCGCGACACAGGTAGCTCTCGTAACCCGCGAACTCGAGCTTGTCAACTAATAGGCTCGAGTTTGCTTCTCAGCAAATTGTGCAACACCCAGAACAGACTGTCTATTTTCGGGGCCATATATCCCTGGTCTGAACTCCGTTTTGGTTGGTTCAACTATCTATTTTAAAGCCCTTTGAGTCTACTTTCCAATGCCACCGATTTCAGCTCAATTGGATTCTCCGTTTGTGAGATACACTCAAAACATTGAAGGTTGGTCATTTGTGTGACGTGAATATCACTGTCAACTTCATAAATTCATAGCTCCTTCATCTTGACTCCGTTTGGCTTCAATTATATATCCAAATGACGCATTGGGAGTCTAGTTTCATATGCCACTGGTTTCACTTCAATCCGATCTGTATTTTAGGAGATATCATCGAATGACCACACGTCGCCCGAGTGAAACGTGGAACAGAGTAGCTGAAATGTTGAACACCGCTGTAAGATCGAGTTTACCTTGTCCAGAGACACCGAGAAATGCTGAAGACACTACGGGCTCGAGTTTGCTAATGATGGGCTCGAGTTTGGAGTTCCAAACCTGAGGTTTGAGTTCTAAGCTCGAGTTTGACTTGTCCGAGGCGCGGAGTTCTTTGAGGACATTACGAGGCTCGAGTTTGCAAGTTATGAACTCGAGTTTGCTCATCCCGGAACTGATTTTTGATGGTTTAAACTCTGAATTGATCCGTTCCAGCTTCCATATTATCTTGGATACTTCTAGCATCAATATAAGAACTTCAATAAAGATATTCCATTGCATTGCAAGTTCTTCCTTCTTCAATTTCTTCTCTCCTTCTAGATTATCCCCAAAATCATTTGATAACCTCTTGCTTCCTTAATATTATGATATTCCCATTATATTGTGCAAGAGCTCTTTCTTCAATCAACATTCTCCATCATAAAACTTTGCATCTACATTAAATATAATAATTAGTCAAAGTAAAAGATAAATGTAGTATGCAACCTTTTTGCTATTAAGAATGACATCTATATAAGACATCATCAAAACTAATCAAAACCAACATCATGATCTTGCAGGTGAGTGCCCCATTAAGCATTTGAAGGAATTCCATGTAGTATGCAGCACTATGAAACCTCATACCATTGATGAAGATCATATCAAGCTGAGAGCTTTTCCTTTCTCATTGGAGGGTGGAGCCAAGGATTGGTTGTTGTACCTTCAACCCTCATCTATTGGGAGCTGGATCCAGTCCGGCATGATTCTCGAGAGATTAGAGACTAGACTTGATGATCGACCTCCCTTGTGAGGCAGGCGGCGATGACACGAGGCAGATGCAGTCTTCCCCTTCTCGGCATGGGTACTCTTGTGGGTTTTGTTCGACCCTTATCATTCTATTGACTCTTGCCCTACCTTGCATGATCCTACTTACCAAGATCGATCGGTAGGCTGCGGTGGGTGTTTTTCCGGGAAGGCCACAATACCAACGAGAATAATGCCTTCTCCAACACTTATAATCCTGGTTGGAGAAATCACCCCAACTTTATTTGGAACCAAAATCGAAACAGGCAACCAATACCAAAATCGAATCGAGTAACCGGTATCGGCGAGTGCAGGAATTACCGGCAGAGGGCGTACGGACCACGAGACTTTCCGGCAACGATCTGCACCCCTTTGCCTTTGCAAGCACCACCTCCTCGACCGGCCATATGTCCACCTCCACGGGCGGCACAACAACGAGCTAGTATGATACTTCCATTCAGAGTTTGCAAACACAGATTGGGCAATTGGCAACATCATTGAACCAGCTTCAACCTCAGGGATCCAATTCCCTTCCCTCACAAACAATTCCCAATCCTAAGGGAAATGTGAGTGCTATATCACTACGGTCTGGAAAGCAATTGGAGGAACCTAAGCAAGCTGCAGATGTGACTTCCACATCAGAAAACGAGTCAGGAAATGTGAAGATTGACTCTGAAAAGAAAAAGGCGGTGCAGCAAGGTGAAGAGGAAGACATTCCTATTCCTCTTCCCTTCCCTCGAGAGAGCAATTCGAGTCCAAGAAGTTGGCGAGATAAAGCACAAGAGAAGGATATACTTGAGACATTCGAAGAGTAGAGATCAACATTCCTCTCTTAGATGCGGTCAAACAAATTCCTAAATATGCCAAGTTTCGAAGGAGTTGTGCACCAACAAGAGGCGGCGAAGGGAAATGAGCAGTGAGCTTGAACCGAGAATGTCTCGGCACTCATCCGACCTACCATGCCTCGTAAATGCAAAGATCCAGGGGACATTTTCTATCCCTTGCCTTATTGGTAACTATAGATTTGATGATTGCATGCTAGATTTAGGTGCTTCTATTAATGTCATGCTGCATCTGTTTATAGATCTCTTGGTCTTGGTCCCTTGCGTCCAAGCGTTTCCTGCTGATTTTTACATCTTGGATATGGAGGGTGAGTCTCCTAGTAGTAGGTCACCAATCATTCTAGGGAGACCTTTCATGAAAACAGCTAGGACTAAGATAGATGTGCATTACGGTACTCTTTCCATGGAGTTTGGTGATATATCTGTGAATTTCAATATCTTTGATGCCATGAAATATCCTAGGGAAGAGCATTGTTTTTTACGTATTGATGTGATTGATGATGCTTGTGGATGATGTTCTTAATGGTTGGTGTCTGATTATCCTTATTTTTCATCGAGTGATACCCCCATTTGTGCATGCGATGATAATGAATGGTGCTCTGTTTGCACTAATTTGGTTAAGACGCATTGTTTGGTGATTCGATTTGCTTGATGATTCTACATTACTTGTAGACTCGATATTGATTCGAGTTTGAGCTTCATCCACGATCCTAACGTGCATCCGATTCGATTTTGATGAGCTTCATTCGATTTTGATGAGCTGAATTCGATGTTAACCTTGAGGTTGTATAGACACGGTCCTTACGCTTGTGCTTCTTTGAATATGGTTTCGGGTATTCCCGGTGTGATGACATCGAGTTGTTGCAACAACCACCCAAGCTTCTCCCCTCACCGAGCAACCGCCCAAACTAGAGTTGAAATCCCTTCCGGACCATCTGAAGTATGCATTTACGGAGGAGAATGAGCGGTTGCCGGTCATTGTGGCAAATAATCTCACGCCGATCAAGAAGAGAAGGCTGCTAAGCTTATTGAGGGTGAACAAGAAAGCTATTGGGTGGACATTGGTGACATAGTTGGCATTAGCCCTTCTATGTGCATGCACGGATTCATTGGAAGAGGACTCTAAGCGGTGAGGCAACCCCGAGAGACGCCTTAATCCTCTTATCCTTGATGTGGTGAAGAAGGAGGTCACTAAGCACGCAAGCGGCATCATCTATCCTATTTCGATAGCCGGTGGGTTAGCCCGATCCAGGTGGTTCCCAAGAAGTCGGAGTTCTTGTAGTAGCCAATCGGAAGAATGAGCTCATTCCTACTCGAGTTCGAGAATAGTTGGAGAGTTTGCATTGACTATAGGAGACTCAACCAAGCCACTCGCAAGGATCATTACCCTCTACCTTTCATTGATCGGATGTTAGAGCGATTGGTGGTAAGTCTCATTCTTGCTTCTGGATGGCTACTCTGGATACTTCCAGATCCATATTGCTCACGAGGATCGGGAGAAGACGACCTTTACATGCCCCTTTGGGACATATGCTTACCGAAGGATGCCTTTTGGCCTCTGCAATGCACTGGCACCTTTCGGCGTTGTATGGTGAGTATTTTCTACGAGTTCCTAGAGGACTGCATGGAGGTTTTCATGGATGATTTCACTTTGTATATGGGTCGATTTTGATGCATGCTTAGCTAATTTGTCTAGAGTCTTGCATAGGTGTATTGAATCTAATCTTGTCTTTGAATTATGAAAAGTGTCACTTTATGGTTGAGTCAGGCATAGTCTTGGGACACATAGTGTCTAGGAAAGGGATTGAGGTAGACCTGCTAAGATCGATGTTATTCTTGCTTTGCCTTACCCAGCACGTGCGGGAAGTTCGCTCTTTTCTTGGTCATGCGAGGTTTCTATCGACGTTTCATTCGAGATTTCAGCAAGGCTGCTCAACCCTTGTCCAACCTTACGCATAAGGACACGACTTTGTCTTTGATGATGCGTGCAAGGCGGCCTTGATCACTTGAAGCGTTGCCTTACTACACCCAGATGATCCGGCCCCGATTGGCACCTTCCCTTTGAGTTGATGTGCGATGCTTCCAACTATGCGGTTGGTGCTATCTTAGCACAACGGGTTGATAGAGCCTCCCATGTCATTGCATATGCTTCAAAGACTTTGGATTACGCTCGATCTAATTACACCACTGCGAGAAGGAGTTGTTGGCTATTGTATTTGCCTTCGATAAGTTTAGGTCATATCGCTAGCTAGTAGAGTCATTGTTTTCTCGACCATGCGGCTTTAAAGTTTCTTTTGAAAAGGCGGATGCTAAGCCACGACTCATCCGGTGGATGTTGTTGCTCAAGAGTTTGATGTGGAGATTCGAGATAGAAGTGGAGCACAAAGCGGGTAGCCCGACCACTTGAGTCGTATCACTCATTCTCCCTCTCACCCCTCTTCTATTCGGGATGATTTCACGATGAGCGGCTTCTACAGTGCAAGTTAAGATCCCATGGTATCTTGATCTAGTTAACTACTTGGTAGTGGTGTTTTTCTGTAGACTCCACTAGGGCCCAAACCTTAAAATTGAAAAGTGAGTCTAAATACTATGTTTGGGATGACCCTTATACGTGGAAATTTTGTAGTGACCAAGTAGTTAGGAGATGTGTGCACGATCATGAGTTTCACTCTATATTGCATTTTGCTCATGCTTACGCTGTGGTGGTCACTTTGGACCCCAAAGAAGCGCTAGGAAAGTGTTAGAATGTGGATTATTTTGGCCTTCCTGTTTCATGATGCCCATTTGTTTTGCAAATCATGTGATAAGCGTCGAGAGGGCGGGAGTATTTCCGTCGGCATGAGATGCCCCAAAACCCTATATTGTTTTGTGAGATCTTTGATGTTTGGGGTATTGATTTCATGGGTCCATTTCTGCTTCATATGGTTACACTTACATCTTCTTGGTTTGTTGATTATGTTTGAAATGGGTTGAGGCGAAAGCCACCGGACTAATGATTCTTACGTGGTGGTGGACTTTGTTAGGTCTAACATTTTCTGCGGGTTTGGCATTCCTAGAGCTATTATCGGTGATCAGGGTTCCCATTTTTGCAATCGAAGCATGGGTGCCTTGCTACGCAAGTATGGAGTGCTTCACAAGGTTTCCACGACATACCATCCTCGGACCAATGGTCAAGTGAAGTCTCAAATAGAGAGATTAAGCAAATCCTTGAGAAGGCTGTCAACTCTACCGGAAAGATTGGAGTAAGCGACTAGATGATGCTTTGTGGGCATATCGCACCGCCTACAAGACTCCGATTGGGATGTCTCCTATCGGATTGTCTTTGGTAAGGCATGTCATCTTAGGTTGAGTTGGAGCATCAAGCCTATTGGGCTATTAAGCAATGCAACATGGATTTGGCTAAGTCAGGGATGGAGAGGAAGCTGCAGTTGCAAGAGTTAGATGAGCTTAGATTGGATGCCTATGAAAGCTCACGGTTGTATAAGGAAAAGACTAAGGCATTCCATGATAAGCATATTACGAGGAAAGAATTTTACGTGGGCGAGAAAGTTCTTCTATTTAATTCCGTCTGAAGTTTATGCACAGTAGCTTCGATCTAGATGGGATGGCCCTTTTGTGATCACTAACATATTTCCATTTGGTCTTTGTTGAGCTATGTGATCCACCCACGGGACGGACTTTTAAGGTCAATGGGCATCGCCTCAAGCCATTTCATGAGGGATCCCCACGGCGGCTGAGGAAGCGAGAGATTCTCCTCATTGATGCCACTTATCCTCCATAAACCCTTGGGGAGTATTCTTCTTTCTTCTCCCTCCTTCTCTTTTATTTGTTTTCCTTTTCTACTTTGCTTTTTGAAAATAAATACATTCTTTCTTTCTAATGATTGCTACATATTATGAACTAGGACATTTTGGTTTTAATGGATCATTACATTTAGTCGGAACTCTTGACTCTTCGATTACAAGTCTTGGTAGTTGATTTGATGTTGTTGATTACCTAAGTTGGTATTGACCTTGTGAGGTTTTGGGCTGCATGAATGGAATTCATCTTTTGCCATTCTTTCTTTCATGTGTGCATCTCTCATGATTTGTGTTCTCTAGAACTTGCTCCTTTTCTTTTTGAAACTACATTTTTCACTTACGTGCATAAGTATGATGGAAGCTTGTTTTCTTTCTTTTATTCTCCTCACTTTGGCCAAATAGCTTTCCCTTGCATTATGATTCCCTTGCTAGCCCCTTTGTGCCTTTTGACCCATTCTTTTCTAAGCCACATTACAAGCCTAAGCGTAAAACCATTTTATTCCGCACCTTGAAGATTTATTGAGCATTGGTTTCAACTTGTTTTGTGTTTAAGTGTGGGGTTGCTCGGGAGTGCAACGGTTTAAGTGTGGGGGATATTTGATTTTGACATTGTAATTACGTATACAATGAAAGGAAAGAAAGAAAAGTAAAAAAAAAAAAAAAAAAAAAAAAAAAAAAAAAAAAAAAAAAAAAAAAAAAAGAAAAATAAAAGGAAAAAAAAAGAAAAAAGAAAAGAAAATACATAGAAAGGAATGTATATATGAGTAGAATAAAAGTTTCATACATAGAGAATGATTGTGTTAATCGGTGCTCTTCCTTTTGATTTCTTTGGTGCTTAGCCTCTTATTCCATACTATTACCTACCTTCACCCTAGCCCCGTTACAACCTTTAATTACAAGCTCTCTTGATTTGTGCATGTATGTGTTATGAGTAGTGGAGACGTAGAAGTTGAGCAAGCTTATGGTAGAACAAATTTCTTGAGTAGAATTTGAGCGATACACTTATTTACCTTAAACACTTGAGAGACTGATTGATTGAGCGCATCATTTGAGAGATCATCTTTTGTGATTAGCATCATTGATTGACACTACCATGAATTGTAATTTGAGATGAAGGGGTTTTGGTCTTGAATGATTGGTCTTTTGAAGCTTTGTGTCCCTTGATTCAATTTTTGCATTGTTAGCAATTATTAGTAAAGAAGAGTTTTCCTTTAGGTCTTTCTCTTTGAATTTTGCTCGGGAGTGCAAAAAGATAAGTGTGGGGAATTTGATAATTGAATATTTTATACACTTATTTTTGTCTCTTGAATAATAATTTAGGACCCTTTAGCTAATAAATAATGGCTCTTATGTTTATTTGGGCCTTGGGCCTTTTATTGCATTTAGCCATTTTTAATAATAAAATTCCAGTTTTGTGTTGCTTCACTATTTCTACCATAACTCTTGAACCAGACATCGGATTTGCCTCATTTTTGTCTCATATTTCAGATGATTCAGAGAGCTACAATTGTTATGAAGACATCAAGAGCAAATTCGGTCAAGAAGGCGGTCAATTTTGGAGCCAAAGTCGGATGTACAATTCTGGATTTATTTTGGACCCGAATTTTGTAATTTAAGTCCAGTTTTATTTTATTTCTGTTTTGGGCTAAAACTATGAGAGCCCATTTCGTTTTAGGTTATTTTTAAGTATGGCAGCTGCCACAAACATATTCATTCACGTTTTTAACATTAGAGTGGATCAAAATACAAGTTTTCATTTTCTCTCATCATTCTTCATGTTCTTGCGCGTTCTTCGTGTTCTTCGTTCGTTCTTCGATTTTCCCAGCCATGATCGGCTAAACTCTTGTGATTAACCCAACGATGAGGATTCCATGATTCATCCAGAGAACTCGTGCCTAATCGGTAACTACTCGATTCTGTTTTCATCTTATCGGATTCGATTTCTGGAAATAGTTCGAATATTAGATTTAATATTCGGTTTGGTTCATCCCAAGGACTTAGTTCGGACTAGGTTACGGTGTTGCTGTGCGATTGCACGGTGAGACGCCACTGTCCGGACAGATTCTAGGCGATCGTCTAGGCGAGGAATCTCGGATGAATGCGAGAGATTTCGATTCATCGGAACCAAACGTGGGTTAGTTGTATTTTCGTTCAATGATGGAGGTTTACGGAATCAATTCGTTGGGTTGATCATCTTTAATCTGTCTCTGTTTATTTGATTACATTTGACTCTGTTTATTGCATTTTGGTTATGTTATTTCGTTTTGTTCTATTACATTAAACCAAACCCCCATTTTATCATTACGTTTCACTATTGTTATTAAACAAGCCCATTGCAAATTCGTTGGGAAGCGACCCGGGTTCCTAATTACGCAAATTAATTACGAACTTGGTTGTTTTGGGAGATACGGCAATTAATCTTTCCTAGGGGTCGGCGGTAGTTCAGGTCCGGGGTATTCCACGGCGGACCGCGAGTTCCGGTTAACCATCCCGGGCCTACTCACGCTGCCGCAACACAAGGTAGGATCGATGGTTCGAGGCGGATGGACAACATGGAAATCCGGCATTAACCCAACAGAGGAAGACAACACCCGAGTTATTCGGGAAGAATTGGAGCGACAAAAACGCCACATGGAGGCTAGACATGCAACAAATGCTAAAGGACCAATTTGATGCCAAAGTAGACCAAGCCCACGAGGAAGGGCATAAAGCAGAGGGCTCAACAAAACGGCCAACTCGGCTTCTATGCCCGACGGCCCGGAGGAATCGGAAAGACCTCCGGTCATCAATAGCTTGAGATAAGGACCAGGAGAAGGAAGCCGGTCGGAAGGTCGTAAGAGCATTGGCGCGAGGACCAGCAGTCAAGGCCAGCCAAGCCTCTCAAGCCGACTTGAAGGGGCGGAGAAAATGATGCAAAGACCGTGCTACTGAGAGGAGCCCCACCGCTCGGCAAGTCACCGGCTCGAGACAGATGAAGACACATTTTTAGCACGGTTCACGGACAAAGTCATGGCGCCGTAGTGTACCCAGAGGGCCTAGATTCAAGGGAATTACAAAAATATGACGGAACCTAGGACCCTTTGACCCACTTGAACAACTTTAAAATGGAGATTATGGTGAAGGGAATAAGGGGAATGTGATACCCCGGTTATTTGCCGGAACATTCAGAGGAGCCGCACAACTGTGGTTTCACTCTTTGCCATATCTCTCCATCCCCGATATGAAGACGCTGGAGCAGAAGTTCTTGCTAAATTTCGCAACGAGTAGGCGGCAACCAAAAGGCGAGTTCCAGGATCGGTCGGGTTAAGCGAGGGCAAGGAGAGAAACCTTGGGCAAATACTGGATCGCTTTAAGAGTATCGCATTGAGGATCCCGGGTTTGAAAGGCGAGGTGCACTGCATTGCATAATAGCGGCTTGGACGCATCTTCAGGCTAAAGAAGTCGATTATCAGCGACGCATGCCTACGTTGGTGGCTTTCACGGGACGATCGCAACGGTATGCGGAATTAGAGCAGGATGGAGGCGGCGCTAATACTGTGAAAGATCGACCTAAAAGCCCACCATCTGGGGAGGGAAAATCGGGAGGCACACAAGAAAAATCCTCGTGCAGGACACGTAATGATAGAACCTTTGAGAGGCTAAATACGAAAAATACACTCCATTAAAGGTTTCCTCGAGGTGAAGCTATGGAAAGAGTGTGCACTGACCGAAATGAAGACGGTCAGAAAGACCTCGGCCCCTTGGTAGGAGAGCCACGGTTGACAAAACCTTCGGTTTTGTGAATTCCATGACCAACACGGACACACAATCAGAGCAATGTTTGGGATTTAAGGGATGCGGTTGAGAAGTTTGTCCGAGACGCGCAAGCTCCGAAAATATGTCATCCCGGACGTTAGGAAAGCAAGGCACCAAGCGCTTGAGGAGAGGCCCGAAGCAAGATTCCTCCCCGAGAAAAGAAAAAGGGAGCTAAGAAGAAGCCCGAAGAAAGTGATAAAGGAGGGAGTTCCACAGAAGCCAAGTACGATTGCAATGTTTGATTAGCTTGGGAGGTTTGGCGGCGTCAGGAGACTCATCAAGTGGGCGGCGGAAGTACCCTCGGGGAGGTGTTGTTAAGAAAAAAATGCCTAGAAAGTTTAAGGAAGACTTAAGTAAACCCCAGAGTCTCCTCGTCTTTGTGTTTCACCGATAAGGATTTAGAGGATGTGGCCCCGAGGAACACCATGACGGTTTGGTGATCACTTGAACCCTCGTAAATTGCCGAGTCAAGAAGATCTTTGTGGACAACGGGAGTGCGCGTGGACATCGATTCTCGTGGACGTGATACAAAAGGATGAATTTTGACGTTTGGCAGAATCCCGAAACCATGTAAAACAACCCTAACCGAAGCTTTAATGGGGAGGATACCAGTCTAGTGGGCTACGTTGATCTCCAAGTTGACATGGGAGATGCCACCGAGCTTTCAAATCGGCGAGTCCAGTCGTTTGTGGTGGCGAACTTCCCATCGTCGTACAATATTATTTTGGGGCCGACCAACGATTCACAATTGGGGGATATGTTGGTATCGTCTAAGCATCCAAAAACTCAAGATGAGATTAGCAAGAAGAATGAAGTGGTCACCGCGAAAGGAGACCAAAAAGCGATTCCGGCGGTGTTATTATAACACGGTCAGAGGTGAATGAACCATCTAGGTTTCCGCGTAACGATGTGTGGGCAAAATCACGGAAGAAAGTTCGTGAGGAAAAATCGGGCAGAACGTGGTGGAGTTGGACCTCACTTCGAAGAAGAAAAGATGAAAACCAATGCCAAGTACGGCGAGTTTGTAAAGGAAATCATCTCCGAGTTTGACGAGGTGACGGTGGCACACGTCCCAAGTGGGAGACAATGTAAGGGCATGTTACGTCGAAAACTAGCAAGCACCAAAAGTCCTGGGAATCACCGTACTATCGTCCAACAAAATCTTGCGGAGCCAAGTTGTGTGATGGTCATTTCGGAGTCAAGCGACTGGAGGAAGCCCATCGCAAATTATCTGGAAAGAGGAATACCGCCTCACGAGCCACTAAGCAAGAAAGCTGTAGGAGAACAAGCAGTCATATACGCACTTATTAACGACGAATTATATCGTAAAGGTTTGCACTCTCGGAAATGATGAAGTGCGCTCAGGCGAAAATGAAGCCCAATACGTTTTGATGGAGATACCTTGAGGGGATTAATGGTCGTCACCATGGGAGCTAAGGCGTTGGCTAGAATCGCGAGAGCTGGATACTTCGGCTCCTACCATGGCGGCGGATCACTAAGGCTCATGTCAAAAAATGCGACAATATGCCGAAGCACGCTAGCATCATCGAGATCACCTGCGCCTCCACTTCAAGTAATCTCCGCACCATGGCAGCCTTTCTTCAAATGGGGATGGACCTATCAGGGCCTTTTAAGCGCTTGGCAAATGGACAGCTTACGATGGCTCAAATCGTGGCGGTAGATTATTTCAAAAATGGATTGAAGTAGAACCGATTTGCCCACGATCACATCGGCTAGGATTGCGAAGTTCCTAAAGAAAAACATTATATCTTGATTTAGTTATACCAAGGCGTCGTCAGCGATAACGGAACGCAGTTTATTGACAAGGGTTTTCGAGAATTGGTAGCCGAGATTTAATATCCACCAACACTTCGCGTCTGTGGAACATCCGCAATCAAATGGGCAAAGCGTAAGCCGCTAACAAAGTCATCGTAGAGCGGATTAAAGAAGAGAATGGAGGATGCTACGATACAGCCGGGTGCATTTTCTTCTTTATGTCCGGTGGGTTATCGAACAAGTGTTCAGTCTTCAACCCAGGAGAAAAGCCATTCAAGCCGACTTATGGATGTGAAGCCATGATCCCGTCGAGATTGGAGAGTCATCTTGGCGGAGGGTCACGGCCCTTCAGCATGAAGAAGAAAACAACGATGCAATCGCGGTTGAATTAGATTTGATAGATGAAGTGCGGATCGCGGCACACTGTCGGGATCTCGCAGCCAAGCAACTCCTTTCAACCCGGTACAACAAAAAGGTGCGGCCCTGGTCTTTCGACAATGGGAGCCTCGTCCTCAGAAGGGCGAACATTGGCAACAAGAATGCTGCAGAAGGGAAGCTGGCTCCCAACTGGGAAGGCCCATACCGAGTTGTTGTAAACCTGGGTAAAGGAGCCTATAAGTTGGAGACAATTTTTGCAAAAGAAGGCTTTGAAGCGGACTTGGAATGCCGACAGTTGAAGGCTTATTATAGCTAAAGTCCTAGGAAGGCTAAGCCATTAGGAAGGACCCGACATGATCTTATTTGTGGGAGAGTCGGCATGTTATCTCTTTATGTTTACGTTTCTTGTAAGACGTTTTACAAATGTTTAGAATCTGCTCAATAAAAATGGCTTAGCCATGTTTCCGCAAATGAGATCAACGTCTGCCTTCTGATAATAAAACATGTAGAAGCCAGGATATAAGAAATCTGGCTTCCAAAATCGTGTATGATTCAGATGTGGTGAGACCAAGGTACTTAAACCCAGTTTTAAAAAATCACATCACGGACATGCAGAGGGCAGGGTAGTGAAACCCGTCCCGCCAAAATCATGTCACGACCAAGCATGGTGAATTCAGGGAAACAAGCCCGTTTTCTAAATCGTGTAAAGTATAAACATGTAGAAGCCAAGATATAAGAAATCCGGCTTCCAAAATGCGTGTATAATTTAGATGAGGTGAAACCGGGAGTAAGTAAACCCGGTTTCAAAACCCACATCACGGATATGTAGGGGGTGGGGGAAAGAAACCCGCCCCACCAAGATCATGTCATAGCTAAACATGATGAATTCAGAGCAACGAGCCCGTTTTCAAAAATCGTGTGAAGTATTATCATGTAGAGGATAGGATAATCAAGTCCATCCTCCAAAACCATGGATAATATAAATGTGCATTAGTCAGGGTATCGAGATCCGACGTTCAAAAGCATATATAATTCGAACATAATGGTAGATGATGGTACCTAGTCTACGAAAATCATGTCTCGCTTCCAAGCATAGAAAGGATAGAGGAATCAAACCCATCCTGTAAGGCCATACGAACCTAAGCATATTCGGATTCTGAGCAAAGAAGCTCGTCTTTGAGCATTGCAAGTAAGGAATTTGTCTACAAATTATAGTTCGAGTAAGCAAAACTGTATAGAACAAGATTCATGGCTTAAGGCCAGAAGGTTACAACCTCAAAAAATCCCCCTACCAACACCACACCAAGATAAGTCTTCAAGGTTACGATTTGTGTGGCTCGATGGGTGACAGAGAAGGCCGCTAGTCTTTGCTTAGATCCGCCCCTGTGGAATCCCCTTCCCCTCTCATTGACATAGGCCTCGAGGTGCAAATTGGCCCGTGTTTAAAACGATGTCGGGATTCAAGACTGAAGAGTTGTTCCACCGCATTATGGAAAGACTGCTCGCAGCCCAGGCATACCGCACCGGCTTTGAGTTAGCGTAAACCAAGCTCCGCATCATCTTTCCTTAAAGACGCCTTTCAGAATTTCACCATCAAGGGTTACTTTCTGAATCACGGCGGCATCTTCCTAGCGGAGGACCTCGAGATGACGCATCCCGTCCCGTACGGCGACTAGCTCGGCTTCCTTGGCCTCAATCTAAAGAGCGTAGCGGCAGCCTCGTTAATGGCGGTTTCCAGTTTACCATTGGTGCTGACCAGTTCCCGACGTTGCTTCTCAAACTCGACCCCAAGGTCGGTCTTCTCCTTTTGCACCCTTTCAATGAGGTCGGTCATTTCCGAGAGTCGTTTTGTCACATCATCTAAAGCCTCCGCCCGAAGGGCA
>JAMWYP010000056.1:1800000-1984457 GCA_025563575.1 Acacia pycnantha | reverse complement strand
TTAAGTTCGGGGGGTGCTAGAGTTTGCTACAACTACGATTTTGAAACTTTGATTACCGCATGGTGAAAATTGAGTGCATAGTGCAAATTTTGAATCAAGCTGTTGAAAGAGAATTGTTGGAATGTTTGAAATGTCTCATGCTTAAATTTTTGTTTGTGAAGAATGTTACAAATGAATTGAAATTCTAGGTTAATTGTCAAAGTTGCTTGAATGGTCCGAATGATAGAATTATTGCTCAATCTCTTATATCCGACGGAAATTATGTTTGATGTGCATTGATGGATGTATTGTAGTGATAAATCATGTTATTCAGGAATTTTTGACCTAAGAAAGCACTATTGGAGTTGAAGGTGGAATATCACCTAGAGGAGGGGTGAATAGGTGATTACAAAAATTCTTTTTAATAGTTACTCGGTCACCCACACAACAGATATATATCAAGGCAAAGTAGAGATAGAGTAGAGGAGATAGACACAGAGAATTTATACTGGTTCGGCCCAACTCTTGACCTACATCCAGTCCCAGAAACACTCCGGGATTTCACTAACTTGCGATCAAATGATTACACCCTCTGTAACACTCGGAGCAATTCTCTCTCGAATTACACTCCCCCTTACAAGTTGTAATCAAATAACTCAATCCCAAAGTCCCAACACTTTGAGACCCTTACAAGGAAATGATGATTGAAGAAAAACTCTCTGTAAGACCAGATAACCAGAAGCACTGAAGTACAAAGTATTACACAGTCTCAGCAGAAAGTATTTGAAAGTATTAGCAGAAAGTATTCAGAAATTATCAGACAAGAGGTTAGCGTAACTAAGCTCTTGAAAGTATATTTCTGTTTTGTGCGATTTATTTTCTGTGTGCTGAGTACTTTGAGCAGCTTAAGCCTTCACCTATTTATATTACTTTGGAGTTGACCATTAGCCTTCTTATTTTTGAATTCAAAAACTCATTCCATATTTATTTGCTGCATAATTGATTTTGGTCTCGATTTCTTTCGTTGGAGCTTTTTGGAGGATTGGTGATGACCATAATCTCAAATTTCATGATTCGGTTTTGCAGAATGAAGCTTTAGTACGTTCGAATCATGCTTTACGGTTCGTTTGAAGATAGTCTTCCATAATTCCAGCTTGTTTCCGATTTTGCGTCGATCATAGGATATTGCGTGACCCAATCTGATTTTCAAATGATCCCGTACTATAATTCCCATATTCAAAAATCTCGAGTTCAACGGTTAGAAACATAGCATTAAAGATCAATAATAATATCATTGAATTCCATAATCGAATCAAATCTTCGACACAAACAGAAGTATGATTACCGAACGTACTCGAGTATCCCATACTCATACTCGAGTATCTCTGTGATTCAGATGTGCCAGACGCTTCTAACTCGACCATACTCGAGTATTCAATGCTTATGCTCGGGTATCTATGTTGTTCGGTTATATCGGAAGTCTTTGATTCGAACTCTGTTGCTTCCAGTATTTCGAGTGTTCACTTTCGAAGATCATAACTTTCTGGTATGAACTCCGTTTAGGTTGGTTCAAGACTTGATGGAAAGCCCTTTGAGTCTTCTTTCAAATGGCACCGATTTCAGCTCCATTGGATTTGTAGTTTGTGAGATATACTCAAAACATTGAGGCTTGGTCAGCAGTGTGACGGTGATGTCACTATCATCTTCAACAATTCATATCTATCTCATCTGACCTCCTTTGGACTTAAATCTTGTGCGACTAGGACCGTTTGGAAGTCTAGTTTCTAAAAAAATTTGTTTCACCTCAATCCGATATCGGGTTAGGAATATATCATTGAATTACCATAGGTCGTCAGTGCTGGACGTGAAACAGAGCTGATCAGAGTGGTGTCATACTCGAGTATTGATTATCCATACTGGGTATTGTCGGGATTTAAGCACGTATGCAGCTGTTTATGCACCATACTTGAGTAGCCAAGTACCATACTCGAGTATTGAAGTGTCATATTGAATAATTGAAGCATGATACTCGCGAGTACACGTTTGATACTTGAGTATTGACAAGATTCAAACACAAGGAAGAGCTATTCATGCACAGGATCGTAGCAATTAAATTGTAGCAACTTTTATTCATCGGGAAGCTTGAATTTCCTTATTTTAACTCAATTTAGTCATTCCAACTTCCATCTTTTTCATATCACCATTACATCTACATTAAATATAAGAATCACAAAGTATAAGATAAATGTAGTATGTAAACTTTTTGCTCTTTAAGAATGACATCTATAAAAGACATCATCAAAACTAATCATATCCAACAGGAGTTAACTTTATTTTGGATGTTCTGGTTGAAGGGCTTTGTGGCAAATTAGGTTATATGCCTTTTGTTTCAAACGTTAGTTTCAAAATAATCTTTGGAATTCTTCAAAGCTTTTGATTTGTTTCATAAGATTTAAAGAAAGGATTTGGGCACTTCATAAAATGCGATTGAGCCTTTCAAGCCTACCTAATTGATTCTATTCCTTTTTGAACCCTTATTTTGAGCCTAATTGAATAAAACCAATTAAAGATTCTTTTTGAAAGACCTAACTTCTACCTACCTTAGCCAATGTGAAAAAACCATGATTCCTTTGCTTTGAGATAGATGATGATTGATTGGGTTGTGGAATTTGGTGATGTGAAATTCAAATGATCAGAAAAAGGAGAGTAGAAAGTAAAAGGGTTCATAATGTATAGAAATCAAGCCAAAAATAAAAATAATAAAAATAATTTTGCATAAAAAAATGAAATGAAAAAAAAAAAAGTAGTAGTCCAATAAGGCTTGATATGGAATACATCAATTTGTCTTATGTTTGGGGGAGTATGTCTAATGAGAAAGGAAGAAACCCCTTGAGTGGTTATCATCTATCTTGAGGTATTTGTTGATTATCCTTTACCTTTTCTTTTGAGAACCTTGACCCCTGGCTCCATTACAAGTTGAAAAGTCCCTTTGATTTTTAAGTCAAGTGAAGTGAATTAGAAGAAAAGAGGAAAAAAGTAGAGAATGATGGAATTGATGGTTTGAATATAGTTATATGACTTGAAGTGTTGCTTTTAACTTTAGCAAGTACAAAAGGAGCATATGTCAACTCCATTCACACACTCACATTTGGAAATTCTTGAAACTTGAAAAGCATGTTTTAAATCTATGAAATGTTCATTTCGCATGTTCGCTTGGTATCATTTTTCCCGAGAGTATTTAACACCCGGAAGTTTTTGGTATCATTTTTGCCTCGAAAGTTTACAAAAAAGAGCAAATATGTCCCGAAAGTTTTTTGTAGGAGCAAACTTGCCTCGAAAGTTTTTCTGATGAGCAAATTTGCCCTAAAAATTTATAAAAAAAGAGCAACATGATTCAACAGTCAAGATAAACCGATGGGCAAGATTGCTATGTTTGTAAACTTTCAATGTAAAAATGATACAAAAAAAACTTTTGGGTGCTAAATGCTCCCTAACCAATACTTCCATGACAAAATTGGTGTTTAACCCAATTTTTTTCGTCAGTAATTTCTTATGTGAATCCGTTTCTAATTTGTCAGTAAAATTACTGGTGGATTTTCCGACAGAATTTTATGACATAACTATTCCGTTGCTATTTCTTTAAATTTTTATTATTATATTATAATAATTTATGTAATATAAAAAATAATATGTTATTAAAATAAAAAAATTAACAAAAATATTTGATATTTACTGCTAGGGGACCTAAACCCGTTTTCACGGGCCAAGCCTTCGACTTCCCCCATAGAGGAGCATAAAAGCATATACTGTTTCTTATATTTAATAATTATTCTTCCTTTTTATTTTCTTAAAATTTCACCCAAAAATAGGCTTTTTGACCAATAATTCATTTTGAGGCATTTAAATTTTTAATATCCCTAAGTCTAAAAAATGCCTTGAAAATCTCTCGGATACTTTTCAAGACTTCTCCCTAAATTTCTGAGCATTTTTCCATAATCATACCGTTGGCCAATAATTATTTTATTTATCCATTTTGTCCCTGTACTCCTCATATTTTCAACTTTCGTTTGGCCAACTTAACTTATTTCACCAATATTCAATTGGGATGTTACATTCTAATTGTCGGCAACAAGGAAAAACCAAGAAGAAGAGTTCTAATTCTGATTAACACATCACACTCAGAACCTGAAAGATGATAGAAAATTCTTCAAACAATTTGTTTGAATTGAGCAAAATAATAAAGCTGCAGTTCATACTCAGAAGTTGTGCCGGGCAGAAACTTTTGGGTAGGACTTTTCAATCTCAGAAAAATGGTATAGTTTAAGTATTACAGCATCAACCGTGAAGGCAAGATTGACTTTACTAATAGCCAATTCACTAGTGCAAAAAAGAGCTTTAAGACCGCCTCATTTAGACCGGATTATAGAGAATCAGGTCTTAAAAGTATGACCGGTGGCAGTTTCGTAAATATAAAGAACTTTTTGGACCGGATTATAAAGGATCCGGTCTTAAAAATATGACCGGTGGCTCTTTCGTAAATATATAGAACACTTTTAAGACCGGACTATAAAAGATGCGGTCTTAAAAATATGACCGGTGGCTCTTTCGTAAATATATAGAACACTTTTAAGACCGGACTATAAAAGATGCGGTCTTAAAAATATGACCTTTAAAAATATGACCATGGCACTTTCGTAAATATATAGAATACTTTTAAGACCTAAGATAAAATATCCGGTCTTAAAAGTATGACCGGTAGCAATTACGTAAATATTGTGAGAAGACGCTGATCAGAGATGAGTCCGAGAATGCGATGATTTATTCCTTCGCTTAATTGAAATTATATACAAATGCTAATAAGTAAATAATCTTCTGACCTTGGCAGTTCCTATAATCTAGGGATTACAATCAGGAATATAATTACCAAATTCAAAAACCATGATCTGCTAAATTAATTCCTAAAATCTCTCTAAGAACTTAATTAAGATTATTACAATCAAGAATATAATTACGAAATTCATAAAACCATGATCTGCTAACTTAATTCCTAAAATCTCTCTAACGTCTTAATTAAGATTATTACAATTAGCAATTTAATTACGAAATTCAAAAAACCATGATCTACTAACTTAATTCCAAAAATCTCTCTAATAACTTAATTAAGATAATTGCACAATATAATCGTATACGCTAACTAATTAAATCTTAACTTCCAACAAATATATATAACACTTTTAAGACCGGATTATAAAAGATTCGATCTTAAAAGTATGATCGGTGGCAATTTCGTAAATATATAGAAGACTTTTAAGACCGGATTATAAAAGATCCAGTCTTAAAAGTATGACCGGTGGCAATTTCGTATATAAATAGAACAATTTTAAGACCGGTTGTTTCAAACAACCAGTCTTAAAACTGTAAAATAAAAAAAAATGACCGGTGACAATTTCGTAAATATATATAACACTTTTAAGACCGGCTTTTTAAAACAACCGGTCTTAAAAGTGTTCTATATATTTACGAAATTGCCACCAGTCAATTTTTTATTTTTTATTACACTTTTAAGACTGGTTGTTTAAAACAACCGGTCTTAAAAGTATACTTTTAAGACCGGTTGTTTCAAAAAACTGATCTTAAAAGTGTAAAAAAAACTAAATTCGCTAAACTCGTTAAGTCCGTAAGTCCGCTTTGTCTTCTTGGTGATATAACATTTGCTTAGTTATAGATTCAATGAGTGTCCCAAGAGCCTCACGGGTCAAATCCTCAGCAAGAATGACATCCTCTTCCTCTAACCTACTCGCAATCTTTGTAAGTTATCCCAAGAGCCACACATTCAAATCCTTAGCAACGTTGGCGGTGAGATGCTTCGAGGGTTTTGCGATGGCGTCGACTCCAATCCTCAGCAACAGTGAAAGCGTACTACTTTGAGGATTCTGGACGACGACGGCTCTTTCCTCTTCGATCTATGGGTCCTTCCACGCCGCCGCATAGATCCGGTTTGAAATCAAACCCAAATCTCTTCTTGCTTAAGTCTGTTTATTTCCTACATTGACCGCTCCTGCTCAGATCCGGACTTCGATTTTGGTTGCTTGAAGCTTTGCTAGCACCGACAAGAGGATCCCCGCTCGCATTTGGTTGCTTTAAGCTTATGATTCTTTTGTAGATCTGGACTTCAAATTCGATTTTCATGGTGAATGATTTCTGTTTCTTGTTATTTTTGTTTATTTCTGGACTTTTTAATAATCTTTTTTGTTTTTCTTGTTGTTGTTGCTTCCAATCTTCTCTTGGTTCTCCGTCGTTGATGACGGAGGGACATTCAAAATGTTGCCGATCTCGGTAATTTGGGACCGGTTGTTTCATTTGATTTTTTTTTTGAAACACTTTTAAGAACGGATGTTTAAAATGTCCAGTCTAAAAGAATTTCTTTAAGACCGGTTACAAGTCCGGTCTTAATAGGGAGACTTTTAATACCGCCTGTAACAAGACCTGTCGCGGGTCCGGTCCTAATATACCTGTTTTGTCCAGTCTTAAAAGCCTTTTTTCAACCCGTGATTACTCAAGCAAATGAAACTCAAAACCATATAAATAAAATAAAATCATATAAATATATATAAAATAAAATTCAGGAACTAAACCAACAAAAGCCTAGCACAGTTGGTAGATGACTGGGTCCTTTAAACATGATGTTCCTGGTTAGGATCAAGTCATTTGCATGGAAAATGCTTTTTTGAGAAAGGCAAAACCCACTTTAATGATATCTTTGCCTTTGGAGGATTAGTCTATGGAAAAGGCTTTATTGGGATAGACAAAACCCACTTTGTTGATCGCTACACCTTTAGAGGATTAGTTTCTAGTTATCAGATGCTTTGGTGATCACTATGCCTCTGGAGGATTAGTTTCTAGTTATTGGATGGGGGATACCGCCTGAATTCTACAGAAAATAAAAAATAAAAAAATCAGGCCGTGTGCAATGAAAAGGCTTTGTTGAGAGAGCAATTTGATGATCTCTATATCTCAAGATGATTAGTTTCTAGCTATCAACTTGGGGATACCGCCTGGATTCTATCAAAATAAAGTTAGGAACTAAATCATAAAATGGTTAAAATTATAAGGATCAAATTCAGTGAGACAAAGTTTAAAGACTGAGTTACAACCGAGTCAAAACTATAGCAACTGAGTTGTAATAGATCCAAGTGTAGTGATTGAATTGTAATCAAGTCAAAAAAATAATAGCTAAAGGATTAATTTTCCCTAATATTTAGGTGGATCTGTTACGAAGCTTGATTGATAACACAACAAACGCAAGGATTATATGTGTGAAAGAAAAAGGAATATAATATTGATCAATTGCGCCAATTATGTAAGTTAAGATATTTAATGCCATTATAATGTTATTTTTCTCATAATCAAAAGAATCAAACAAGTTTGCAGCTAACTCACATCGACATATGTGGTATGGGGGCTCTCTTTAAATTTAAATACGATTGGTTTGGACTCTAATTCCTTAGAATATGTGTAGAACAAACTTCATTGGGAGAAGTTTATATACCTTTTGTTCTCAATATTCTAGAAATATTAATCTTTTGTCACTAATATTTTTTTATAAAGCAAAAAAAAAAAAAAAAAAAGTGGAGCACATTATTCCCACTTGTCCTTATCCTGCATGTTCATACATTCGGTCTAAAGTAACTTGTTTTTACTTGGTATCACAAACTAACTATGAATCTTGCTAACTAGCTATAGTTAATCAAAATGCTTGAACTATTGACTTTTATTGGGGGAAAGCACCGATCGCTGCAATTATAGTGCCCGTTGTGATTGTGAAAAGGGGGAAAAAATGAAGAGAAAGGATTTTCTGAGAGTAGATAAAACGGCCAGGGCTTCTTTTTAAAAAAAAAAAAAAAAAAAATCAATCAAATCAAATAAAATAAATATCAAATACTCAAAATCACATGTCAAATACCAAGTCTTCCCATGATATATGATAAAAAATATATAAAAATTCTGACATGGAATAAACTCTTAGCTTTAATGGTACTTTAGATAGCCAAAATATGAAACATTAGAATCCTAAATCTAAACTTTTAAAGTTTAGAGAGGTGATTAGCAACTAGCCCAAAGTTTAGAGAGTTTTAGGTATTTTAGCCTAGCTATGGTTAAAAATGAATATGTTAGATTGTCAAACCTTTTTTTTTGGGTTGTGGAATGGTTTGAATGTTGATCGAATAAATAAAATGGTCTATGTATCTATCGGTTATAATTATAAACATGAGACTTAGTTAATTTCTGTAATGATATTAAATAATTAATTTAAAGTATATATATTTATGAGTAAATACCCTTTTTGGTCTCGACAAAAACATAGACTTGATCCTTGACAAAAAAAAGGTCTTTTTAGTTCATAAAAAGACGAATAAGGGTGGATTAGTGGATATTTTGATCCCTCACAAATTTTCAAAAGGTCATTTTTAGTCTCATAAAAAGGACGAATAAGTGTCACTTTTTTTGTCAGGTACCAAAATGGGGTCCGTATTTTTTATCAGGGACCAAAAAAGGTATTTACTCTATATTTTTATCGTTTCTTGCTAAATTAATTCATCTGCTTTGTGCCTCACCGCACCGCATCGCATCTTTCCACGGCATATTATTTTGTGCTTCACCCTCATTTTTTTCTTATTTTTATTTTTTCCCCCATTTGTCCATCCATTAACCCCGTCTGCTTTTTTTCACCTCGCTAACGGGTCAATCACACGGTATTGCGTCAAGCTTTAACATGGGGACTTTTTCTCACAAAAAAAGAAGGGAAAATCCTTGCCAATGCCCAATTAAGGCCCAAAAATACAAAAAGGGCCCCAACAACTTTCCTCTACCACAAATGGCCCTAGGGCCCTTTCTGACATTTAGGTTCAAAGCAAAATGACCAAAAGACCCTAATGGCTTTTTAAGAAAAACACTGCAGCTCTCTCAAAATCACTCCCTCTCCGCTGGATCGATCGCTCGCTCGCTCTGCTCTCTCTCTCAAAATCTCGCTCGCTCGCTCGATCGCTCGGTGGCCTCTCGTATCTGTGCTCGCCGCCTTGTCGCCGTCTTCGCTGTGCTCCGTCCACCGTCTGAAGCTCCTGTGTCGCCGTCGACATACTGTTTCTCATTTAGGTAAGATTTTGGGGATTAGGTTTTTTTGTCCATGGTGTTGCCAGAGACCCTCTAAAGGTCTTTTTTTCCCCTAATCTTCACACCATTCTGTTTTTTCTCGTCATCTGAATGTAACAGACAAAGCTGAGATAGTATGTCGGCAAGTTTTGTGGTTTCCTTTTGAGCTGTGACTATAATTTTCTGCGATCTATTTTACTCTTCCTGTCACCCTCTCTTATAGCTTCAGTGATCGAATGTCTCAATGATATATCTATTAGCATTGTTATTATGAGTTTTATTCTCCGTATTCCCGTTATAATTTTCTCTCGTTTGGAGTTTATATGTTCTCCTTTGAGTTGTAAGTCTCCAAATGCTTGATTTTATATATTCTTCTCTTGCTGTTAGCTTTAGTATTCGTGCTTATTCACGTCTATGATCTGTTTCCAACTTTTGTTCTTCTCGTAGTTATTCTTGGTCCGGTGGGAAATCTTCATGATACTTTTTGTTTTTTTTGGAGCAAATGAGTACCTTGTTGAAGGATCATAGAGTTAACTGTTGAAAGTATGAAGTTGGGTGCGTGGAAGGGGGGAAATGAAAAAAAGGGAGACAACTATAGAACTCAATTTTTACAGGATCCCCTCTAATACAATGCTATAGTGTAATTTTTGAAGGTTTCCACTGAGACCGATTCTTTGATCTACCGCTTATTTGATCAACCCTCCGGTCCTAAATATAAGAATCACTTTGTAGTTCAATTTGATCTATAAAGTGGGTATTATATTCAGGACTGGAGGAGTATGCAACATTTCTATGAAAGACTTTCTTGCAATCTTTCCTTGGATGATGGTTTTAACCATGATGCCACCTACATCCTATCTTACCCTTCCCACCTAAGCTGTATCTTACCCTACCCTTGTCACCTAAGTTAGCCTCTGGGCACAAGAAGTGCAGGAATAGTTACTATTTTACTTATAGCTAGACACAAGCAAATAACAGTGTGTAGCAAAAGTGAATGTTTCAGGATAGAAAGTATAACATTGAAGTGATTTAGTTCCTTTAAGTTGTCTCCTGGAATATGTACGTTATGATGTTACTTGGGGCATATATACACTTTTTATTTTGCTTGTCTGCTACTCAAAGAACCGGATCTAGACACACTCCATCAACTGTAATCTAATTTTGCCAGAAACATGGATAATTATTGGGTATAAGTAGTTTAATCCAAATTATCCTTAAAAAAAAAAGATGAATCTTTATGTGTGTGTGTGTGATTTTGCATCTAAAATTTGAAAGTTCGTCCTATCACCCTACTCTTATTTTTTTATTTTTTTTTGGGATGTTGCTTTGTTTAATCATTGGAGGAACTGAACAAAAAAAAACTCTTTCCTTTTCTTCTATACTTGCGCCATGAATGTTAAAAGCCCTTTTCTTTCTCCTTTCTTGGCTGCCTTAACTTACTGTATAGGGTTTAGGTTCCCTTCTGAATTGAATTTCTCAGAGATACAACAATGTGTGAGTAAGTGAGTATGTGTGTGTTTGAATTGTCTTAATATATTATGATAAATGTTATTTCTTTTCCCAGAATGTCAAGTTAGAACAAGCTCAAATTATTCAACCACCACTTTTCCACTTTTTGGGCTTAGATGCAAAGTCCATTTGTGTATGCTTGAGGAATTGATTGTTGATTGTTTTCATTCCACATTTGTCTCAATCTGCCATTGTTCCTTTTCACTAAGATCTTGCAAAGAATTGAGTTAAACATTCATTTTGATTTGCTCATAGTCAGTTTCATATTTGTTTCAATTAAATTTTGCTCTAATGCATGCAACCTTGGATGCAACATAAATGTTATGCCGTGTTAATTGTTGGCATACCGAAATTGTGGATAGCCTACATTTGTGATACATATCTTAGTAGTCTCTTCGAATTTTCATATTGTAGCCTACAATGTGTGCCGAGGATACATGAATTCGATGCGTTCGGTTTCTAGGCTTTGAAAAGGGTTTTGTACTTTGCAATGTTATTCTTTAATGTTCTTGCTGTTTATTTTGATTGTACTGAAATATCTTACTCCATCCACTTGCATGCCAAGATGCATCTTATGATATTTGTTAATTACGATCAACGATAATTTTAAATGAACTTTGTTTACAATTGTTTTAGGTATTTGACCAACAAGGGATCCAAATGTCCAAATCAGAACAAAGGGATCCAAGGTTCTCAGGCTACAATCTTTTCATAGAAGAATTCTTCAAAAAAAAAGGCCAGCTCACATAAGGGTAAGGGCAAAGGCAAGGAAAAGTTAAGAGGAGAATTGAGTGTACAAGTGACGAAGCACGGAAGAGGCTAAGTGGAAAAGAAAAGGCTGAATACACAAAGAGGGCTAAAGAACTGAGGGCCCCGGTGAACGACAAGAAGAAGTATTTGGTGCCCTTCCAGACTAGATGTGTGCCAAACACATTCATCCAACTTTGCAACAACTTAAAGGGACGACCCGATGCGATGAGAAGGCTAAAGGTGATCGGGTTTGATGGGTTGGTTGATATTAGTTGCCGAAAAATCAACCGGTCCTTATGTGCCCAGTTTATGAACTGTTTTAACCCCCCTACAAAGGAAGTGTGCATTAGGGGGGACACTCGAGTGATCTGGGCAGAAGATGTCCATCAATTGATGGGTCTTCCTTGTCGGGGGGAGCCCATAAAAGTAAACATAAACGACCAGCACTCCATTTACAAGGACCTTAGGAGTGTATACAAAAATATTGCTTACAAAAATAAGAGACTGGTTGGAAGAAAAGTTGGATGAAAATTTTGAGTTTCTGTTTGTCTTGTTTGCCTTGGGTACCCTATTGGCGCCCAGTGCATCCATATATGTTAGTGACCGACTTTTGAAGCTGATGGCGGTTACTAAGGATGCAATTGCCCATTTTGATTGGTCCTCTTTCATCCTTCAAGAACTCTGCTAAGAGATACAAGAGTTCAAGAAGGATTCCCGAAGTCCAAGAAAAAAAAACCAAAGCGTGAGCGGCCGCCTATACTTCCTTATGGTAAGTTGTGTTTTACTATATTTGCATGTTCAGTGACTCATTAATGTATAATGTTGTTACTAATTGTTTGATTTCTTTTTCCTGCAGCTCTTCTGTTTCCAACATTTCCCTTTGGGTGATGTTATACCCTCTCCGCAGCAGTCGCCCATGGCCTTTTGGACCGACGAAAATGTGAAGAGGAGAGTGTTGGTGGAGAAAAGAAGTAAAAAAGGTCTCCTTCATCGCGTCAAGCCTCGTCAGTCACTTCCTCAGGCATCAGTCCCTCCATCAACATCGTTTGACCTCGACACCATGCTTACACACCCGGTAATGTGTCACAATAGTTAAATTTTAACCTATCGATTTGTAAATGTTGATGTTGTGATATCTGATGTAATAAGGCATATATGTTTTTCAGATAGTGCGATCGACGTACGCACGGCTGCTATACAACTTGCAACAAGAAATGCTGGCGCTTCAGCTTACATTGTCTGAAGAAGGCCAGCATGAAGGTGATGCAGCCAACAATCAGCCAACTACCTCCGACGAGTATGACGATGACGATGGAGATGGACATGACATAGAGGAGGGAGATGAAAAAGAGGAGGGAGATGACATAGAGGAGATAGATGAACCTGAAAACATTATTGACATTGAAGAAATCCCTCAACATGGAGAGGAGACACCTCATGTGGATGGTGGTCTTGGCAGGGAATAGGAGGTGAAAGATCCTGGACTGGAATTAAGGAGGTCTCAGAGGGTAGTAATTCCTAGTAGCGTCTTGAAATCCCCCTGGATCGACCAAAAGCGAAAGTCCAAGGGGAAGAGGACATACGATGACAAAGACACCCTATTCGAGATGTGCGCAAAGTCCGTTAGTAGCGATGAGGCTGCAGAGTAAGTTTGAGTTACCGTTTCATAAATCTAACTTGTCATTTCTCAAAATCCAAATTTGGATTAACATTGTCATATTTTGTAATTTAGGGAATTTATGGATATGCACCACTATTTCCTCACAAGGAAAGAGCTACAATGTCTGAATGATTAATCCTAATCGGAAATGGACAATCGAAGCCAATGTTGCGGAAATTCTTCCGAACATGTTGGATACAACATTGGTGACTGTCATTTCATATTTGGCCCCACACTCTTTGTAAATCACTGGTTTTCATATGTGCTGGATACAAGAACAATGGTTTTCTACTTGCTTGACTCCTTGGTTGAGATCAGAACTTATTATCGGATGCAGCATGAAAAGGAGAATCCAACACTTAAGACAACCAAGAAAAAGGCCAAAAAGAAAACAGAGATGGACAAGTCTAAGGACATGATGGCAAATAAAATGGTAATTTCAATTGAGATGTCTTTGCATTTTATTGTCTTCTTTGATTTAGGTAAACATATCTAACTGTGTGAACTTCCTTTTCAGCGCAATCATTTCTTGGATATTCTCCGAACGGTCAAGCCGGAATTGTTACAAGATGACCACAAAATCCCCAAAGATGTTACTTATGCTAAAGTCCATGTCCAACCGGACACGTATGTTACTTATTATCGGTTTTTTTTCCACCTGTTATTTGAAGTTTGATGGCTGATTTGACTAAAACGCGTTTGTCTAATTTATTTCAGGCTTTCTTGTGGGGTTCATGTGCTTACATGGTTACAAATGTGGGATGGCTCAGAGCAAGGGGAGGATGGGCACACAGTGCCATTCTACACAGACGAAGAACTTCATGAATTGAAGATCAGGTTGTTGTGGTGGCTAGTCACCCATCCTAGCAACAAGCATCAGGCAAAAGTGTTGTCGTTAATGGAGAACTTCCCCAAGCAAAAGAGAAGACATTAGGAGACATAGTTGTTAGGACACGTGTATATTTATGACTCCTTTTGTATTTCATGAGGATGACCTTCATTTGTTCTTTTCCAAATACCCTACTGATGTAAAGTTAACAAAACAGTTTGACAAATCTGTCTATAATAGTGAAAAGTTGAGGCAAAAGTGTCTCAAGTTTCCGATCGTCCAATGTTACTTGTTTACTATATCTGATTGTCATGATTTTTTTTCCTACATATTTGTGATTGGAAACTCTGTCAATGTATGTTCAGGTTGCCAACACTATCAGATTGCTCTTCTTATCAGGGCCTGTGAACAACATTAACAGGGGTCATTTACAACAATAACAGGGGTCATTTACAACAATAAATGGGGTCACTTACGACAATAACAGGGGTCACTTACGACAATAACATGGGTCATTTACAACAATAACAGGGGTCAATTACCACAATAAATGGGGTCACTTACCACAATATCAGGAGTTACTTACGACAATATCAGGGGTCACTTACGACAATATCAGGGGTCACTTACGACAATAACAGGGGTCACTTACGACAATAACAGGGGTCACTTACGACAATAACAGGGGTCACTTACGACAATATCAGGGGTCACTTACGACAATAACAGGGGTCACTTACAACAATATCAGGGGTCACTTACAACAATATCAGGGGTCACTTACAACAATATCCAACTATATATATATTTCCATGTCCTTTACATTTGCAAGACAATATGATCACTGTGTACATAAATGAGACTTGGATACAATTTTGACAATAATATCCAACCTTCATTTACAACAACACCAAAATGCATCTACAAAATCATAATGACAACATCACACACCATGTCCAAAAATAATACGGTGTGCATTTCTATCTAAAGACATATACAACAAAAGAGTGTGACGCGCATTGCTCAAAAAATAAAAACCCAAGGCACCATTAATTATCAACTTGGATTTGGATTCTTGCAAGTCTTGACAGAGTGTCCCTCCTCATGGCATCTACCACAATGATAAACCTTCTTGTCTTGAAATTGAGATTCTCGCCTTTTTTTAGGCGGTCTACCTGGCGGCCTAAAAGTAGTTGGAGGCTCCAAGAAAGTCTCAGTTAGCATTTCTGTGACCGTTGGCTTCTCAACACATAGAGAATCATGTGTTGCAATTAGCCGCATGATATGTGCATAAATTTTGTCTTGGGCTGCAATTGTAAAGCAATCATCCACAAATGCGTACACACTACCGTTAAGTTTCTTAATTGCTGCACATGCATGTGGGCAAGGTAGTCCACTCATTTTCCATGCTAAACAAGAACATTCTTTTGCAACCAAGTCAACGACAACATGACCATATGCATCACCGCGTCTAATTTCAATCAAAAACTGGTTCTCCCCATAATATGTCGTCTCGTATATTTTCTCGCAAAGTTCACATGTTGCTGCAAATTTTTTTCTATGTTAGGCCCTCCACCATTTTTCCAATTAACCAAAGCCATCTTGCTTGCAAGCAACTTTGCACCAACTTCTCCCTATGCTCATATATTAACACTCCAATGTTGTGCTTCCGCTCTTTCACCATCTATGCATTGAATGATTCAGCAATATTAGTGGTTATGTTATCCCACCTTTTAAATGGAAACTTGCTTAGAGCCCATCGATCAACGTCCCCGAGTCTCAACCCATTCTCGCCAATTTTGGATTGAACGATTTCAAATTTCCCATCGCAACGGTGAAGTCTTCAACCGGACTCCTTGCTATTCCCCTGCAGGTACGTGTCACCCCTTTATTGATTTTCGAAATGCTGAACTATAGTTTTCCTTGACATGCCTATAACAAAATGCATGTCTCTCGGTGCCAAATACACCTTTTACAAAGACCAATAATGGAGTTATTCCGATCGAGACACAATTGTTATGACCATTGATCCCGTGTCTGCTTTACACTATTTAGAAACCAAGCCCAATCATCATAGGTCTCACCACTAACAATGCCATATGCTAACGGAAACATTTTGTTGTCTCGCATCATACGCACAAGCCGACAACATTGTTCCCTATAAGGGCCACTGAGATGACATCCATCTATATATAGTATTGGCCGACAACCATTTAGGAAACTGTAATAGAGCAACCATATGCAATAAATAGCCTATCAAATCATTATTGGGTGACCCTTCCCATTTTGCAACTGTGTCGGGGTCACTCTCTATGAGTCTGTCACACAACCAAGGAATGACCTTGTAAGAGTCCTCAACTCGTCCATGCAATTGCCTCACGGCTCTTTGTTTCGCCCTATATGCTTGACAATAGTTCAGCCGTACCCCATACTCACTATACAAGTCCGTTCAAATTTCATTTGCCGTCTTGTCAATATTACATCTCACACCATTGATTACAAGCGTTGATGTCAAGTTAGACTTGGGTGGATGAGATACAATAAGGCTATCCTGTGCATGGTGTATGTGTTCACTTCTATATGTTCTGATGATTAGGAAAGCGATATCTTGATGTTCTCCCGCTGAATACGCACCCATGTACCAAGGACAACCATCAACCTTGCACTTCACTATTATCTTCTTTGGCTTGTTCTTCACAAAAATGTAGGAAAACTTGTGAGCAATGCTGAATTTGTACAACGTTTCACGGAGGGTGACATCATTCGCAAAAATCTGTCCTTCTCCCATTATCAAATCCGTCCATTTACAATGATCCCGCGACAACCAACAAGTATAAGTGCAAGTAATGAGAACCAAGTAATGACAATTAATATAGGAACAAATTACATTTATTAACACAACAAGACTTACACTTCTTGCTCTTCCATTTGAACATTCCTTCGTTGTGGTCTATTGTCATTATTCCCATTTTCTTCAATGTACACATGACAATATTCTTCATTATACCTTATTAAATGTTCTACCCCTTCATCATCTACAAGATCAACAAATGTAGATGCATCCATGCTTAGTTTGAACTTCACGCAAATGTCAGTACTTTCATTCCCATTTAAAGACGCTATGATTCGATCAACTCGATATGTTGTTCCTTCCTTAATGCATTTTGTTCTTACCCTTCCACCAACATAGTCACTTTCTTGTCCTTCCCCACAAACAATGTTACCCCCCACATGGAAGAAACATAATAGATTCTTCCGGAAGTACTAGCCATCTTTAATTATGATCGAAACATAAAGTTAGTATTAACAACTTTAACAATCACATTAGCAACTAAAGTCTGTAGCTATTTACAACAATCTTATTTCAGCATTTTCACATCCAGTCATTCCCCCTAACAAACATACCTCCCTTTGTTTCCATGCCCAAAAACAAGCGAGAACCTACAACGTTTTAACATTCACCTTGTATTAACAACTATATCACCATATTAACAAGTATATCACCATATTAACAACTATAATAGTCATATTAACAACTATCCCTTTTCAGCGTTTTACACTAAACCGGCTTCATCCCATTCCCATTAACACGACTTTCCCTCTATTTTCAACCCAAAAACAGAGCAACATTTTTCCACAATACCCTAAAATGATTAAAGTCCAACTAAAATGGTGATGATGATATCTTGATGAAAAACTTAGTATTTCATACCTATTTCCAAGCCGATAATAACATAAACTTGGCAAAGCTCCAACCTTCCAACCAGCTGACCTTCTAAGTGGAAAAATATGTTCAAGAACAAAATAAAAACCCACTGAGTTCAGCCTAATGCAGTAGATGATCGATCAGAACACACGTGGGAATATAAATGTTGTCTTCGTCGCTGAGTTGAGCAGATATAAAGGATCAGAACCCTGCTTGCCGTGCGTGCGTCTCTCCTGCGTTCTGCTTATGTTTCAGTTTCAGCTTTTTGCTTTTCTCCATCAGGCGCCAAAACCATCTGCTCCTATTGTACAATATGCTTTTTTGTTTATTACTAAAGGGATATTAATGTCATTGCATTGTTTCATCAAATACCCATTAGGGCCTTAGGGCCATTTGTGGTAGAGGAAAGTTGTTAGGGCCCTTTTTGTATTTTTGGGCCTTAATTGGGCCTTGGCAAGGATTTTCCTAAAAAAGAAAGACAGCTTGTTATTATTAATATTAGTGAGTGTGAAGAACAGCGTTAGTGATATGACGAACGCTCCTAAATATTACTGCTTTGTATTTTTATAACACTAAATTTGGCCCTATATATCGTTCTCACCTAGGGTCCTTCGTTCTAATATATATATATATATATATAGAAAAAAACTTGTAATACCCACCCCATTGGGAATTGAACCGAAAGCTAAATCTTTATTGACAGCTGCGAATCATTTGTTTAGAATGAAATTTTGAATGGGTACACTTGACAATATGAATGATGATTTTAAAGTGTTTTATACTAGATAATCTTGTATCCTTATGCATGAAGATAATTAATTCGGTCGTTGTGGTCGGACTCTATTATGGATTTCTGACCACATTCTCCATAGGGCCCTCTTATCTCTTCCTTCTTTGAGCTCGGTTTATGGAAGAAGGAACCGAGAAGAAAGTATCAGCAACAACTGGTTTTATTACGGGATAGTTCATGATGTTCATATCGATCTATTATGCATATTTGCATCTAACATTGGGTAGACCTCATACAATAGCTTTCGGTGTGTGTGTGTATATATATACACACACACTAGGTATATATTATCGAGAATTAAATGGAATGGTGGGCGTTTGGAAATAAATAAATAATTATATTTACGGGGAAAATTATGTGCACATGTATGTATGGACTTAGGATTCGATGAATGTTGATGATTCCAATGACAGAGAGGAGCAGCCTGTGATTTTGAGCAAAAAAAAGAGGAGCAGCCTGTGATGGAAATAAATAAATAAATAATCATATTTTAGGAAAAGTCCTATATGTGGTAAGTGGGGATGAACAATTCTAATGATAACACGATAATCAAAATTGATGGCTTTAAAAAATTGATTCTTCTAACTAGAAGAAGCATCGAATAATGTGATTTTTATTGCTGAGAGTTAAAAAAATAAATAACTAGAAAACTAAAAGCTTAATATTAATAATTGTATATAAATCTGTTGTGATGATAGGGAACTTTGACGATTACTGTTTGAGAGAAGATAGTTGAGAGAATATTTTTTGTCAATGCTATACAAAGTAAATTTCCCATCATTGAAAATGAATTAATATTTACAAAAAAAAAAAACTGCTTACCGAATTTTTTGCTGCCTAAATATAATCTTTTGGTCATTAACTTGCTTCATAACAATTCTTATTTTCCATTTTATTAGGCAACGAAACATATTTTCATTTTGAAAGAAAACACTCACAAATTTCTTGATTACGTGGAGTCCATATATAAATGTCTCTCCATGGAAGCTCAAACACAACATATTTCTTAACCTAATTAATCAGATCAGATGTTGCTAGTATCTGTTTTCTTCCTCTTGATACCCCATGCCTTTTCCTTAAACTTTAGCTTCACCAGTTTCCAGCAGTCCCATGTCAACTTAAACATATCACTTGAACCAGATGCTGTCATGGCAGAACCATACGTCTACTTAGTGCAAAGCCAAACGGATCAATCCCAGAACAATAGTCAAGGCCGAGCCACATATGCACAAGCGATGCACCTGTGGGACAAAACCACAGGGAAACTCGCTAATTTCAACACCAAGTTCACCTTCGTCATTAATTCAGAGGGTAGAAATGAATATGGAGATGGGTTGACCTTCTTCTTAGCCCCTGAAGGTTCAAAGCTTCCTAATCCCCCAAAAGTTGGAGGAGGTTCTATGGGTCTGATAATTGGAGGTCATGAAACACTTCTTAATTCAACAGATCATCCATTTGTTGCTGTGGAGTTTGATATCTATCCTAATATTGGTGATGATGATGGCTGGGATCCTCCGTATGTACATGTGGGTGTCGAGCGATATCAATTCTATTCAATCTAATACGACAGTGCCATGGAATGCTAATATCTCAGGAGGAGGAACAAATGAAGCTTTCATCAACTACAATGCAAGCACACATAATTTAAGCATCTCCTTCACTAATGGTTCTGATGCCTCTAACAACATTGTCTGTCAACATCTTCATTATATAGTTGACCTAACAAGGTACTTGCCTGAATGGGTTATTTTTGGTTTCTCAGCTGCCACAGGAGCCGCTTATGCATCTCACAGGATTGATACATGGAGTTTTAACTCAGAGGTGTTCCCAAATGTTGCTCCCACTCCAAGCAAAAGTAGAAATGACACGGCACTTGGAATAGGATTAGGGGTTGTAGTGTGTTTTTTAGTTGGTGTCGTTATATGGTTTTTCTTGAGGAGGAACATAACGAATATGAGAAGTGACGAGGCTGATGAGAACACGATTAATGCTTTTGAAGGAGAAACAGGGCCCAAAAATTTCTCATATGATGAACTAGCCAGAGCAACAAATGATTTCGAAGAAGAGCAGAAGCTTGGAGAGGGAGGATTTGGGTGTGTCTATAAAGGTTGTTTCAGAGATTCAAACTCCTACGTTGCCATTAAGAAAATATCAAAGGATTCTAAACAAGGGGAGGAGCAATTTTCCGCTGAAGTAAAAATTATGAGTAAACTAAGTCATCGAAACTTGGTGCCACTAATCGGTTGGTGTCATAGACGCGAAGAACTGTTGCTAGTTTATGAGTACATGCCACAAGGAAGTTTAGATTACCATCTCTACAAAGACGAAAGGTTGATGACATGGTCAGTTAGATTTAATATAGTTCAGGGCTTGGCCTCTGCGTTATTGTACCTGCACGAAGAATTGAACAGCTGTGTTCTTCATCGAGACATAAAATCAAGCAACATCATGCTAGATTCCACCTTCAACACAAAGCTTGGAGATTTCGGGTTAGCACGGCTTGTAGACCACGCAGAAGGAAAAAGAACTACAGCCATGGCAGGAACTTTGGGCTATATGGCTCCTGAATGTGCCACTGGGAGAGCGAGTAAAGAAACTGATGTATATAGTTTTGGAGTGGTTGCTTTGGAGATAGGTTGTGGAAAAAAACCCATAATCTTATTGGATCCAAAGAAAAAAATAAACATAGTGGAATGGGTGTGGGATCTCTATGGAAGTGGGAGAATTCTTGAAGCAGTTGATTCAAAGCTAGAAGAACCTTTTGACAAAAATCAAGCCGAACGCCTACTGATTGTTGGGCTGAGGTGTGCTCATCCTGATCAAAATTGTAGGCCTTCTATAAGGCGAGCAATTCAAGAGCTTAACTTTGAAACTCCATTTCCGGATGATTTTCCCTCAAGCTATCCCATAGGATCGTCCATTAATTGACGCATTTTCAATTCAATCCAGCTCCAATGCTTCAGGTGTGAATCAAAACTAGATAAGCTTTATTTCCAACACAAACTCATCTGGTTTCACACTACAACTTCCGAAGGTAATGTGTCACCAAGTGTATCATTTTCGTACTCGAGAAAAAATTAATTATGGTTATTGTATGTTTATGCTTGCTTCGCAGTATCCCTAATGTATTATTTTCATTTCTCGAATTTAAGTTAATTACTGTAATAATAATAAAAAAATGGAACACATGTATTGAGAACTTATATGATCTTGTTGGATTTTACCTTGAGATTCTATATTGTTGCTTCTTCATTTCTTCATTTGTTCTCATTCCATAAGCTCTTTTTGCAAATACGACACTACTACAAAAAGACCCTTTGGAGTCCCAAAATAAACCCTTTTAACGTCCCTTATTCATGGGATGTCAATTGAGGGGTAGTAATAAAATTATACTTTTGGAGTCCCAAATTATATTTTGGGACTCCAAATGTCACGTATAGATGTATAGGTTAACTGACACTTTTGGAGTCCCAAAATATAATTTGGGACTCCAAAAGTGTCAATTTTGGAGTCCCAAATTGTATTTTGGGACTCCAAAAGTATCATTTGTGGAGTCCCAAAATCTAAATTTGGGACTCCAAAAGTATCAATTTTGGAGTCCCAAATTGTATTTTGGGACTCCAAAAGTATCATTTGTGGAGTCCCAAATTATATTTTGGGACTCCAAAAGTGTGTTTGTGGAGTCCCAAAAGTTATTTTGGGACTCCAAAAGTGTCTTTTTTTTAAAAAAAATTTACCTAGCACGTATTTTTCACAACCCAGCAATTATACCCTATAAAAACCATCAACGTAACTAGATAGCCATGAACATACATTACCAAAATGTTCATATCATTCGTAAACCATTAAAACCTGCGCAGCCTTGTGCGATTCCAAATAAACTAGAACAATGAATTACATTTCAACAATTACCCATATGATCAACAATACTACATACTACATATACAACTACCACAAAGTGTCAAAATATAATGATATATCCAAATACATTACATATACGGCTACCACAAAGTGTCACAGTAACAATATAACAACCTTAGCCAACCTTTCCCAACTCAACTCTCAAAACCCCAAAAAACAGGGAAGAGAAAAGAGAGAAATTACAAGTTTAGGAACAACCCTAGGCCCAAAGATATGGCAATATCATATAGCCCTCTCCGACCAACTTGGCGGCCTCGGCGAAGACTTCATCCTGTGTCCGGCAAGGAATACAGAGTACAAAGATGTGGAGCAAGAACATGAAACACCACTATTGAGCAAAACCTTGAGAAAGAAGAAGCATATCTGAGCATTTTTTATGACAAAATTGAAGCAAATAAATGGAAAGACCCTTTCCATTAAGTGTATATAAACATACCAAAATGCCAAAAAGGGCATAAATCACGCCCATTGAAGGAATCGTATTAACACCCAAAGTAGTGAGCACAAATGTTAGAGAAGCATGAATGTTAATGGTAATCTACAAGCACCATTTCCCCACCAACAACAAAAGATAGAGGAAAAGTAAATCCGTCGCAGTTTTGGCATAAGATATGATACACAATTTTAGCATTTTAAACACCCCTTTTTGACAAAGATTTGAGTGTTTCTTATAATTCAAAATTTCCCAACTTCAACAATATTATCTCGCCCATCCAAATACCAAACATGCACATACACTTCAAGCCATTTATATACATGATTGCTACACCATAGATATACATTGTGCACTTAAATAACATTTAAATACTTAGCTTCAAACAGTCTCATTCGTAATCTGATAAAATTCTAGATTTAAAAACAATCCTTAAATCATCATTATAATGTTTCCAAGTATGTTTATTGATCATTTGATCATCCCAAAACACACTCCAATACTTTTAATCCCTTTCCTATCATTTAAAAGTCTCATAACACAACTTTATGGCTAGTTTTAAGCTTCAGCAGTTTGATTCAACAAGAATCACACTCATACACTTCTAAAACATACATAAACATCTCCTCACATTTAATAAGTATATAAATCAGTTTTTAAAATCTTCAAAACATCCAAACAACAGCTCCGCAGGATCTGGATGAATTTTTTTAGCTTCAAAATGCTCAGTTCCAACATGAAATCATATTCTCTTCAAATTTCATTGTACAACTCACTGAATTATCATATATTATCATATGATAAGCTTAAAAGTAGTTTCCAATTCCAAGATTTGATCCCCACAGTCTCAATATCCTGTAGTATCAACATTTAAATACCTTAAAGCATAATTAAACATTTATTTGAACTATTAGGTGGCATCAAATAGCAACCCAAATAAATTTCCAGGGCAATGATCTTCTTGAACCATTAGATGACATCTTACAACAATACTAATATATATAGCTATACACCTTTGTCTTTTAATCCTCACAGAACCTAACGTTGCCATCAACAAAAATGGGCTTTGGTTCTGTTATAACTAAAGGAAGAACCATTAATTACTTGCAATTATCCAATACATGTATTTAAGGTGTGCAAATGCTTTTCTTCAAGGTTATTCTCCAAGAACCGAAGCTCATGCATACAACCTCCTAATCCCCTGTTTCGGTACCCATATTCAACACATATAAACACATATTATACTCAAGAACAGTAAGCTTTTTGTTCAGCTACACCCAACCGAACAAAATACACACCTACAATAGCTTACAAACTCATTAATCACGGTTTCCAATTTCGAATCGGTGTTTCACTATTTCCCTAAATCCCAAACAAAGACAATTGCAAAAATCAGCAATGGAAAGGGAACAAATAAGCTTACCTAAACTCAAATCCAAGTTTGGATGTCCAAATGGAACCTCCTTCAAGCTCTTCGGTCTTCTTCCTTTCTTCACCGTCTTTCGCTCTCACTCTCGCTTTTCACTTCGGGTGACTAGACGAAATTATGCGATCAGGTTTAGAGAAATTCAAATTAAAATCCGCCGATATAAAGATGTAAAGCGATAGTAAAGATGAACCTCATAGTGCTTTAACCAAATTATCCTCTGTCTCCCTCAATTTAGCTTTGGCATCTTCTAATTTAGTTTGGAAAGACATAGGATAAATTAAAACCTACAATCCACGTCATAAACTATAGTTCTAAAGCATAAATTACTCGAGGAAAGATTGAATGAGGGAAAACATGTAAAAGCTCAGAGCCCTAATTTATAATAACCCAAAACCCATAGGATATACTGTTGAAAGGAGCAGTTCAATAAGATGAAAGCAAACTAGTAGGGAACCTACCTTGATACTGAGCTATTTCTTGTGATCTTGCCCTTAGTGATTCGAGGGATTTCCCAATAGGATGAGGAAAATACATAAATCTTGTGCTGCAGAACCGGAATCTTGGTATCGCAGATCAAGTGTCCAAACTCCATCTTCTTCCGCACCGATTCTGCCATGGATGGAAAGAATGAAGGAACAGGGATGAACGAGGGAGGCTAGGGTAGGGTTTGGTTCAAAATCATAAAGCTTCCTGTGCAATGAGAAGAAGACGAGGATGGGAAAGAGGAAGAAGGAAACCGGTCGGTCTGAGCTGCTTCGTTTTCTCGAATCATCTCTAGGTTCTTCGTTTGGCTCAAACTCGCTCCTCCCAAATCCTAACCCATTGATTATAAACAAAGGGCAAAGGGCAGAAAAACCTTTTTGTTTTTTAATATATTAATCATTTGGAGTCCTAAAATATAATTTGGGACTCCACAACTATATTTTTGGAGTCCCAAATTATATTTTGGGACTCCACAACTATATTTTTGGAGTCCCAAATTATATTTTGGGACTCCAAAAATAAATTTTTTGGTAGGAAATATTTTTGGTAGGGTGGAGAAATTTTTTGGAGTCCCAAATTATATTTTTGGACTCCAAAAAATTTCCCCTTAAAAAGAAAATACCCGCAAAAATTTTTTCCCTCCAAATAAAATACCCGCCAAAAATTTTCCCTGACTTTAGGAGTCCCAAATTATATTTTGGGACTCCAAAAAGTTTCCTAGTGTAATACCCCGAAATTTGAATTAGGGAATTTAAGGGCCAAAGTGCCAAAATGACGAAAATGCCCCTAGAAAGGGTAATTAACTTAGAAAATTATGAAATAATTATGTAAAGCTCAAAAATTTGTGGAAAAGGTTTAAAATTAGTAAAAATATGTTTACTAATTAAATGGAAATTTTGGAGAAAAATAGTTGAGTTTAGGTATTTTTAGACCTAAATACAAGAATGGACCAATTAGGGATTTTTGTGAAATTTTTGGGAAAAAGTAAATAAATAAATCATTAAATAATTAATTAAATAAAAAATAAATATTAATTAAAGAGGGGGCAGCCGAATTATGCTCCAAGCAAATAAAAAAATGAATGAAAATGAATATATAGGTACATATGCAAGTTGGCATTATTTTATATTATAATTAATTAAAGTGAAACTTTGTGAATAGTAATTTTAATATTAGGAAACGGATCCTATCTAGAGATCTAGGAATAGGAATCCCAAGGTCAAGGTAAAATATTGATCGGTGAGTTTTTACCTTTAAGTGACCTCTTCCTAAGTTAATTCCGAGGCCGTTTGTGCATTTTCCTAATAAAACAAAATGGGGGAAAATGCATATAGGCATATTTTGGAAAAGAGGAAAATAAATTCTAACTCAATATCTAGGCATGAGTTTGAATTTATTTTGACATATTTGGAATCGGTGAATTTTTCGAAGAAGTTGGTAATTTCGAAATGTGTTACAAACCTGACGCGTTCGGACACGTTTTCGAGAAACTTCAAATGGACAGTTGGAACCCTGTCTAAAGTCAAAATTCAAGTTTAAATAGATATTATTGATGAGGAAGAGAAGGTCTTCAAAGTTGTAAATCCATAATTTTGAGATTTTTCCGAAATTACGCGAATCGGTACCGATCGAGGTTTATCGGTACAAAACCTTCCTTAACAAGTTAATTACATCATCAAGATGATGCAATTTTGGTGCCACCTAGGGCTGTTATGTCGACCAAAGGGATCAAAGGCCAAGATTTTGCCTTTCAAAACAAGTTAGATCTAATGGTTTAGAACAAACTCAAAAATGACCTTTATGTCCCTTGAAAATTCTATAAATAGGCCTAAGGTGCTCTTGAATTCTTCACATCCATTTCTTTCTTGCCTTGGCCGAATCTAGAGAGGGAAAGAAGAGAGAGGAGCTCGGGGAAATGCAGTAGCGAAGCTCGGGTAAGTTTTCCGTCACTCGAGCTTTAAGCTTTCGTAGTTCTTTCATAGTTAGAGTAGTAATGCTAGAGTAGCCTTTATTTTCAAAGTATGATTAGATATCATATGATAGGGCTATTTTAGTCTTTATTTTCGAAAACCATGATGGCGTCGAAGTTCTGGCGAAATTTTGGGAAGAAAATAGCCTATGTAGCGGAAGCGCTGGCGAAATTCCGCCAAGTAGGGGTATAGGGGCAAAATGGTAATTTTTACCTAAAATGCCTGTTATAATGCCAAATCACTAATGAAAGTGATGTTACTCCTATAGGACGTCAGAAATCCTAATCTGCTGCCGTTCGTTGCCGAAGTGCCGCTATTGGACGTTTTCACGTTTTTCCGTAGAAAAGTACGATTTCGACGGAAGTGCCGTCTACCGTCAACGAAGGTACGTTCGCGTACTGTAACACTAACTCTGATGTTTATGGTATGCTTATATGTGGTGTGTGTGTATAGAGGTGTTATACTTGTTTGAGTGCATATAGTGGTTAGTGGATATGTCTCGTATGCTGGGTGCATCCGTCTCGTATCTTTGGGTGCAATCTGTCTGTATGCTGGGTGCAATCTATTCCAATGCTGGGTGCAATATTGTCTGCAAGCTGGGGGCAATACATATGCATGGGTTGTGATAGAGTGATGTTAAAGTCTCGTTGTGTACGTATACATAAACATGAGGTTAACGTTACACGAGATCCTGCGGATCTCGGCTCTTAACATAGCGTCGTTCGGGAGGGCCGAGGACCGAGGAGAGAGGCAAGCAGCACACATAGAAAGCCCGATCGAAGACTTCATTTCGTGGATCGGGCAGGAGTCTTCCTTTTGATGTTGTCCTTTATTTCGAAAACGCTCGGTTATTGAACCGCCTTTGTAATCGCCAGATACACTACTGTTGGCTTTTTGAATCTATATATCAGTTACTCTTCCGCTCAAATGCTCTACTCTGATGATTTTAAGGAAAAAAAAAATTATACTGCTTTAAAAAGTCGGGTTGTTACATTTGGTATCAGAGCAGTTGTCCTGGCATAGATCTAACTATGTTATATACAAACCATTGGTGCCGAAGGCAATGCTAGTCTATGTGGGTAAGCCAATCAGTCGCCGTGAACTCGGTGAGGCTCCCATGATAGACACTTACCTGGCCAATTGGTTTGAGTAACGGAGTTAGGCTCTACGCCTTTTTAAAGAGCATATTTTGAAAATGAGTACTCGATATAGCCTAAGGTCGGTGTACCACCTTATTCCGGTATACCATTCGAACCTGTGTACCACTTTCTGTCGGTACATCAATTTTGATCATCCTGATATCAGTTTCTGATAACCCTGATATCAGCCTTTGATAGCTCTGATATCAGTTTCCGATAGCTCTGATATCAGTCTCCGATAACTCTGATATCAGTCTCTGATCACTCTGATAACCGCATAGGCCACGCCGGATGAGACTCCGAGACCAATAAAGATAAGTACATGCGGTATTTGACCCATGTTGAGAACTTCTATCAGAGAAATTTCTGTAACGAATTTTCATACTCTTCTGAAAACTGGATTTGATCCACTTTTCTTCGCATATGTTTTTGGGTAGAGAGAACCAACGAGAATCTGACGACGGAAATGTTGCGCGCGGTGTGAATACTACGTATAATAGAGTTTAATTGTTGTGAGTATGATAAAGGCTGGGAGCAGTGTGAATAATAGAATGATAAAGGCTGGGTGCAATGTAAAGCGTGAAAGAGCCTAGGGACTAGTGTGATAAAGTCCGTGTTATGCGAAATGTCTTCCTTGTATCTAACGTTTCCTTTAATAAAGGAAAAGGAACACAACATGGTGAATTTAAGAGGAGCCGGAGCTCCCGGGCCGAGGCGAGGCAGAGGCCGAGGACGAGGTAGACAACCTCGGACGATTCCAGTAGTAAATCTCGAGCAGACAATTCATGAACCAAACCAGAGATTGCTTTGCAAGAGGCCGTGGCCAGTAGTGCGTGAACAAAGAGAGATGCTAGATGAACAAAGAATGATGATAGAGGAACTTCGGGCCGAAAGGCAAGCCGAAAGGCGAGCCGGACATGAGGAAGAACAACATTCGAAGAAGAAGAAAACGAGCAGAGTGATGAACACGATGAGGAAGCCGAGGATCCGATAGGTCCCGGTCACCTCCACGACGAGGAGAGATATGCGACTACACAAAGTTGGGTCACTCAATTTTGTAAGCTCAAGCCACCCCGTTTCCACGGGAAGAACGAATTGGGCGAGGATTGGTTCATCGAGTCCTGGAGAAAATATTTGAAGTTATGGAATGCCCGATGATCGGAAAGCTCAACTTGCGATCTTTAAGCTCGATGGTGATGCGCATCGATGGTGGAAGAGCGTCGCCACGACGTTGCGGACCCGATATTGCCCTGTCACATGGGAGAAGTTCATGGAGGAATTCAATGAACAATATTTTCCTCCTCGACACGGTGATCAAGGAGGCGGAGTTTCTTAGCATCCAACAAGGTTCGAGGAATCCTTCGACGATTACTATACTCGGTTTACCAATCTGTCACGATACTCGTCGTATCGAAGAGTAATGATAACGAAACCCGGAAGTCAAACAAAGTTGACACACCAAGCAAAAATATGAGATAAAGAAGAGGTTGGTATCTCGCCAGCTTCCTAAACTAGCCCAAGCGGTAGAATCTTGCCGACTAATTGAGCGCAACCGAAAGGAGCTGCGTAAACCCCGCACTTAAGCACAAGCGGTACGGATCGTAGCGAGGTCGGTCCGTGAGAATTCCTCGCGGAAAAGAGAGGCACCATGGAGGGACTCGCAAAGGGAAAACAAGAGACCATTCCAAGATGAGCAACAGAGCAACCCGAGGATGCCAGTAACCCGACCGTGTCCTGACTACGGGAAGTACCATTCTGGTAGCTGTGGTGGTAGACAGGTTTGTTACGGATGCCGGAAGCCAGGGCACATCATTTCAAACTGTCCTGAGAAAAGTGTAGAGAGACGAGTTTGCTATAGATGTCAGAAACAAGGACACATTGCCCCGAATTGTCCTGAGATAGCTGCGAAGATGAGGCCACAGAACCCGGGCCGAATGTACGCGTTAACCGACACAATGGACGAGAGAACTTCGGAGAGAGTCCAAGGTACTATCTCTCTTAGTAAGGAATTTTCTCATGCATTGCATGAACTAGGTGTTAGCTATTCGATTGACTTATACGATACGAGAACCACCTCCGTGATGTATTCCATGTTTCTTAGATATTACGATTCGACCGTGATCATGTCATTGAGTAGGAGGTATCTTGTGTTGCTATGGTGTATGGGCGCCATGGTGACATGTATGATATCTTGTGTTGTCATGGTGTATGGGCGCCATGGAGACATTTTGGTCTTTGTGGTGTTGACCGCGGTGTATGGGCGCCTCGGGAGACACTATATATCAAAGTACAATATGACAAGATCTTTATGGTCAAACCAAAGCGAATTCTCGATCGCCAGGAGGAGCGGCTGGCAGACAAAGTGAAGATCCGACGCATATAGCTCAGATTCCGAGAAGGACGGAGTCTAGTTCGTACAAAGTATAGTGGGTTGAATACAAATTTCGAGGGCGAAATTTTGTTTAACGGGGGGAGAAATGTAATACCCCGAAATTTGAATTAGGGAATTTAAGGGCCAAAGTGCCAAAATGACCAAAATGCCCCTAGAAAGGGTAATTAACTTAGAAAATTATGAAATTATTATGTAAAGCTCAAAAATTTGTGGAAAAAGGTTTAAAATTAGTAAAAATATGTTTACTAATTAAATGGAAATTTTGGAGAAAAATAGTTGAGTTTAGGTATTTTTAGACCTAAATACAAGAATGGACCAATTAGGGATTTTTGTGAAATTTTTGGGAAAAAGTAAATAAATAAATCATTAAATAATTAATTAATTAAAAATAAATATTAATTAAAGAGGGGCAGCCGAATTATGCTCCAAGCAAAGAAAAAAATGAATGAAAATGAATATATAGGTACATATGCAAGTTGGCATTATTTTATATTATAATTAATTAAAGTGAAACTTTGTGAATAGTAATTTTAATATTAGGAAACGGATCCTATCTAGAGATCTAGGAATAGGAATCCCAAGGTCAAGGTAAAATATTGATCGGTGAGTTTTTACCTTTAAGTGACCTCTTCGGAAGTTGATTAGAGGCCGTTTGTGCATTTTCCTAATAAAACAAAATGGGAAAAATGCATATAGGCATATTTTTGAAAAGAGGAAAATAAATTCTAACTCAATATCTAGGCATGAGTTTGAATTTATTTTGACATATTTGGAATCGGTGAATTTTTCAAGAAGTTGGTAATTTGAAATGCGTTCAAACCTGGACGCGTTCGGACACGTTTTCGAGAAACTTCAAATGGACGGTTGGAACCCTGTCTAAAGTCAAAATTCAAGTTTAAATAGATATTATTGATGAGGAAGAGAAGGTCTTCAAAGTTGTAAATCCATAATTTTGAGATTTTTCCGAAATTACGCGAATCGTATGCCGATCGAGGTTTATCGATACAAAACCTTCCTTAACAAGTTAATTACATCATCAAGATGATGCAATTTTGGTGCCACCTAGGGCTGTTTTGTCGACCAAAGGGATCAAAGGCCAAGATTTTGCCTTTCAAAACAAGTTAGATCTAATGGTTTAGAACAAACTCAAAAATGACCTTTATGTCCCTTGAAAATTCTATAAATAGGCCTAAGGTGCTCTTGAATTCTTCACATCCATTTCTTTCTTGCCTTGGCCGAATCTAGAGAGGGAAAGAAGAGAGAGGAGCTCGGGGAAATCGTAGCGAAGCTGGGTAAGTTTTCCCGCAGAGCTTTAAGCTTTCGTAGTTCTTTCAATAGTTAGAGTAGTAATGCTAGAGTAGCCTTTATTTTTCAAAGTATGATTAGATATCATATGATAGGGCTATTTTAGTCTTTATTTTCGAAAATCATGATGGCGTCGAAGTTCTGGCGAAATTTTGGGAAGAAAATAGCCTATGTAGCGGAAGCGCTGGCGAAATTCCGCCAAGTAGGGGTATAGGGGCAAAATGGTAATTTTTACCTAAAATGCCGATTATAATGCCAAATCACTAATGAAAGTGATATTACTCCTATAGGACGTCGAAATCCTAATCTGCTTTGCCGTTACTGCCAAGTGCCGCTATTGGACGTTTTCACGTTTTGGTAGAAAAGTACGATTTAAACTAAGTGCCGTCTACCGTCAACGAAGGTACGTTCGCGTCTTTGTAACACTAACTCGATGTTTATGGTATGCTTATATGTGGTGTGTGTATAGAGGTGTTATCTTGTTTGAGTGCATATAGTGGTTAGTGGATATGTCGTATCTTTGGGTGCAATCATACGTATCTTTGGTGCAATCTATTCCAATCTTGGTGCAATTTGTCTCGTATCTTGGGTGCAATATTGTTCGCAAGTGGGGGCAATACATATGCATGGGTTGTGATAGAGTGATGTTAAAGTCTGTTGTCGTATACATAAACATGAGGTTAAACGTTACCGAGATCGGTGCGGATCTCGGCTCTTAACATAGCGTCGAGTTCGGGAGGACCGAGGGCCGAGGAGAGAGGCAAGCGGCACCATAGAAGCCCGATCGAAGACTTCATTTCGTGGATCGGGCAGGAGTCTTCCTTTGATGTTGTCCTTACGCTCGGTTATTGAACCGCCTTTGTAATCGCCCGATACACTATGTTGGCTTTTTGAATCTATATATCGATTACTCTTCCGCTCAAATGCTCTACTCGATGATTTAAAAAAAAAAATTATTATCGCTTTAAAAGTCGGGTTGTTACACCTAGCTCGCCAAAATTTCGTCCCCACTGAAAATTATTTTGGAGTCCCAAATTGTATTTTGGGACTCCAAAAATGTTTCAGAGTCAAGATAATTACAAAAATGCCATCGACTTCACTTGTTACATCCTTTTTTAAATAGGGACGTCTTTTAGGGTAGTAATAGCTCATTTTGTAGTAGTGTGAAACCGTGGTTTCAGAATTTTTCTTTTTAAGTTGAGACAAAACTTGTAACATCTCCATTTTTTATGCAACTAATATATTGGATAAATAAATTAGAAATATGAATTTTCATCAAAAAAATATAGTCAAAGATATTTATTTATTTATTAATTTGTTTTCCTTCAACATGAGTAATTAATTAAAGGAAAAGAAAGATTTGGAATATATGAATTTCCATCAAGTTGTAGTCAATGGTAATTATTTTTCCAACAAGATAAATTAATTATTGAAAAATAGTGTGGATTATTAAAAAATGTGGTTAATAAATTTGGTTATAGATAATTTGAGATAAGTAATGATAAAGAACTTAAAATATGTTTTTCCTCATTATTTTTATAATTTTCGTCCTAAAGGAGGGGGTAATTCTGATGAAAACAAAATTAGTGAAGTTTCAGTATAAGTTTAGTTTGCAATAAAGAAAAGGAAGGAGGGAACATGTAAACTTGGTAAATATAAGAGCACATTGGATAGGACTTATATGAGATATGATCTGCCAAAATCTTCCTCACCTCACTCATGCACGTTTTTTTAAGAAAAATGAAGAAAGAGAAGAGCCATCATATCAGGTATGTCATGTCAAATGCAAAAACTGATAGGTTGGTGTGTGAGATGGGGAAAGACAATTTTTCTTCACAAAATAGGATTGGAAGAGGAGAACTATAACACCGTGTCATAGTATAACATAAATATTTATGAATAGATGAAATTGTATTAGAAGATATATTTTTATTTTAAAAAGCCCTTTGATAAGTGATAAGTATATATTTTATAATTAAATAAGGGTAAATTCTGAAATATATTGGATTGAATTTATTGATATTTTGTACTTATTTAATTATCTTTATGTACTTATCTATCTTTTAATTAAATATAAGATAAAACAATATTATAAAAGAAAATCTATTGATATCCTATTTTATTGGGCAGGAAATATTATGTGATATAAAAGAGGCAACAAATTACATTAAAAATGATATAAAATATTATATTCTATTATAGGATGTTGACCAGGGAAGAGACGTTGCTATCCGGAAGAAAAGAAGTAATTGGAATGAAAGCGTGGGTCCCACAGCAATCAATTAAAGGAGTAGCAGGAGGAAGGACACAGCACATAACTTGGAGAATATATTAGATGGATATTATTTTGAAGGAAAAAGAAAAGAGATCAGATATGGATTACATATGATAGAACGGCCCAACACGCAAACCCTAACTAATATATATATAACATCACGCACAAAAAAGAGAAAGACGGCAAAACAGGAATTGGAGAGCACACCGTCGAGAATTTAGAGAAGGAGGAGATGCCGCGCGGAATCATTCAAGACGGACGAAAACTGAGAGGCCGAATAGCAATAACAAGAAAGAGAGAGCACACCGTCGGAGAGGAGAGAACAAGTCTGATTTTCATCTTTTCTTAATTTGTTAACCTAACCATGATTGGCTAGTTTTCTTTTGTAGCACTAATCAAGGAGATCACTAGTGTCATTAAACCTAATGTTCCCTTAAAGTGTACAGATCCTGGTTTCTTCACTATTCCTTGTGTGATTGGTGACCAATTTCAAGGTCACTGTGTGATTTAGGGTCTACTGTAAATCTTATGCCTCTATCTCTCTTTAGGAAGCTGCAACTAGGGGAGGCTAGTCCTACAATTGTTACACTCAAGTTAGCTTATCAAAGTCTCTCTTACCCATATGGTATCATTAAGGATGTACTGGTAAAAGTTGACTCCTTTATCTATCCTGCTGACTTCATTGTTCTTGACATAGATGAAGATCAAGAGATTCCGCTAATTGTTGGGAGACCATTCCTGGCTACTTGAAGTCGAACATGGAGAGAAAATTCTACGTCTTGGTGATGAGCAAGTGAAGTTTAAGAGGGACAAAGAAATGGAGTCTCACAATGAATTTAAACAACGTGCAAGGGTTGTTGTGATAAATGACCTCAATCAAGCTGAATTTGATGCCTTTGCCATGAAAGAGCCCCATAAAACAATCTTCATTGAACAAAAGAGTGCGGAGAATACTTACAGGAACTGTAAACACATTGCGAAGACCTCTGCATCCTCTTCTGGGGAACATTGGCACTGCTTGTCTCAACCTCCTTGACAATTTGACATAGTCGGGCTAAAGACTATAAACCAAGCGTTTCTTGGGAGGCAACCCAAGGGTTTATTATTATTATTATTATTATTATTATTATTATTTTGTTTTTGTTTTTCGTTTAATTTCTATTCAGGTTTAAGGATGACCACTCCTCTTGTTGCTACAAAGTTGTCTTGTGCACTCTTCCCTCCCTAAAAATTTGAAACACCTTGGATGGTACAAAAGGAAGAACTCCACATCAGAGTTAGAGACCTAAACCAGAGAAGTACTAATTCCTTTCCCTCTTTATTGATTTTTGCAACATTGAGGACAATGTTTGATTTAAGTGTGGGGGAAGGATATGATTTCTTTGGTTTTGCTCGTCCTTATTCAATTGAAAAGAATTTTTTGTTGAAATTTTTGTGTTGTTTAGGATTGACCTTAACTTTGAGCTTTTCCTATCTTAGAAAATATTATCAAGTCAAAAATTAAAATAGAAAAGAATGTTTCAACTAAGTCTCTAAGCCTTGAATTTTTGTAGAAATTTTGAGATGGACTATGCGAATAGGGAATAGTTTGTAATATGATCAACAGATTATTAGTTTCTAAATATTTTGTTACATGATTTCTTTAGAAATTTAGATGATGACCTTTGCTAGCTAAGTAAAACTTCTGTTTAGGGAAATAAATCAGGTAAAAAAAAGAAAAAAAGCTAAAACAACAACTCCACTGACATCTCTAGACTTGACTTAGTAACTGGGGGCACTTCATCACCAATGTTGGCACTTGCCTCAAACAGTAAAGTCAAAGAGACTGTATCACCCATGTACAGGGTCGCATCAAAAGGGGACCTACAACGGCTCAAGACAAAAAAAAAAGGAAAAAAAGAATGAGTTATTTCCTACCTAAGGATCCTTATTAAATTAAATGAAAAGCTTGGTTTAGTGGGGGCATTTGAATTTTTCTGGAGAAATTGAGTGGCGTAATATTCTTTTACTAATCTCATGGTTGAACTTATTGCTTGCTGATCCTTTGATTATGGGACGTTAAAAGATTGTTACAATTGTTTAAGGCTATTGGCTTATGACCTATTCTTATAAGACATTAACTTAAATAAGATTTGATGATATAATCTAAATGTGGTGGTTTACTGCTCTCTGTTTCAGAATTTCATAAGTAATGTTCTTTAATTTCCAGATAATGAATTCTCTTTCTTTTGCTTGAGGTCAAGCAAATATTTAAGTGTGAGGGAGTTTGATAAGTATATATTTTATAATTAAATAAGTATCAATTCTAGGATATATTGGATTAATTTATTAATATTCTATACTTATTTAATTATATTATATATATTTTTCTATCATTTAATTAAATCTAGGAGAAAAGGATAACTCGACATAAAATCTATTTATATCCTGCTATATTTTACAGGAGATATGTAACACCCCAAATTCCATACATCAAATTGTGTCGGTTGACACTTGGTTTTAGAAAAATGAACAGAGTTTGAGGTGCTACATCAGAGTAATGCGGAAACGGAGAGCATGGACTAATAATTGGACAATGAGTAACTGAAATAAAATACCCTGACATATGATGATGCCTGGCGTATGCTGGTTAAATTGAAAATCCCGGAGGAATATTCATGTGATACAATATACAGAGCTTTGTATACTTACAATTTTTACATGGTAACTATACAATCTAGACCAAGCCTTAATTAGACTTGGGGCAATGAACCTAACTCAGTTAACCAAACAGAATGTCTATCATGAGGGCCTCACCGAGTTCACGGTGAATTATTGGCTGACCCACATAGACTAGCCCTGCCTTCGGCACCAAACTGTTCGTAGTAACCTTATTAGATCCATGCTTGACAATAGGCTCTGATAACTTCTTTCGGCTCTTGTCTCGACCGGTGCCTCCTCACGGCTCCGTATTACGGTGCCTTTTCACGAATCCATCTACCGGTACCCTCTCTGATCCTTGATCATTTCCTGTACTATTAATTAAGATTGAGGTCCAATGCCCATTGGACCTCAGGTAACGGTTAACCTCATGCTTATGTAAACAATATATGTATGATAGATATTCATGACATTTAAGCAAATATCACTACAAAAGCCCATAACTGATGTAGGAAATACATAATCACATATGTAAGGCAATAACAATACACAGCCCATGCATATGTATGTTATCCCGGTCTGCACTATTCACCAGTGCCACGATGTACGGTCGTGTCCTCAACACTAGGAAAACTCAACGGTATTAATAAGACTATAACCCGTGTAAAGCTGAATGTGAAAGTATTGAACTAAGACAGCATCTTAGTTTATGAATATCACTGTCATATATCAACATACTATAAGCATTAGAGTTAGTGTTACAGTACGCGAACGTACCTTTCACTCTGTAATGGTCAAACGTCCGGCCTTTTGAACCCGACTCCGGACTTCCCGGATATCCTAAAGGGTAATACCGTATCTATTAACTCATAAAAATATCCTAACAGATATCTTAGTCATAAATGACTATTTTACCCCTGACTTTGCTAACCGACGAAATTTCGCCAGAGCTTTGCTACTTTGACTCTAATCTTCCAAAAATTTTGCTATATCACTTTCTCCATCCATTTTTCGAAAAAAAACCATATTTAATCATAAAAACATGATAAAAAAATATATTGGAAGATTAAAGATCAAAACAACATCTAAGCTATGAACTAAACTAGAACTTCAAGAACTACAAAACTAAAAACTCAAAGCTTGCTTACCTCTTGAAGAACCTCCTCCTTCTTGCTTCGCACTAGCTCCCACTTCTCTCTACTCTTTAGAATGATTTTGGTGTGAGAATTATGAAGACTAGGGGCCTCTATTTATAGAATTTTGCTATGGCATTATTGCAATTATTTCAAACCTAATTCTTCTTCAATTGGAGCCATAGGATCAAAAACACTTTATGACTCTCAATCCTCACCTCTCCTTCCTCCAAATTTGTCCTCCCTCTCTCTCCACTATCTCTTCCACTTTTTAAAACACCTTGTTGGCCTCTTTCATTTTCACATTTTTTACTTTATGCTAGCTTTTGCATTGTTGGCCAATTCCTCACCATGTGCTTGTGTAGATTAGTTGAAAAGATGTAATTTAATTAAGTTTTCTTCTTCAACTTACTAATCTCATAGTCATGGCTTCATTAGGGGTTTTTACTAGCCTTTTAGTCATTTTAGGATTAATCCCAAAAGTTGAGGAAATGATTTTGGAGATAACCTACTTCAAGCTAAAAATATGCTCGTTCATAATAAGTCGTTATATTTGATCTATGATTAACACATCTCAGTATACAATTTATTTCCTATCGGTTCTCATTTACTTGAGTCTTGAATTAATCCCATTGGCTTTTAATTCTCAAAATATCTTCACTCTTCTCTCTCCTAAATACTAGGCTCACAATGACCCACAACTCTCACAATTCACACACACACTCACAACTCACTTTTTCTCTCTCCTACACTACACTCACAACACACACACACAAAAACGTCCTCCTCCCTCTTCTCTCTCCTTCATCAATTTTTGCTTTAACTCCTTTATCCTCTTCCATGCATGTGCTTTCATTTATTATCTTATCCTATCTCTTTTAATCCCCATGTGCTCTTCAATTTGCAAAATATCTAGTGGCTTAAGTATTATTTTTGTTGACTTTTCAAAGTGATTAACAAAGCTTAACTAATCCCTAACTATCATACTAATCAAGTGTTTGCATGCTCCTTAATTATATTTACCATTGGTTAACTTAATTACATGAAGATTTAAGACTAACCCTTTAGCAAATATCTCAACTTCACTTGGCTCATATTGCACCACAAGGAAAACTTGGCTAGTTGGAGCAATAAAGGCCATGCATATATGCATATGTCATCCATTTGCTTTACTACAATTATCCCATGTGTTGGAGATTTTTATTAAACAATTCCTTCCCTTTTTCCTATATGAAATTCCGTCCCCCCCTCTCCTTTAATTTTATGTTCCAATTGTCAAAAATATCTCATGTGGAAAGTCTCCTATTGGTTCCCCAATAATCTCATGGATTAAGACTTAATTAATTAGGACCATTAGATTTAACTTTATGAGCTTTAATCTTGGCCTTTGATCTAGTTGCAATTGTTGACTTTTCAAACTTGATTAAAGTTTAATTAACATCTTAATTAAGTGATTATATGTCCCTTGATTATAAGTGCGATTGTTTAATTGTCTTGCTACTTAATCAAGGCCATTAATACTTAATTATTCAACGCTTTAATTCTTTATCTTTGGCTTAATTATTTTCACATATAATTAGCCCTCTTTTTATGCTTTTAATTTGTCTCTAATTAATTAGAGGAATTATGCATCTCATCTTAATTAATTGCAAGCTAAATTACCATTAGCTTTTGCTAATCTCCTTTAATTTACCTAAGTGTTTTCATAACACTTTCCTTGCCTCTATTCGTTATAAAATAACCATAATCTTATGTTCTAATTATATCACATTAAATAGTACCTAAATAATGTCTCATAATTAACCATTGGTTAATAAATTCCAAAGTAAAATTTGGATAAAAATATAATCAATAGATTACATTTCTTTGAGACACATATTCACCTCTATTATTTTGCTAATAATTAGCCAAAATAAAATGTTTATATGAATTATGAAAATTAGGGTATTACAAGATACTAGCTGATTTAGAAGGAGAAGGGAATATCAAATAAATGAAGGAGCAGACCGTGGATCCAACATCAAACTATCAAACAATTGAAGGAAATATATATATGGAGCTAGAGGCAGACCGAGGTATTTGACTTGGGGGGCACTTGCCCCCCCTTAAAATATTTTTAAAAAAAATCAAAAACCAATTTAGGTTTCATATCCCTCTCTCTCTATTGCTTTCTCACCTCTCTCTGTCTCTCATTGGTTTGGTCGTCGCCTCCATCTGCACAAACCTCAGCTTCCACTCAACTTCACATACAACTTGTTTTGTTAGGTGATTCTGGTGTTGGTAAAAGTTGCATTGTTCTACGATTTATCCGTGGTCAGTTTGATCCAACATCCAAGGTAAGGGATACTTTACTCCACTTATTGCACTTTTTATGTCATTTTGAAGGATATGAAGCAATTTTTGTGTGTTGCTTTATAAGGTTATTCTGGTACATTTGTATGGAGATATGCTTATTTTTTCTGGTTTATATCAGGTAAATCTTGGAACTTCATTTTTTGTCTCAAACAATAGCTTTGCAAGACTCTACCACAGTCAAGTTTGAAATATGGGATATTGCGGGTCAAGAAAGGTTTTGTCCCTTTTAAATTATCCCCTCCTTTCTTATTTCAATGACAAGGATGATTGAAGTTGATTAAAACTATGTTGCTCAGGTATGCCTCACTGGCACCACTGTATTATAGAGGTGCAGCTGTTGCTGTTGTTGTCTATGACATAACTAGTCCGGAATCCTTCAACAAAGCACAATACTGGGTTAAGGTAGATTTTCAGCTATCACAAGGTGTTTATATCACCCTTCACTTTGTTAGCAATTATTTCTTTGGTTGCAGTTTGGGCACTGCAAGTGTTCAACATAATATATTTGTTGATCCACTTGCTTGGTTTCTAATTATCATAAATGGAATAAGTGAGTTACTGATGGATGCAAATGCTCGCTTGACTGCTATGAACTGATTAACTGAATAAGAAAAGGATCTGACTGTTCTGCCTTTAACCATGTTTTGGGTGATTATTTGTGCTGAGAAGAGTGCTAGAATATGTAGGCTTTCATGACGTAACAAGACAATTAATTCAGAGGGATATGACATGTGAAAGAGAACCAGACCAAGCTTAGTGAGCCAATTATGTATGATTTAGAAGGTGTGGACTGTGAAACATTAATGGAGGCTGAAACAAACTTGTAGTGGCTATATAAAATGTTAAAGAACAGTAGAAAATATAAACTGATTGCATGTTTATATGAGCATATATAAAAGGTGGAAGTCAATTGTAATACAATAAACTGATGATAACTTGATGCAGAGGGCCAATAAATATGCTATTTTGATATATATAAAAACTATTTTGATAATTGTAGGGATATCTATATCATGTTTTTTTTATTTGTTGTTGCTCCCTAATTATTGCATTTTGTTTGCAAGTGTTCTGCCTCATGTGAAATACAGAGTATATAGTTTTTTTCTTCCACATAGATGATCTAATTTTTCATTTATATATATTTTTTTATGTATTTAAAACTGTGCTTAAAAAAAAATTCGGGGCCGTTGCCCCTGAACCCCCGAATCCCCCACCAATGGTGCCCCCCTTCAACAATTTTCTAGGTCCGCCCCTGTATGAAGCTGACGTTGAAATGGCTAGTGGAAATTAAAGGAATAAATAAATAAACAAGAAAATAGGCTAAGCACTCGCATGGGTCCAACGTTAATATATACTAAGATAGCAATTGGATTTGGAAAAAGATATACACAAGAGTCCAAGATTGCACACGACCCAAGAAGGAGTAAAAGACCTAAGAAGTATTATAAAGCTGGGCACAAACACACACGTTGGAAAATGCCCGAAACACAAATTCAAGAAGCAGAGTAAAGAGGATTGGCGTCGCAAAGCCGAGACGCACAGACAGAGATGGGAGCAGCAGTGAAAACCAGAACGGAGAGCACAAAGTTGGATGACGCAGCAGCACTTAGAGTTTAAATCTTCTGGCTCTTTATTTTACTCCCCTCTCAAATCTAGATTTTATTTGTTTCATGAATTTTGTTCTAGCCATGTGTGGCTAAATTTCCTTCTCAACCTAGAGAATCTATGGGCTTGTTTGGATTCTAGAGATTATTCCCATTATTAGTTTTGATTAATTTTATTTCAATTTATTTATTCTTGTCTTTATGGTTATTGCTTAGTAATTGGCCACTATTAAGCATGTTTTGGGGATTTAGAGTTGAACTTGGAAAAGGGGATCTTAAATTGACCCTGTGATTAAATAATGTGAAATTTGGTTTTAATCTAATTTGCGTCTAGAATAGGCATATACCTAGAAGCTCCGCATAATCAAATTAGTGTGAGCCTGATATAAAACGCATCTTATTTAGTTGTGTGAGGCATTGCATAATTGAAGATGTTATCATCTAGAAGGGGATAAATAGGTTATTACAAAAATCTTTTTGTTAAAAGATTATTAACACGAATGGAATAGAGACAAAGGAAGGGAAATTGACACAAAGCAATTTATACTAGTTCGGTCTGACTCAACGACCTATGTCTAGTCTCCAAGCACACCTTGGGATTTCACTAACACTTTAACTCAGATGCAATTACACAATGTGTAACTTAAGATGATCCTCTCACTCTAGGACTCACTCCCCCTTACAAGTTGTAATCTTACACCCACACACTTAAGGTTCCACAACCTTAAGATTTACATAGAGAAATGAATAAGTGTTTAACAAAATCCTCACGAGCAGTTAATTAATGAACACTGAAGTACAAGATATATCCGAAAGATATTTATGAAACTGATGAAACCGTAGATTGTAAAAAGTTCGAGTTGAATGCACATCGTTTCGGTAGATGGAGAATTTAATGCTTCTGGTATTTATAGATGTTGGCATTTGTAATACCCTAAAAATCTGACTTAGGCAAAATATCATAAATGAGTAAATATACCTATTGGAAATAGGTGAATATGAGGTGTCAAAAAGAATGTTAAATTTATCTTATTTTCTAAAAGAAAATTTATTGGAAAATAGGAGAAATGTGATATAGTGCCAAAATGACGAAAATGCCCTAAGGGACATAAAGGACTTAGAAAATTCATGAAAAATCCTAAAAGGAAGTAAAATAACCAATTGAATTAAGAGAGTATATTATCTCTAATTACGGTAATTTATTAAATTACAAACTTAGAGAAATTGTAGAAGAATACTCAAAAAGTAAGGAAATGACCGAAATACCCCTGTAAATGCTAAGATAATGCAGAAGACATGAAAACAAAGATGTCAGGGCAAAAGTTATGTGGTAATAAGTCATTCAAATTAAGAAAATTATCAACTTATGATAATTAAGTAATTAAGTATTTTTGGGCTAATTACTTAAGCATAAGCAAAGGAAATTCAGTAATAATTACATAGAACCCTAAAATTAGTGGTTTTTGTTTTAAAATTAGTAAAAACATGTTTACTAATTAATTGGAAAGTTTTGAGAAAAATAGATGAGTTTAGGTATTATTGATGAGGAAGAGAAGATCTAAGTTAAATTAGATATTATTGATGAGGAAGAGAAGATCTTCAAAGTTATGAATCCAGAAGTTTGAGTTTTCTCCGAAATCACGCGAATCGGGTACCGATCGGGGAAATTCTGTCAGACCGGGCATAAAGTGAGCAAGAGTCACCATTATTGGAACCACTCCAAAGCAGCCACATCACCCCTTATTTCAACCAAACAAGCTTCCATGGACAAGGATTTAACACCATTTAACATTGATTTTCCATGGTTATGATCAATTTCGAAAATGACATTTAGGTCCCTAGAATTTTCTATAAATAGAAGTGCTTGCTCTTCATTTCTCACATTCATTTGAGAGCTCAAAACCGAACCTAGAGAGACGATTCTAGAGAGAGAAGCTCTGGAAAAATTTTGCAGAAGTCTTCAACGGGTAAGTCCTTCGGTCTTTAGCTTTTCAGTTCAGTAGTTAGTAGAATTGTTAGATAGATTTAGTAAGTAGGGAGTGAGATTCCTACTATTGTTTTAGGCCTCATTGCATTGAAAGATGCCTAAAGAGGTAAAACTTGGTAGGGATTGAGTCTCCGAAAATTGGTAGTTAAAGTAGCGTAGTGCTGGCGAAATTCCGCCAATTAGGGGTAGAAGGGCAAAATGGTAATTTTTACTTAAAATGCCAGATTTAGTATCAAATCACTACTAAAAGTGATATTACTCTTAGAGGACGTCAGAAATCCTAAATTGCTGTCGTTACTGCTGTCCAACGTGCCCTTGTTGGACGTTTATTGTTTTCCGTCAGGAATACTAATTTCTGTTAGACGTACTATTTACCGTCAACGAAGGTACGTCCACGTACTGTAACATTAATCTGATGTTCATTGTATGCGTATATATGATATGTGAATTGTATGTGGTTAATGGATTGTCGTATGTCTATATATCTTGTTAAGGTAGGTACGTTCGCGTACTGTAACACTAACTCTGATGTTTACTGTATGCATGTATGTGGTATGAGTATTGTATGCGTATATGTGGTTGAGGGTCTGTTGATATGTTGTGAGTATTGTTATGTGCTTTTGGATATATGCACTCCGTGTGGTACATCTATATGCACTCCGTGTGGTACTTCTACATGCACTCCGTGTGGTACTTCTACATGCACTCCATGTGATACATCTGTTATAATGTTAATATGAATGATTGTGGTCTATATACTGTATATGTGAATATGAGGTTAACCGTTACCTGAGATCCGGTGCGGATCTCAGCTCTTAACATAGCGTCAGGGTCAAGAGGACCGAGGACCGAGGAGAGAGGAAGCGGCGAGTTCATGGATCCGGTGAAGACTTTCCGACGTTGTCCTTTACTTTTGATGTTCAGGCGGAAGCCTTTCTTTCGATTGTTTTGTACTTTGAAACATACGGTCACTGTACATTGTTGTATCTAGCCGACTTGAGGCTTTTTGAATCTATATATCGATTACTCTTCCGCTCAAATGCTCTACTCGATGATTTTAAATGAAAAAAAAATTTATCTTGCTTTTGAAAAGTTGGGGTGTTACATTTTGGTATCGGTACGGTAGTCTGGCATAGATCGACTATGTTATAAACAAACCTTTTGGTGCCGAAGGCAAGGCTAGTCTATGTGGGTGTGCCAATTAGTCGCCGCTAACCGGTGAGGCCCCATGATAGACACTTACAGCCAATTGGTTTGAGTAACGGAGTTAGGCTCACGCCTTTTAAAAGAGCATGTTTTAAACGAGTCTTGATATAGCCTAAGTCAGTATACCGTCTTACTTCGGTGTACCAGTCTGTACCGGTATACCATCCTGAATCGGTGTACCACCCTCTGTCGATGCATCACCCTGATATCGGTCTCCGATAATTAAGACAATCTCCGGTTTATCTTGAACGATAATTCTATCCTAGTACATGCAGTATTTGACTCATGTAGAACTTAGAGACAATTTTACGTACCGTTTTCGAATATAGAGAACCAATGAGAATCGCGAAGGAAATGTTGCGGGTGTCTGTTCGGTTGCGGTGTGAATACTAGAGTGATAAAAGCTGGGAGCAGTGTAAATGCTAAGCGCGATAGAGTCTAGAGACTAGTGTGATAAAGTACGTGTTATGCGGAATGTCTTTCCTGTATCTAACGTTAACGTTTCCTAATCAAGGAACGCGACATGGCGAATCGAGAGGAGCCGGAGCTCCCGAGGCCGAGGTCATGGTAGGCGTGGAGGCGGACATCCTCAAATAGGAGCAATTCCAGAGTAGGATAATATACCAAATCAACCCAGACCAAAACGAAGTGCAAGAGCTGAGAAGAACTTTGCAAGAGCAGAGGGCTCTCATTGATGCATTATTAGCGAGACAGGAATCAACAAGACCTAGAAACCGGAGACGATTGGAAGCTCGTCAACACGAAGAAGAGCACGATGAGGAAAGTGACAACGGCGATGATAATGATGAAGAAGAGTATGATGACAACAACGAGGAGCACGATAGGGAATCTGATCGATCCCGATCACCTCCACGACGAGGAAGGGAAAGAACCACGGAAAGCGGGTCAACGAGTTACGCAAGTTGAAGCCACTTGGTTTCCGAGGAAAGAATGAACTAGCTGAGGATTGGCTTCTGAATCTAGAGAATATTTTTGAAGTCATTGAATGCCTGGAAAATCGGAAGGCTCAACTAGCAATCTACAAGCTAGAAGGCGATGTCCATAGATGGTGGAAGAGCGTTTCCACAACCCTGCAAAACCCTGTTACTTGGGAGACGTTCCTAGAACAATTCAAGGAACAATACTTCCCTCCCTCAATCCAGGTGATTAAGGAGGAAGAATTTCTGCTGATCCAGCAAGGAAATGAAGAATCATTCGACGACTACTTCGCCGTTTCACCAACTTTGTCTCGTTATTCATCATATCGAAAAGCAACATAAATGAGAGGCTGGAAGGCTAACCGACTAGTGGCCAGGGCTGAAATATGACATAAGGGCGAGGCTAGTATCTCGGCAATTTCCCAAAATGGCCCAAGCGGTGGAATCTTTGCCGGATATTGAGTGCAACTGAAGGAGTTACGTAAATCACGGAATCACAATGGTAGCCGTGCCGATCACAGCGAGTAGCCGTGGAAGTTCCTCACGGAAGAGAGAGGCACCCTGGGATGACTCCCAAAGAGAGAGTAAGAGGCCATTCCAGACGGGGCAACAAAACAACTCACGAACGTCGGAATTCCGACCATGTCCTAATTGCGGGAGGTACCACCCTGGTAATGACTGTATTGGGAAACGGATTTGCTACCACTGCCGGAAGCCAGGACACATTAGTACGAACTGTCCTGAGAAAAGTGCGGATAAACGAGTTTGCTACAGATGTCAGAAACCAGGACACATTGCCCGGCCCGCCCGAGAAAGGCTGCGGGATTCGGGCCACGAACCGGGCCGAATGTACGCGTTAACCCGTACAATGGACGAGAGAACTTCCGAGAGAGTCCAAGGTACTATCTCTCTTCGTAATGAATTTTCTCTATGTATTGCATGAACTAAGTATTAGTTATACGACTAAATCATGTGATACATAAATTACTTACGGGACGTAATCTATGTTTCTTCGTTAGTACAATTTGGCCGTGATCGTGTCATAGAGTATGAGGTAACTTGTGTCGCCATGGTGTATGGGAGCCATGGAGACATTTTGGTATCACATTTTGGTATTTGTGGCGTTGACTGCGGTGTGTGGGAACCACGGACAACATCATATATCAAGGTACGAAATGACAAGATCTTGATGGTCAAACCAAGCCGAATTCTCGATTACCATGAGGAGCGACGGGCGAGGACGAAGTAAAGACCCGACGCGTATAGTCCAAAGTCCGAATAGAACGGATTTTAGTTCGTACGAAGTTTAGTGGGTAGAGTGCAAATTTCGACGACGAAATTTTGTTTAACGAGGAGAAATGTAATACCCTAAAAATCGACTTAGGCAAAATATCATAAATGAGTAAATATACCTATTGGAAATAGGTGAATATGAGGTGTCAAAAAGAATGTTAAATTTATCTTATTTTCTAAAAGAAAATTTATTGGAAAATAGGAGAAATGTGATATAGTGCCAAAATGACGAAAATGCCCCTAAGGGACATAAAGGACTTAGAAAATTCATGAAAAATCCTAAAAGGAAGTAAAATAACCAATTGAATTAAGAGAGTATATTATCTCTAATTACGGTAATTTATTAAATTACAAACTTAGAGAAATTGTAGAAGAATACTCAAAAATTATGAATCCAGAAGTTTGAGTTTTCTCCGAAATCACGCGAATCGGGTACCGATCGGGGAAATTCTGTCAGACCGGGCATAAAGTGAGCAAGAGTCACCATTATTGGAACCACTCCAAAGCAGCCACATCACCCCTTATTTCAACCAAACAAGCTTCCATGGACAAGGATTTAACACCATTTAACATTGATTTTCCATGGTTATGATCAATTTCGAAAATGACATTTAGGTCCCTAGAATTTTCTATAAATAGAAGTGCTTGCTCTTCATTTCTCACATTCATTTGAGAGCTCAAAACCGAACCTAGAGAGACGATTCTAGAGAGAGAAGCTCTGGAAAAATTTTGCAGAAGTCTTCAACGGGTAAGTCCTTCGGTCTTTAGCTTTTCAGTTCAGTAGTTAGTAGAATTGTTAGATAGATTTAGTAAGTAGGGAGTGAGATTCCTACTATTGTTTTAGGCCTCATTGCATTGAAAGATGCCTAAAGAGGTAAAACTTGGTAGGGATTGAGTCTCCGAAAATTGGTAGTTAAAGTAGCGTAGTGCTGGCGAAATTCCGCCAATTAGGGGTAGAAGGGCAAAATGGTAATTTTTACTTAAAATGCCAGATTTAGTATCAAATCACTACTAAAAGTGATATTACTCTTAGAGGACGTCAGAAATCCTAAATTGCTGTCGTTACGCTGTCCAACGTGCCACTGTTGGACGTTTCGCTGTTTTCCGTCAGGAATACTAATTTCTGTTAGACGTACTATTTACCGTCAACGAAGGTACGTCCACGTACTGTAACATTAATCTGATGTTCATTGTATGCGTATATATGATATGTGAATTGTATGTGGTTAATGGATTGTCGTATGTCTATATACTGTTAAGGTAGGTACGTTCGCGTACTGTAACACTAACTCTGATGTTTACTGTATGCATGTATGTGGTATGAGTATTGTATGCGTATATGTGGTTGAGGGTCTGTTGATATGTTGTGAGTATTGTTATGTGCTTTTGGATATATGCACTCCGTGTGGTACATCTATATGCACTCCGTGTGGTACTTCTACATGCACTCCGTGTGGTACTTCTACATGCACTCCATGTGATACATCTGTTATAATGTTAATATGAATGATTGTGGTCTATATACTGTATATGTGAATATGAGGTTAACCGTTACCTGAGATCCGGTGCGGATCTCAGCTCTTAACATAGCGTCAGGGTCAAGAGGACCGAGGACCGAGGAGAGAGGAAAGCAGCTGAAAAAAAAATTTATACTGCTTTTGAAAAGTTGGGGTGTTACAGCATTTATGACCGTTGAGAAGCTTGATGAAATATCTGTTGAGACTCTTGAATATAGCCGTTAGAGTTAAAGCGCGAAAGTCTGTATCATCGTCATTATATTCCTTAATTCCTTAGTTCTGTTCTTATTACCGTTGGAGAACCCAGTAAAAGGAATGAAATCATCTTGCTCAAAAACGTCTTTCTTGGTGTAGGAGTCTGTCTGATGGATGAGTGTCTCAAAAAGGTAAGTGCAATAAATGCACCGACACGTCGGATTGCTTTATTCAAAATCAAAGTTAATCCGCATTCAGGTTATCTGAAACTCACTAACAAACTGATTAAATGAAGTTAGAAACAATAGTGATTGATGATATAAATAATCCCTAAACATACTTAGAAGATTTCAGAAGTTGGAAGTTGATTTCAAGAAACAGAGCAATATTGGCTCGATTCAGTTCTATGAGAGGCTTGAGTCAATCCATCGATTACAACATAGAGAACGTTTGAAATCACTATCTGACTCGAGGTAGATGAAAGCTTGGCTCGAGTCAAAGCTTAGGCTCGAGTCAGACAAATACATGGCTCGAGTCTAATTCAATAAATCATTCAAGTAATTGACGCAATTGACTCAAGGCTAACATATCCAGGCTCGAGTCAGAGCCTAGACTCAAAGCAGGTAAAATCTAGGCTCGAGTCACTCGTGAAGAAAAGTTATTTGAAGTTCAGAAACAAAGTGACTGGCTCGAGTCACTAAGTGTTGGCTTGAGTTAGGTTCCGTTTTTAAAGGTAACGGTCAGAATACTTGGCCAGAGGTAGATATGCTGGCTCGAGTCAACGAAGAGATTAAATAATATTTTCAAATCATTTGGCTCGAGGCAGACAGTAAGCTGGATCGAGTCAAGGCCTAGACTCGAGGCAAGGTTCTGGTGGCTCGAGTTAGAAATGGAAATTTTGAAATACATTGAAGAGGATTGACTCGAGGCACGAAAGATTGGCTCGAGCCAATCTGACAGTGTAATACCCGGATAAATAAAATGGCCATTTCTGATAGGTGAATATGTGGTCTCGATTTTTATGTTATATTTATCATATGTATAAGGGGAAAATCTCTTAGGAATTGGGGAAAAAGATTGAAGGGTCAAAATGACCAAAGTACCCCTGGGATGCTTAGATAACTTAGGAAAAATTGTGGAAAGTCCTAAAAGACAGTAAAATAATTATTAAAATTAAGAGAGTATATTATCTCTAATTTTAGTAATTTAATAAATTATAAACTTGGAAAAATTGAGAAGGATTGTTCAAAAAGTATTGAAATGACCGAAATACCCCCGTAAATGCTAATATAATGAATGAGACATGAAAACACAAATGTCAATTCAAAAGTTATGAGGTAATGAGTTGTTCTAATTAAGAAAATTATCAACTATTGGTAAGAAAGTAATTAAGTAATTACTGGCTAATTACTTAAGCATAGGCAAAGGAAATTCATAAATAATTATGTAAAACCCTAAAATTAGTGGTTTGTGGCCTAAAATTAGTATAAACATATTTGTTAATTAATTGGAAATTTTGGAGAAAAATAATTGAGTTTAGGTATTTTTAAGCCTAAATACAAGAATGGACCAATAGGAAAATTTTGTAAAAAATTATATAAAAAAATTATTAAATAATTATTTTATATATTATTAATTAATTAAATAATTAATTAAAACGAAAATTAATAAAATAATAATAAAAAAGGACAAGAAAATCTTAAGAGGATAAGATGATAGGATTTTGTAATATTATATTATATAATCAAGTACAGTGAATAGTGATCAGATTTATAGGAAACGGATCCTATCTAGAGTACCAGGAATAAGTTTTCCAATGTCAGGGTAAAATATTGATCAGTGAATTTTTATCTTAGTTAGACTTTTCCGGAAGTTGATTCCGAAGCCGGTAGAGCATTTTCCTAATAAGACGAAATAGGGAGAAATGCAGATAGTCACATTTTAAGATCTGAAGAAAATAAATTCTAACTCAACATTTGGAAATGAGTTTGAATTTATCGGACATATTTGGAATCGGTGAATTTTTGTCCGTAGATTGACGATTCCGAAAGTTCTTCCGAATCGGCACGCTTTCCGTAAACTTGGATCGACTTTTGGAGCTCTGGATGGAATCAAAAATTAGTTTAGATTAGACATTTCTAATGAGAAGGAAAGGGGCTTCAAAATGGTGATTCCGGATTTTTGAGACTTTTCCGAGATTACGCGATTCGGACACCGATCGAGAACTTTATCGGTACAAGTTCATAAAGCAAAAGCATCACATCACATTAATTGATGTGACAAACCACCAACTAAGGGGAGAGGATGGTTTGGACAAGTGGCATGGTGAGGATCTTGACATTTGGTAAAGTGCGATCCGACGGTCCGAATCCGCCCGACAAAGTGTGAATAGTGCACACAACTTTCCCTATAAATAGGAGGCTCTCCCTTTGCATTCTTCACACCAAAACCATTTTCTCTAGTTGAGCTATCCTAGAGAGAAGTTAGAGAGGGTGCTCGGAGGAGGAAGGAGTCCGGGAATTCTCGCGCAAGCTCGGGTAATTTTTCCTGTCTTTAGTCTTTAATTCTTTCGGTAGTTTTAGTAGTAATGCTAGATAGATCTTTAGTTTTATTTTAAGTATGAATTTCGAAAATCATGATGGGGTCGGAGTTCTGGCAAAATTTTGGAAAGTCGGAGTCAAGGTAGCGAAGCTCTGGCGAAATTACGCCGATTAGGGGAATAGGGGCAAAATGGTAATTTTTACCTAAAATTCATGTTATGATGTAAATCATTAATTAATATGATTTATATTTCGAAAATAATGTTGGAGTTGGAGTTATGTTGAAATTTTGGAAGATTAGGGTCAAAGTAACGAAGTGCTGGCGAAATTCCGCCGATTAGGGGGTCAGGGGTAAAATAGTCATTTTGAATAAAAGTGTCCGTCGTAATGATAGATCCTTAACAAGTACATTGTTATGTTGATAGGATATCCCTGATTACGTTTTTACCTACTGTCGTGCCGTATTCCGCCAGAAATACCGTATAACGTCAACGAAGGTACGTCCGCGTACTGTAACATTAACTCTTATGTTTATGGTATGCATATATGTGCTATGTGTATTGTTATGGTATGTTTATTGAATACAAATATGTTAGAACAGTTTGGTGCCAAAGGCAAGGCTAGTCTACGTGGGTGTGCCATAAGTCGCCGTATAAGTCGGTGAGGCCCCCATGGTAGACACTTACCTCTTTGGGAGCGATACATCGTAGTCTTGGGGCGATATAACCGCATCTTTGGGAGCGATACATGTGCATTGGTTGGGTGTGGTTTATATGTTGTGTGGATGTTGCTGTGTAACCCATATGTGTGTATGTATACATGAGGTTAACTGTTACACGAGATCCGGTGCGGATCTCGGCTCTTAACATAGCATCGGGGTCGAAGGACCGAGGACCGAGGAGAGAGGCAAGCGGCCGAGTAGAAGACCCGGCTGAAGATTTCCTTTTGTTGTTCCAGCGGAAACCTTCCTTTCTGTTATTATGTAATTTTGAAACACACGGTCATTGTACCGTTGTTGTATCCAGACAGACTTACGGCATTTTATATATACATATCAGTTACTCAATCGCTCTGTTGCTCTACTCTAATGTTTTCAAATGATGTTTGTTTAAAAAAAAATTTATACTGCTTTTGAAAAGTTGGGATGTTACAGACAGCAAACTGTTTCTAATAAACATTAAGTATTTCAACTAAATTAAAACATTTTGATTCTAACCATAACTCATACATTGTTTCTAAAGTTAATCATCATCAAAACACATATTGAGAACTAACAATAATTAATTAAGATAGGTATATAAATGAACCGGAGGACATTTATAGACATTAATACTTTAGATTAGCTGATTAAGTTAAGGCAAAATTAATTTAGTGGGGATAAAATCTAAGAAACCAACAAGGGATTAGTGACTCTAGATTGTACTTCTCAATATTGGAATTCGCTCTTTTGCTACTATTAGTTTCTTATTAATTTTCTTTATTATTGAAAACAATTCTAACTCGCTCAACTTAAATGGAATAAGGGAATTTAATATCTAATCGCTAGTTGGATTAAGTCCTCGTGGGAACAATATTTTTCTTATCACTTTATTACTTGATACAGCCCGTATACTTGTGGAGTTATATAAGCTATAAAGTTTTGCTCTATCACTGGAGAAGAGGAGCCGTTACTAGGTTGGGCTAGAAAAAAATAAGGATGAAACTGTGCCATTTGAGGGTTGCTGTAGAGTTTTTTTTTTTTTTTGCAGTAAATGTATATATATATATATATATATATATATATATATATATATATATATATATATATATATATATATATATATATATATATATATATATATATATATAGATACATGTATATATACATGTATATAGGTATATATATATATATATATATATATATATATATATATATATATATATACAGATATATACATGTATATATATATATAAATGTATATATATGTAAATATATATATATATACATGGATATATATATATATATATATATATATACATATATATATATATATATATATATGTATATATATATATATATCAAATTCCATACGTCAAATGGTGTCGGATGACACCTGGTTTTAGAAAATTCGACAGAGTTTGAGGTGCTACATCAGAGTACTGCAGAAACGGAGAGCATGTACTAATAATTTGGACAATGAGTAACTGAAATAAAATACCCCGACATATGATGATGCCAGACGTATGTTGGTTAAATTGAAAATCCCGAAGGAATATTCATGTGATACAATATACAGAGCTTTGTATACTTACAATTTTTACATGGTAACTGTACAATCTAGACCAAGCCTTAGTAGACCTGGGGCAATGAACCTAACTCAATTAACCGAACAGAATGGCCAGGTAGGTGTCTATCATGGGGGCCTCACCGAGTTCACGTCGACTTATTGGCTGACCCATATAGACTAGCGCTGCCTTCGGCACCAAATTGTTCGAAGTAACCTTATTAGATCCGTGCCTGACAATATGCTCTGATAACTTCTTTCGGCTCTTGCCTTGACCGGTGCACTATTACGACTTTGCCCCTTGGTTCCTCTTTATGGCTCCATCTACCGGTACCCTCTCTGATATTTCATATATTTCTGATATTCCTGCTTGATCATTTCCTGTACTATTAGTTAAGACTGGGGTTTAATACCCATCGGACCTCAGGTAACGGTTAACCTCATGCTTATGTAACAATATATGTATGACAGGTATTCATGACATTTCAGCATATTCACTACAAAAGCCCATAACAGATGTAGGAAATACATAATCAGATATGTAAGGCAATAACAATACAATCAAATGGCCAAACGTCCGGCCTTCTGAACCCGACTCCGGACTTCCCGGATATCCTAAAGGGTAATACCGTATCTATTAACTCATAAACAATATCCTAACAGATTTCTTAGTCATAAATGACTATTTTACCCCTGACTTTGCTAACCGACAAAATTTCGCCAGAGCTTCGCTATTTTGACTCTAAACTTCCAAAATTTTGCTATATAACTTTCTTCATCCATATTTTTGAAACCCAACCATATATAACCATAAAAACATGATCACAAATATATATTGGAAGATTAAAGATCAAAACAACATCTAAGCAATGAACTTAACCTAGAACTACAAAACTAAAAACTAGAACTTAAGAACTTGCTTACCTCTTGAAGAACCTCCTTCCACTTCTCCATGCCTCTCACTTCTCTCTAGCTTCTCTCTATATTTCGAATTGCCTAAGCAATTTTTGGTGTGAGAATTCAAATGAGAGAATGGCCTATTTATAGAAAAAGGCTATGGAAAGTTGGTAATTCCTTTGAACTTTCTCTACTCCAATCTTAGCCATCGGATCTAGGTTATTTTTGAAATCCCATCCTCACCATACACCTCATCAAAAACGTCCCTATCTCTTTCTCTCTCTCTCTTCCACTTTTCTTCAGGCCTTGTTGGCCTCTTCTGGTCCTCTTATTTTACTTTTTGCATTGTTGGCCAAACACTCTCCATGTTTCAGTTTGCATGTGCTTTATATATCACATATACTTTTAGAGATAAAGTTTGAAGTTTATGTAGTCTCTTGAGAAGTATTTGGAATAACAAGGATTATGGTCCAATTAGGGGTTTTTACTGGCCTTTTAGTCATTTTAGGATAAATCCCGAAAGTTACGGAAATGACTTCGGAGATAACCTACTTCAAGCTAAAAATACACTTATTTATAATAAGTCCTTATATTTGATCTTTAGTTCACATATTTCAGCACACAATTTATTTTCTATCGGTTCTGATTTGAATTAATCCTAATAGCTTTTGGAACTCAAAATATCTTCTCCGAATGCCTGGTCCACAAGCTTCCACATCACCTCTCTTTCACACACACACACACACATACACACTTTTCTCTCTCCTTCCCTCTTCAAAATTTCGAAATACATGGCCCTTTCTTGGCCAAGGAATATGCTCTCCCACTTGCACAAATATCCCATAATCAAGTGCTCCCATTGGTTGTTTAATTTTTTCAAGGATTAAGGTTTAATTAATTAGGACCATTAGATTAACTTTATTGGATTCAATCTTGGCCTTTGATCTAGTTGCAATTGTTGACTTTTCAACATTGATTAACAAAGTTTAATTAACCCTTAATTGCATCAAATCCCAATAAATCCCAAGTGGATAAAGCTAATCTCTGTCTTGTAGCTCAAGAGGAATCTGACAATGAAGAAGTTTGTCTTAGAGCATCAAATCCCAATAAATGGTACATTGACAGTGGATGCTCAAGACACATGACAGGAGACCAATCCAAGTTTGCTTCAATCAAACATAAGGAAGGTGGCAAGGTAACTTTTGGTGGAAATCAGTGTCACAATCTCCTTAGTGTGAGTCAAAGCACAGACAAAGGAAATTTAGTCATCTTTTATTCAGAAGAATGTTTGATTATAAGTAAGAATACTCTCTCCTTAGATGGCATTAAATCCAAAGCATTATTCAGAGCTCCAAGAGAAGGTAATTGCTATACTCTTAATCTGTCTGAAAACAATTCTGGCTCTGAAAAATGTTTTGTTGGTAACTTGGATGAAAGTTGGCTATGGCATAAACGTTTAGGACATGTTAATATGATTCAACTTGATAAGTTACAGAAAAAGGAACTGGTTATTGGGTTACCAAAACTTCTTTTTAAAAATAACATGGTTTATGATGCTTGTCAAAAAGGTAAACAAACCAAATCTTCTTTCAAATCAAAGACTGAAATATCAACTAATAGACCTCTTCAATTACTCCATATGGATTCAGTTGGACTAGCTAGAGTAAAAATCCTTGGTGGCAATCTTAATACCTTGGTTATAGTGGATGATTTCTCAAGGTTTACCCTTGCTTTTTCTCAAAATTCGGTCAATCAAAACTCAATGGTACAAAAGTAATTTAGTGAAGGGTTGATGTCTTATGATCACATGTATCCACCGACTATGATTTCTTAATAGTCACTAAGGCTCCTTTGCTCCAGCGGAATTCAACTTATTAATTCCCTTCTCACTCCATTCATTCGGTCAAAGAGGAAGTAAATAGGTGATTGAGATTTAACTAAATGGCATCCTAGCAATTAATTAAAAAAGTGTGTCCATATATATTTCCCACGCTTCGCCGACCTACCTTCCTTAATATTGAATAATTCCTCATTTCATTCACATATCAAATCGGACTCATACTCTTGTCTTCAAAAGATAAAACATTTGATCAATTTGTCGTGTTTGCCAAGAAGGTCCAGAACGAGAAAGGATTCTCTATTGCAGGTATTCGTACAGATCATGGTGGAGGATTTGAGAATCATGCCTTTGGAGAATTCTGTGATAGTATGGGAATCAATCATAACTTCTCAGCTCCAAGAACCCCACAAAGAAATGGAGTTGTTGAAAGGAAGAATAGAGTGCTCACCGAAATGGCAAGGGCAATGCTTGAATGAAAATCAAACATCTCAAGTGTTTTGGGCTGATGCTATGAGCACTGCATGCTACATATCAAACAGGGCATATCTTCGGAAGAAATTGAACAAAACTCCCTATGAGCTCTACAAAGGAAGATAACCCAACTTAGCTCACTTGCACATCTTTGGATGTAAGTGCTTCATCCACAATAATGGTAAGGACAACTTGGGTAAGTTTGATCCCAAAGCTGATGAATGTATATTCTTGGGTTATTCAAGTAGAAGTAAAGCATATAGAGTTTATAATACCCGTACTCACATTGTTGAAGAATCTATGCATGTTGTATTCTGTAAAACCAAATCTAACAAGTTCTTGGATGATGATGATGATTTTCCTACTTCAAATCAACCTGACTCAATATCAACTTCTGTTTCAACAAATATTGAAAAAGATTTGCAAAAGGATTCTGAAACTGAAAAACATTGTGAAAACGCTTGTGAAAACAGTGTTCAAACTCAACCTAAATCATGGAGATACAGTAGGAGTCATCCTCTGGATCAAGTGATAGGTGATGCAAATCAAGGAGTGAGAACCAGAAGAAGCACTTTAAATGAAGTTACTTTTTTTGCTTTCATTTCTACAATTGAACCCTCTAAAATTGATGAAGCCCTTTCAGACAATGATTGGGTTATAGCAATGCAAGAGGAGTTACATCAATTTGAAAGAAATCAAGTTTGAGACTTGGTACCTAGGCCTAAATACCATCCAGTCATTGGCACTAAATAGGTATTCAAGAACAAACGTGATGAATCCGCCATAATCATTCGTAATAAGGCAAGGTTAGTTGCAAAAGGCTATAATCAAGAAGAAGGAATTGATTATGAAGAAACTTATGCTCCAGTGGCTAGATTGGAAGCAATAAGAGTTCTCTTAGCCTTTGCCTATCAAACTTTTCCAAATGGATGTGAAATCCGCCTTTCTAAATGGTTTTATACAGGAGGAAGTTTATGTTGAACAACCTCCGTGTTTTCTAAATGAACATCATCCAGATCATGTTTATCACCTCAAGAAAGCCTTGTATGGACTTAAGCAAGCCCCTAGAGCTTGGTATGAGCGATTAAGCAATTTCCTTCTTGATCAAGGATTTGTTAGAGGTAAAGCAGATACAACTCTCTTTATTAAAAAGAATAAACTTAGTGATATATTAGTAGTTCAAATTTATGTTGATGACATTATATTTGGTGCTTCCAATAATGTTATGTGTGAAGAATTTGCTAAGACAATGCAGGGAGAATTTGAGATGTCTATGATGGGAGAACTTAATTTCTTCATTGGTCTTCAAATCAAGCAACGCCATGATGGAATCTTCATTTCCCAGACTAAGTATTTGAAAGATCTATTGAAGAAATATGGTCTAGAAGATTGTAATGCAGCAGACACTCCAATGAGCTCAACTGCAACACCGGATGCGATGAAAAAGGCACCGATTTCAACATTACTAATTATAGAGGAATGATTGGATCATTACTCTACCTTCCGCAAGTAGTCCAGACATTCAATTCAGTGTTGGAATGTGCGCTAGATTCCAATCTGCCCCCAAGGAGTCTCATGCTGAACATGTCAAAAGGATCTTCAGATATCTTGCTGATACAAAGACTCTTGGATTGTGGTTTCCCAAAGACCAACATGAGCATCTAGAAGCCTATACAGATTCAGATCATGCAGGCTATAAACCGACGTAAAAGCACCAAAGTGGTCAATGTGAGTTCTTTGGAGGATCACTTGTATCTTGGTTCAGCAAGAAATGCACCACGTAGCCGTGTGTCATCCACTGAAGCTGAATATGTTGCTGCATCAAGTTGCTGTGCACAAGTCTTATGGCTCAAACAACAACTTCAAGATCTTGGAGTCCATCTTAAAGAAATTCCAATTCTGTGTGATAATACAAGCACAATAAGCTTGGCCAAGAATCCAGTGCAACATACTCGAACCAAGCATATTGATATTAGACATCATTTCATAACAGATCATGTTCAGAAGAAAGATGTCAAAGTCATGTTCATCCCAACTCACTTGCAACTTGCTGATATCTTCACCAAGCCATTAGCAAAAGAACAATTTGTGTTCATAAGAAGAGAATTGGGAATGGTAAATCCCAATGAGTTGTAAGTAACCCCTATCCAATGTTAGTTATGTGTTTGATGATTATTAATTAACTAACTTAAGCATCGGAGTATGTAGACATGTCTTTTGCAGGATGTTTATTATGATCAACATCACTCAACATAAACCGCAAGTTTGTTTGTCAAGCAAGTCGAACTCGAGCCTACCAAAGCCAGACTCGAGCTCAAGAGAATCAAGGGAAATGAAATCCTTTAGAAAAAGCCAGACTCGAGCCTATTAGTTGATAAGCTCGAGTTCGCGGGAGTCAGAAAGGAAATGGAGTTGTTGCAGAAAGATGAACTCGAGACTATTAGTTGGCGAACTCGAGTTCGAGGGAGACAGAGAGCAACTCAATTCTGAGGATTTCACAGACTCGAGCCTGTAAGTGACTGGACTCGATCCTAAGGGAAATTTCAAGGGCTCACACATACACTCTTGAAGTCCAGGTTAGTACAAATTCACGCAAACTCGAGCCTACACCTGTGAACTCGAGTTTGTCGCGATAAAATTGTTTTTAAAAACCTGATTGCTTCTTTTCACTTCACTTCACCCTCGAGCTTAAACCTAAAAGTCTCTCAAATCCTCTCATCTTCCTCCACGAAAATCTGAGAAATGGCCTCCAAACGACCTGCAACCGACGAAACACCCAGCTCAATCCATGAAGAACAACAAATTCCCCCACACAGTGTACCTCCACGTCCACCAAGAGTAAAGTTGTTCCCCAAACGATACAGACATGGAGTTGATAGAAGAATTCCGGGTGTTCCTACAACTCACTCTTCTCCTTCCAAAGAAGACTCTGCTCAAACTCGAACAGACACAGAAACAGTGACTAGTAGAGGAAAAGATAAAGTTCCAGAGGTAACTGAGACCTACCAATCCAAACAGACCAAGAAGAATGTTCCTAAAGCTGGACGAGCAAGCTCTCAAGCTCAATCTACCTCTCAACGTCAAGAGGAATCTGTGCCTCAGGTATCTGAAGAAACCCCTGCTCTATCTGAGATTTACAAACATTCTTCAATACCTAGAGGATTTTCCAGTGAGGTTGTGAAATTATCTGGTGAGGATGCAATTAGATTTAAGGAGAATTATGAGCATAAAATCTTTTGCCCTGCTTTGTATGTGGACTTAGCTCACTTAAAAGAAGACTGCAATCTTGATCTTACCCCCTGGTTTAACCAATTTGAGCCTTTGATATCCATTAAAGCCTCTTACAGTCCAACCCTTATCAAAGTCTTCTATCATTGCATGAAAAGTGACAATCTTCTGGACAGTGACATGAATTTGGTTGAGGAGAGGATTACCACAACCATCAGAGGGAAAAAGATCACCATAACTCCTTCCTTCCTGAATTCCCTTCTTCAAATTCATAACCCCCCACCTGTTGCATCATTAGATTATACTGATAGGCAGATATTTTCATTGCTTAAACCTAATGAGCCTATCCCTGATGCATTGGAAATCCTAAATTTTACTCCTGTTTCAATGCCCCCTAAGCAAAGAGCTGCCTGGTATATTTATACTAGGAACCTCATTCAAAAAGGAGGAAATTTCACCCATTTTGCAAAGAAGGATTTCCCTATCTTTGCTTCTATCCTTGACCAAGTGCCTTACAATATTGGGCACCGGATTTTCAAAGAAATGGATTGATTTCGATTTACTGGTCGAAAATCATCCCAAATTCCTTTTGCTAGCCTCATTTCTGTGATTCTCTTCCATGAGAAGATCTGGTACCTTTCTGCCAACGAGCAACCAGAAAAACCCCAGACGTTTGGTAGGCACATCCTGAATCTCATGAGAATCATTTTTGATGAAGGTAGTGATCAGTCCAGAGCTCGTCCTCAGTCCAGACCAGCAAGATCAAGGGCTACTCAGTCTAGAGTACAAGGAGCCCAGAGTACACCTCCTCCTCCTCTGTCCATCCCTTCTGATCTCGATGCAAGGATCAAGACCTTAATTGACCAAGCTGTCTCTGATCTCTCTGTCAAGATAGACTCAGAATTTAAGCAATTCAAAGGATCAGTAAATAAAGGATATGATGAGATGGTAGATTCCCAAGAAGACTTGACTCTTGAACATGAAGCACTGAAAGAAAAAGTTCAAGGTCTCAGTGGTCAGATTGGAGATCAGTCAATCAGCATCTCCACTCTTTTGGTATCTATGGCTAGTCTCAGTGACAAGATGGACAAAATATTGCAACATCAGTCCATGTCTACTTTTGGTTTGGGTGCTTCTACCTCTGCTGGTCCTATTTCATCAATTCCCCCAATTATCTCTGAACCAGCTTCCACCATACCAACTACCATAGCCCCTGAACCATCTGCTGCTGCATCTCCCTCTTCTGATGCACCTACCCTTGCACCATCTGTTCCTACTGCCACCACATCTGATCCTGCTATTCCACCTCCTTCTACCCCATCTAATCCACCCTTGTTTGCTGATGACAAAGGGGGAGAAGAATTGAAGTGAAAGAGCAGCCATTTTCTTTATGTTTTGATCATTTTAATCATATTTGCTTTTGAAACTCTACTATCATTCTGTAATATGTTGTAATATTCTAAGTTATGTAGTATACTTAATGTTCCATTTGATTTCTGCTGCTAACTCTGATGCAAGTTCAGATTCTGTCTTTGTTTCAAACTCATATTCTGAATCTGACTTCTACTCCCATTCTGGCTCTAAGTGCAATTTCAAGATTTATTCATATGCAATTGAATTTAAAAGAAAGCCATCAAGTAAACTGATATGAAACAATCACTTGTTTCCTTGCCTAAACAGAAATAGATCAGGAGATTCAAAGAGTTTGCAAATGTTTTGAACAAACTACCTTTCATTGTGTTTAAATGATCAAACCCTATTTTTGAAAGGAGTTAATCGTTTACAAGTGTTGTCATCTTCAAAAAGGGGGAGAATGTTAGTTTTCAATGTGTTTTGATGATAACTGACAATTGTAAACAAGTGTGAATGTTTTTGACAAGCTGAATGATTTGATTTAAAGACAAAAACATTCTATCAGCGCCAAACTCGAGCCTAGATAAGTGAACTAGAGTTTGCCACTAACAGAGAGCAAGACAGGCTTATTTTTGCATTTTACACTCGAGCGTGGGTTCTTGAACTAGAGCCTAAAACCTCCAGAAATAGTTTTTGAAAAAGTTTACGTATGAGTAAACTCGAGCCTGCATAAGCAAGCCAGAGTTTGCCTCTGGCGGGAAAACTTTTCATTTGAAAATCATTTCTTTAAACTCCACAGTTTGTATTTTCAGTAGAGTTTGCTAACCTTCAAAATGTTGCAACCTCGAGCCTAAAGAAATAAACTCGAGCCTATGTTGTTTTTGTGTAGAGTTTACTCTATAGTGTGAAAGACATAAAAGAGTTTACAAAATGTGTAAACTCGAGCCTGCGTTTGCAAGCTCGAGTTTGCCCTTGGCAGAGAGCACTTGAACTTTCCATCTTTTAACAAACTCAAGCCTGACATTTTAAACCTCAGGCTTGTCTCTGGCCAATTGATTTCAAAGTTCATTTATTTAAAGTAAACTCGAGCCTATCCTTCTGAACTCGAGCCTAACCTTTGAAATGAGTAAAGTTACTTTACAAACTCTAGAGTTTATATTTTAAACCTCAAGTTTGTTTAACATGAATAGTGTCAAAATCGAGCCTGTTCACTAACGGACTCAAGATTGGCCATTATGTAAAGTTTTGATTTCAGATGGCTCTCGCGACAAATGGCCTACAATGTTCTAAACTCGAGCCTGCTACCATGAACTCGAGTTCACCTCTTGAGAAAAATTACAAACTCCAGAGTTTGCCTTTGAACCTCCAGTTCGCACTTCACAGAAGCTGAACCTGTCATTCCAGATGGCTTGCAAACTCGAGCCTAAACTTGCAAACTCGAGTTTGAGTCGGATCCACAATTGATTGACAGCATTGATTTCACGCGACAATCAGAGAATCTGTCATAAAGATGAATTCCCTCACTTGGAAATAATTGCTACAACGATTACCCAGAATGATTCGTTATGCAAATCAATTGAAGAACATTAAAAGACCTTCATTGCAGATCAATCATCCGAAAATCAGGAAACATTATGAACCCAACGGCTATATTCCACAACAGCTAGAATTTCGAATGAAGATAGTGCAAAATTGAGAAGCAACGATCATATGAAGATTTTCCGCTATATATAGAGCTGCATACAAACCTCAAGAGAAGAAATCAAGTAGAAACGAAAAACAAGCTTAATAGTTACCTACACTTTCAGTTTTCTTTCTGTATAGTATTTGTGATACTTAGAACTTCAGTGCTTATCAATATCTACTCTGTGAGAGAGCTGTTATACTTGTAATTCATTCATTGTAAGAATTTCAAGTCAAGGGGACTTGGAGATTGGGATTTCAAATTACAACTTGTAAGGGGGAGTGTATCCTAGAGAGAGGATAATCCTTGAGTACAGAGTGTGTATCTGAATTGAGTGATAGTAGAAAATCCCAGGGAGCCTGGGGACTGGACGTAGGTCAAGAGTTAGGACCGAACCAATATAAATTCTCTGTGTCAAGCTCTTCTTCCCTATCTCCATTTTACATCCAGCTTCATCTAGTGTGTGAGTGATTTTGAAGGAATTTTAAAATCCCCAATTCACCCCCCTCTTGGTGATTTCCTTTCACTTTCATACACTACCACTGAAAAAGAATTGTTTGCTGTAATATTTGCATTAGATAAGTTCAGACAATATCTAATCAATTCTAAAGTGGTTGTGTATACAGATCATGCAGCTGTGAAGTTTCTTTTCACTAAGCCCCAGTCAAAACCGAGGCTCATTAGATGGATGCTATTGCTACAAGAGTTCAATATGAGCATTAAGGATAGGCCTCTGATGAGAATTGTCGAGCCCTCACAAAATAACCAGGATTCAAAGATTGCAGTATAGGAAACCTGGATCGTTTCTCTCAAGGAATTCACAGTGGGTCCAAAATCAACAGTAAACAAGTAACACAGCTCGTTGTGTGATCGCACAACGCTCTCTGTAACCCGGTCCGACCTATGTCATTGGGATATCAATCTGGGTATTAAATCTAATACTCATTCCGCAATCATAATTGGATCCGACTAAAATAAACAGAAACGAATTACGTTATCGATTGAAGTGCGGGCCCTCTGGATTCACAGAATCCTCAATCCATGGGTCAACCACAAAATATTAGCCAAGCATGGCTAGGCAAAACTCAGAATAAAAGATGAAGAACATGAAGAACATGATGAACAACTCAGAGAAAATAAAAAGCTTCTAATTTAATCCAAAAATCTCATAAAGTGTAATTGAGAATATGTTTGTAGCCACCATCTAATCTTCCTTATATAGGAGAGATGACTAAACAAAAATAGGAAACCTCTAACAAATAGGAAACCTCTAATCAATAGGAAATCTCTAAAAAATAGGAAACCTCTAAAAATTGGTCTTTTATTACAAAATTCGGGCAAAATAAAAATCCAGAAAAATGCATCTGTCTTTAGCTCCAATTTCGTCCATTTTCTTGTCCGAATCAGTCTTCTGAGTATTCATAACAATTGTAGCTCTCTGAATCATCTAAAATACGAAAGAAGAACCAGGCTAATCCGATATCTATATCAAGAGTTATGGTGAAAATAGTAAAGCACTGTAAATCTGGAATTTTATTACCAAAAACGAATTTAATCTAATTAAAAGCCTAAAGCCCAATTAAGTAATAAAACCCATTATTTCTCTATTCAAAATTCCTAAATTATTAACCAAGAGATAAAATTAAGTGAAATAATATTCAGTAATCAAATTCCCCCATACTTATCCTTTTGCACACCTGGGCAAAATTAAAAGGAAAAAAGTAAAAGAAAAACTTCTTCTTTCTAACAATTGCCAAACTTCAATAGTTGAACAAAGATCACAAAGCTTCTCAAGATCAACCAATCAAGACTGAATTTCTTTCATCTCAAATTATAAAGCATGGCAATCTCAATTAGTGATGCTAACCACACAAGATGGTCTCTCAAGGATGCCCTCAATCAATCTCTCAAGTGTATAGGGTAAATAAGTGTATCGCTCAAATTCTACTCAAGAAAATTGTTCTACCATAAGCTTGCTCAATTTCTACTTCTCCACTACTCATAACACATGCATGCACAAATCAAGAGAGCTTGTTATTAAAGGTTGTAATAGGGCCAAGGTGAAGGTAGGTAATTGTATGGAATGAGAGGCTAAGCACCAAAGAAATTAAGAGGAGCACTAATTACACAATCATTCTTTATGTATAATTTTTTTTCTCATATATCTCCTTTCTTTCTATGCTTTTTCTTTTCTTTTTCTTTCTTTCTTTCTATGTATTTTATTTTTCTTTTCTTTCTTTGTATTTTCTTTTATTTTCGTTCTTTCCCTTTCTCTTTTTTTTTTTTTATAATCACAATGACAAAATCAAATATCACCCCCACACTTAAATTGTTGCACTCCTGAGCAACCCCTACACTTAAATACAAAACCAAGGTGAAACCAATGCTCAATAAATTTCCAAGGTGCGGAATAAAATGGTTTTACACATAGGCTTATAATGTGGTTTAGAAAAGAATGAGTCAAAAAGGCACAAAGGGGCTAGCAAATGAAACATAATGCAAGGAAAAGCTATTTGGCCAAAGTGGGGAAAATAAAATAAAGAAAACAAGCTTCCATCATATTAATGCATGTAAGTGAAAAATTTAGTTTCAAAAAGAAAGGGAGCAAGTTCTAGAGAACAAAAATCATGAGTAGATGCACACAAGAAAGAAAGAATGGTAAATGATGAAGTTCATTCATGCAGGCCCAAAATCTCACAAAGGTGAATACCGAATCATGCAACTAGCATCCCAAAATTAACTACCAAGAAATATAATCCAAGAGTCCAGAAATTCAGCCCCAAACAAAAGGATCCATCCAAAGAAGATGTCAAAGTTCACAAGAGGTAAAGCAATCATAGAAAGAGAGTGTGTTATTCATAAAAACTATTTTTTTTTTAAAGGGAAATTATTCACAAAAGAAAATTTTTCTTCCTTTTCTTGAACACATGGAATAAAACCAAAGCAAAAACAAAAATATTTTTCTTTTTCTCATTTTGAAAACAATGAACAAAAACCAAAAGTAAGAACAAAATTCCTCCCCCACACTTAAATCATGCATTGGCCTTAGAGCAAAAGAAAAATATAACCAATAATAGTAGGTAATGCAAGTAAAAGAGTAAGGAGGGAGTACGACCGAACTATTAGAATCTTCGAGACTCAAATGAAGTGGCATAATTGGCTTCTTTCCTTTGTCTTGTAAGTCACATGAAAGCACTAGTGATGTCTTCTTTTGATGTTCAACAAGCATCACCTTTTTTAAGATCCGCAAATAACGTTTCAGCTCAAGTATGGAAGGTGTTTGGATAGGAGTAATCAATCCATATACCTGCATAAAATCATGACACCAAGCAGTATCTCGTCCCACATAAATATAATCAATAAAACTCGATTGATCAAGAATCAAGGAAGATCCCAAAAGAAATTGATCAAAAGAAAATGTTGGAACTTCTAGATATTTTGAGCAACCCACAAAATAAATATGACTCTCCTCAGTAAGAGTCAAACTCTCTAAATAATAATTCAAGTGATCACTCAAAGTAGTTTCACAATGGTTGCTCAAATCATCAAACAAGACAAATTCTACATGTGAAACATCATGATTCATGATGGTCTTTCCCTGTAAATGCATATCAAAAGCAAGGCTTTCCCCACACTTATCTTTAATAGTATCCCCACAAACAACAGTCATGTCAAGATCATTAATAATATCAATAAAATCAATGGAGATATTACTTCCTTCATTCACAACATCATTATGGTTAGCAGTAAGTGGAGTATCTTTAAAATCAATAGTGTCAGGGGAATGAATATCATAATGGATATCACAACAACCATCAGAATTGACAATTAATGCAGAATCACCAATCAAGTCACAGTGACCATATAATGCATCATTAATCTCAGTGCAAATAGGACACCATTCATTATTAGAACATGCACAATTAACAAGGTCACTCATAGATGTAAAATCGGGATAATCAACATACCATTCCGTGAGAACATCATCCACAGTGTCATCAATCACATCAATGCAGAAAACAGAATGCTCTTCCCTAGGATGTTTCATGGCATCAAAGATATTGAAATTCACAAATATAGCACCAAACTCCATGGAAAGAGTACCAGAATACACATCTATATTAGTCCTAGCTGTTTTCATGAAAGGCCTCCCTAGAATGATTGGTGATCTACTACTAGAAGACTCAGCCTCCATATCTAAGACATAAAAATCAGCAAGGAATATCAATTCATTAACTTTGACCAATACGTCTTCAACCAAACTAGAAGGGTGAGCATTACTCCTATTAGCTAACTGGACAACAACACCAGTAGGACGCAAGGGACCAAGACCAATAGATTTATAGATAGAGGCAGACATGACATTAATTGAAGAACCTAGATCTAACATGCAATCATCAAATCTATAATTACCGATAATACAAGGGATAGAAAACATTCCTGGATCCTTGCATTTTTTAGGCATGGGTGTTAGAAGTGTCGACACATTCTGGTTCAAGCTTACTCTTTCAGTCCCCTTCAATCCTCTGTTGTTGGTACACAACTCCTTGAGAAACTTGGCATATTTTGGAATTTGCTTGATGGCATCCAAGAGAGGAATATTGATCTCAACCTTCTGGAAGGTCTCTAGAATGTCCTTCTCTTGTGACTTCTTTCGTTGTGCTTTTTCTACCAACTTCTTAGATTGAGAGGCTCTCTGAGGGAAAGGAAGAGGAATGGTAATGTCTTCCTCTTCACCTTGTTGCACTGCCTTTTTCTTTTCAGAGTCAATCTTCACATTTTCTGACTCTTTTTCTGATGTGGAAGTCACATCTGCTGAATAACAGTGCCAGTTTGTTGTTGGAACTGCATATTGTTTGTGACAAATTGCTTCATCATATCCTCCAATGAGGAACCACTATTGTTACTAGCCTGCTGTTGTGCCGCTTGTGGAGCTGCACATATGGCTGGTCGAGGAGGTGTTGCTGGCAAAGGAGGTGCAGATTGTTGCTGGAAAGTATGTGGTTTGTACTGTCTCTACTGGTAATTCCTAGAATTCTGTTGATACTGGTTACTCTGGTTCTGATTTTGGTTGCAGCGAAAGTTGGGTGATTTCTCCAACCAGGATTGTAAGTATTGGAAAAGGCATTATTCTGCTGGTATTGTGGATTTCCTGGAAAAACACCCACTGCACCTACTGGCTGGTCTTGGTAAGTAGGATCATGCAAGGTAGGGCAAGAGTCAGTAGAATGATAAGGGTCAGAACAAAACCCACAGGAGTACCCAATCTGGGGAGGGGAAGACTGTACTGTTTGTGACACTGCCAACTACCTCACAAGGGAAGTCAGATCATCAAGTCTAGTCTCTAATCTCTTAGAATCATACTGGATTGGAGGTGCTTGAATATGGTAAATAGGAGTACTATTGGCGCTAGTGCCAAACTGCCGAGAGTTATATGCCATAATGGATATCAAGTCTCGAGCATCTTCAGGTGTCTTGTTACTCATAGCCCCACTGCTAGAAGCATCCACCAACCCTTTATCTACCGATAGCAGACCATCAGAGAAATAGGTAATCAAGTCTTTTTCAGTTATCTGGTGGTGTGGACAGCTTGCACATAACTTTTAGAACCTCTCCCAATACTCATGCATAGTCTCCCCATTGGCCTGTTTAACGTTGCCAATTTCCTTCTTGATCGCAGTTGCTCTTGAGGAAGGGAAATATTTCTCCAGAAATAACCTCTGAATATCAGGCCAGCTCCCAATAGATGAAGGCTGAAGGTACAACAACCAATCCTTGGCTCCACCGTCCAATGAGAAAGGAAAATCTCTCAGCTTGATATGATCTTTATCAATGGCTTGTGGTTTCATTGTGCTGCAAACTACATGGAATTCCTTCAAATGCTTAATGGGGCACTCACCTGCAAGACCATGAAACTTAGGCAACAAGTGTATTAGACCATATTTAAGCTCAAAGTTAGCAGCAAGGTTAGGATATTGGATGCACAAAGGTTGATAATTAACATCAGGTGCAGCCAATTCCTTTAAAGTAGGACGATTTTCCTGTTATTCTGCCATAATGTCTAAGTTAGCAAAATTGCTACTAGAATCAGTGAAAACAACAAGACTATCAGAACCACAATCAGAAAGATCAACAGAATGGACACAATCAGAATGGTCACAATCAGACTCCAGTTCAGTGTCAAGTTCAGTATTAATCCTATGACTTAGCCTAACAACTCTTCTAGCAGTAAGAATTGTTCTTTCTATTTCAAGATCAAATGGTAACAAATCTTCTGGATTAGTAGTATTCCTAGTACTCATGCAGCATACACACAAAGCAAAATTGGAAAACACACAGAATTACGAAAATGCCACCAAAAGTGGTAAAAAGTAGGGAAAAAAAACAAGAGAACACAAAAAACAAAAACACAAAAGCAAAAACCTAAGTTAGAAATTGACCCAAACAAGTCCAAAACACTATCAAATGATTTTTAAAATTTATGGGACTTGGACAGGGCAACTCCTAGACTATTCTGGGACCAAAAAATCAAATAAATAAAAAAAACTAAAAACAAATTGAAAAAGTGGTCTAAACGATGGAATTTGGCTAAAATACGAAGACCAAAAATCAGCTCACCAAAAATAGCATTTTCTTAATTAAATTTTGTTTTCCTTCAGCTCACCAAAAATCAGTCCAATCGGAGTAAGTCACAATTTCTGAAATACCCGATATATCCCGCCGAGACCAAAATAAATAAATAATAATAAAAAATAACCAGCCCAATCAGAGTAAGTCAAACAATTTCTGAAATACCCGATTGGTTAGGCAAAAGATTAATTGCCACAATGACTGGCAACTATCAGTAATGGGGGAGTTTTTCAAGGTAATTAAAATGAAGCAAAGCTATAACAAAATATAAGAAAATGAGATTAATCATATTAAAAAAGATTAACCCAGAATTGAGATTCCATAACCTTGATCGGAAAAAACCATAATAATCGAACTCGTGATTGATTCTGGACAAACCGAAATCTCTGCGTTTATCCAGAAACTCCCTCGACTAGACGATAGCCTAGCATTTGATCGAACTCATGGCGAGCTCGCTGTGCGATCGCACAACGCTCACTGTAACCCGGTCCGACCTATGTCCTTGGGATATCAATCTGGGTATTAAATCTAATACTCATTCCGCAATCATAATCGGATCCGATTAAAATAAACAGAAATGAATTACGTTATCGATTGAAGTGCAGGCCCTCTGGATTCACAGAATCCTCAATCCATGGGTAAACCACAAAAGCTTAGCCAAGCATGGCTAGGCAAAACTCAGAAGAAAAGATGAAGAACATGAACAACATGATGAACAACTTAGAGAAAATAAAAAGCTTCTAATTTAATCCAAAAAACTCATAAAGCGTAATTGAGAATATGTTTGTAGCCACCATCTAATCTTCCTTATATAGGAGAGATGACTAAACAAAAATAGGAAACCTCTAATCAATAGGAAACCTCTAAAAAATAGGAAACCTCTAAAAATTGATCTTTTATTACAAAATTCGGGCAAAATAAAAATCCAGAAAAATGCATCTGTCTTTAGCTCCAATTTCGTCCATCTTCTTGTCCGAATCAGCCTTCCAAGTCTTCATAATAATTGTATCTCTCTGAATCATCTAAAATACGAAAGAAGAATCAGGCTAATTCGATATCTAGATCAAAAGTTATGGCGAAAATAGTAAAGCACTGTAAATCTGGAATTTTATTACCAAAAACGAATTTAATCTAATTAAAAGCCTAAAGCCCAATTAAGTAATAAAACCCATTATTTCTCTATTAAACATTCCTAAATTATTAACCAAGAGATACAATTAAGTGAAATAATATTCAGTAATCAGCCTGGAACTGCAAACCTTGTAGCAAACCGCTTGAGTAGACTACCGGATGGTACAAGGGGAGTACTTGACTCTGACCTTATTTGTGATGATTTTCCTGATGCATCTCTTATGTCTATATCTCTCTATGTTCCTTGGTTTGCTAATCTAGTGAATTATATTGTGACCGGACTCATTCCTGAGCATATGTCTTCTTTTCAGGCTCAAAAACTTAAACGAGAAGTTGAGCACTACATTTGGGATGAGCCCTATTTGTGGAGACTATGCAATGACCAAGTTATCAGGAGCTGTATTCCAGAGACCGAGTCCAAGGACATACTTTCTGCTTTCCATTCTATGGTTTGTGGTGGACACTTTAGTGCTCAAAAGACCTCTAGGAAAGTGTTAGATGCCGGCTTTTACTGGCCTACCCTGTTTAAGGATGCCTATTTATATTGTAAGGCATGTGATAAATGCCAAAGGTTTGGGGGGTTAGGTAAACGGCATGAGATGCCACAACAACCCATGCTCTTTTGTGAGGTATTTGATGTTTGGGGTATCAATTTCATGGGTACTTTTCCTTCATCATCTGGCTTTACCTACATTCTCTTAGCCGTAGATTAACTCTCTAAGTGGGTAGAAGCCGTTCCCACTAGGAAAGATGACGCCCAAACGGTTTATTGAGTTTCTTAAGTCTAACATCTTCTGTAATTTGGAGTACCAAGGGCTATAGTGAGTGATAGAGGTTCCCATTTTTGCAATAAGGTTATTGATAACTTACTTGTTAAGCTTGGGGTAACCCACAAAATGTCCACCCCTTATCATCCACAGACGAATGGGCAAGCAGAAGTATCCAACCGAGAGATCAAACACATATTGGAAAAGATTGTCAAGCCTTCAAGAAAGGATTGGAGCTCAAGGTTGGAGGAAGCACTATGGGCCTATAGAACCGCCTTCAAGACACCAATAGGAATGTCTCCTTACCGGCTTATATTTGGTAAAGCATGTCATATTCCGGTAGAATTGGAGCATAAAACTTATTGGGCTGTGAAAATGTGCAATATGGATGTGGAAGAAGCTGGCTTGGAAAGGAAGTTACAAATGCAAGAACTTGAGGAAATGCGATTAGAAGCTTATGAGAGCTCCCGCATTTACAAAGAAAAGACCAAGTTACTTCATGATAAGAAGATTCTACGAAAGGATTTCAAAGTTGGTGATAAGGTTCTAGTATATAGGGTCCGATTCAAGTTGTTGGATGGGAAGCTTAAAGATAAATGGTATGGCCCTTTCACTATCACCAAAGTGCATTCATTTGGCATGGTAGAGCTACTTGACGAGACTACTAGAAAGGAATTTCAAGTCAATGGACATCTCCTCAAGCTCTACTATGATTCATCATCAAAGCCCACTTAAGGCCAGGTTGTCTCTTTCCTTCACTTACATTTTCTAATTTGAATTGTTTAATTCATTTGTGATTCTAAATGCTTGAAATAAGTGTGGGGGAGGGACTATCTCAGTAGGAAAGTAGTAATAGTATAGTTTAGTAATTAGAATAAGAACTCCCAATGTCTGCTTTGCATCTTAGCCACTACCTTGCTTAATTACCATTGTGCCTCTTCACTCTAATTTTCTCTATTATTATAGCTTGTTTCTTGTCTCTTCTCTCTTTATGATGTTGATGTGTTGTGCTTCAATTGCAATTGGACTTCACAACTTTCCACTTCATGTAGGAACAAATTAGAATAATAGAATTGCTTTACAAACATTGAGGATAATGTGTTGATTAAGTGTGGGGGAGGAAATACATTTTGAATCCCAATTAATTGGTTATTTTTAAATGAGAAAATGCCTTAAACTAGAATTTTTTTTTTTTCAAAAATGACTCGCTTTAATGCATGCCCTAAGTGGTAAAGGGTCGCATTTTCCACTTTGAAAGTGTATCATTTGTGGGAAGTTCTTTGAGCTTTCATAAGATCTAGTGTTTGGGCAACTTTATCAAACCATGTTTTGTTTTTCAAATGAATGGGAAGAGAAATGAACCCACAATTGGATTTTTGCTTACTCCTTATTTTGAAAATGAGAGTTTATAAATCATTAGTGCATTTAAGAGTTAAGCATGATTATAGTTGATTGCAATGTTTTGATTGGTTGTGTTTGTAAGGTTAGCACTTGGAATAGTTAAGTAGATGTTTTGTGGTTAGTTTACCATGCAATTGATTTTGTTAGAGTGAGCATTGGAGAAAAACCTTGTTGGAAGGATATTTGAGCCTTAAATTCTTTTCATGTGTGCATGTTCGCTTAGTTTTTCACCTTCTAGAACTTATTTCCACTCTTTTTCGAAACGGTATTTGCATTATTGTGATGAAAATGAAAGAGACATTCAATTCTAAACCATTTTCACCCAAACACAAACCTACATTCATCTATCATTTGCTTACCCCCTTTGAGCCTTTCCTATGTTATATGCATGTCATTACTCATAGTGTTCATAGTATTCTAAAAATCAAAAGAGAATTGCCAATAAAAATTTGAAATTCCATGTATATGAAAAGAATGAAAAAAAAAAAGAGTGAGTATAGTTTGAAGAAAAAATGAAAGAAAGAAAGAAAGAAAGGCATTGAAAAAAAAAATGAAGAAGGCATTTGTTCATGAATTTTCAAAAGAATTGGCAAAAGTTTGTAAAGTTATTTAGATGCTATGAACTTGGTTATTAACTGTGACTTGCATATCAAATATTTTCTTTTTCTAATTAATTCATTCCATTTAGCCTTCATCCAACGTTACAAGCCTTTTAAGTCCTCTTAATTCATTACATTAATTGCTATTAGCAGTGGAGATGTTAGAGTTGTTACAAGCCTATGGTAAGGTGTTGATCGATTAAGTGAACTAGAGTGAAATTATTCCAATGAGGTGAGATGAGTGAAACACTAATACCTTGAGAGTTCTCTTGTGCTTCATTTTAATAATTTGGATTGTATGGGCAGCTAATTTATTTGCATCGCTTGATTATGACTAGTGTTGGCTTGATGAATTTGATTGATTAATCCATTGTTTTCTAGTTATGAAATTGTTCATCTTTCAAATACATTAGTGTTTTGAACTTGGAATTTTGTACTCAATTGCCTTTGTTCAGGAGTACAAAGGTCTAAGTGTGGGGGAATTGATCAAACCATATTTTTATATGATCTTTCATAGTTAAATTGGGACTCTTAATGCATTCTCTGGAGCATTATTGTATGATTAAGCACTAATTTGAGTTAGGGACATTTGTATTGAATTAAGTGAAATTAGGGGGAAAATGGTCATAATTTATTAATTATTCATGCAAGTGATTTCTTGGACTTTTGATGCTACATTGTGTTCAATCTTGCATTGGAGGTGTTTGAAAGTAATGTCAGAGAAGGACCAGAATTACTGTCAGCGAAGGGCCCAAAATCGAAATCATATCAGAGAAGGACCTACATTACAGTCAGAGAAGGACCCAAAATCGAAATCATTTTCCGAAAAGGCCCAACAAGTAAAACTCAGCGTTTTGGCGTTTTTGACAGCTTCTTAGGTCAGCAATTGGATATAAAAGGGAACAGAGGCCGCGAAAAAGAGAGCAGACCTGATATATTTGATCGAACGCCGCGAACTCAGAACCTTTGACCTGGGATTCACCTTCCTTCACCGATTCCTCAATCACCACCGACCTTCATCCCTGAATCATCACCGTCCTCCATTATCTTCACCATCGTCATTCTCTAGATTCCAGTGATCTTTGATTTTTCCGGCGTGTTTTCTCCAGATTCCGGCGAAATCTGTGTATTTTCCGGCGATCTTGGTTCCCATGGCTGATTCATTTTTACAAATTGTCCTGGACTGTTTAATGCCTATGTGTAGCTAAACCCTTTGCTTCTTGGTGATGGAGACTTGTGGCTTGAGCATTTGTGCTTCAATAGGGGAGTTCTTTAATTTAATCTTTTGCTTAGACTATATATTTGATTTCCTTATTTAGGTTTATCATTAATTAGTTGTGAGACTTGGATTGCTGTTATGTGTCCATGTGGATTGATTATTGTAGTTTTAATTGGATGATTATTTTGAAGTTCATATTTCTATATCTCTTTATATGCTTGATGAAATTATGCTTGTTGTCATGTTTGTGGTTAGTAATCATAGTTGATTTTAGCTTTTGAGTGGTTCGTTAGAACATTCTAATTGAGAAGGACAATTTGTATCATCCCAATTTTAATTACAAATTAATTGGATTTTAACAATATCTCAAGAGGTTGTAGTTTGCTATGTTTGTAGGAGCTACTATTAATTGAGATTATTGGACTCAAGTGTTATCTTGAGGTTGTTCTTTAGACTTAATGAAAGTTTAACTCCCATATATTTTTTAAGCAATGATAGCCATGTTCTTCATTACTAAGAGCATCTATCATTAATCCCTTTTTAATCCAAAGCATTCTTCACTATTTTCCAAAAATACCAAAAAGAATAGAATTAGTTTCTTTATATTTTTAGGAATTTTTCAAAATAAATTGGCTCCTTGATAAGAGAACGATCCCGAGTTGTTTGCACTATATTACATTTTAATTCGTGGTAAATTGTGATTTGATCCTGAGGCGACTAAGGTTTTCGTCAAATCACTGGGATCCTCGGTTTAGACATGTGGGTGTCGATATCAATTCTACGAAATCCTAATACTACTGCGCCATGGAATGCTAATATTGCAGGAGTTGGAACAAATGAGTCTTATATCAAAGGATTCTAAACAAGGGAAGGAGTTTGCTTCAGAAGTAAAAATTATCAGTCAACTAAGGCATCGAAACTTGGTGCAACTAATCGGCTGGTGCCATGAATGGAAAGAACTACTGCTAGTTTATGAGTACGTGCCAAATAGAAGTTTAGATTCCCATCTCTTCAAACATGAAAGGTTGATAACATGGTCGATTAGATTTAAAATAGCTCATGGCTTGGCCTATGCATTGTTGTACATGCATGAAGAATGTGCACAATGTGTGGTTCATAGAGACATCAAATCGAGCAACATCATTTTAGTATCCAACTTCAACGCAAAACTTGAAGATTTTGGATTAGCACGGCTTGTAGACCACACAAAGGAGCACAAACTAAAGCTTTGGCAGGAACTATGGGGTATATGGCTCCTGAATTTGTCACTACTGGAAAGGCTAGTAAAGAATCTGATGTAAATAGTTTTGTAGTTTTTTCTCCGGAGTTAGTTTGTGGAAGAAAACCCATCAACCTAAATGCTCCAGATGATGAAATAAACATAGTGAATTGGGAATGGAATCTCTATGGAAATGGGATAATTCTAGAAGCAGTTGATCCAAGGCTGCAAGACTTTGACCATGATCAAGTTGAATGCTTGATGATAGTTGGGTTGTGGTGTGTGATCGAACCATATTTTTATATGCCCTGTAGATCCCAAGGCTAAAGACAAAAAGGCCCTCATCAGTGTGCTCATCCTGATCAAAATCGTAGGCCTTCAATAAGGCAAGCAATTCATGTGCTTAACTTTGAAACTGCAGTTCCCAGTCTTCCTTCAAGGTACCCCATACCAATGACTTTTATTGAGGGAAAGCACCGATCACTGCAATTATAGTGCCCATTGCGATTGTGAAATGGGGGCAAAAATGAAGAGAAAGGATTTTCTGTGAGAGTAGATAAAACGGCCAGGGCTTTTATTTAAAAAAATCAATCATATCAAATAAAAAAATATATCAAGTACTCAAAATCACATGTCAAATACCAAGTCTTCCCATGACATATGATAAAAAATATATAAAAATTCTGACATGGAATAAACTCTTAGCTTTAATGGTACTTTAGATAGCCAAAATATGAAACATTAGAATCCTAAATCTAACTTTTAAAGCTTAGGGAGGTGATTAGCAACTATCCCGAAGTTTATGGTAAAAAATGAATGTTAGATTGCCAAACCTTTTCTTTTTGGGGGGGTTGTGGAATGGTTTGAATGTTGATCGAATAAAATGGTATATCTATCTATCGGTTATAATTATAAACATGAGACTTACTTAATTTCTTTAATGATATTAAACAAATTAATTTAAAGTATATATATTTATCGTTTCTTGCTAAATTAATTCATCTAAGTTATAAACTAATATACTATCTTTAGTTTTAAATATAATTTGCACTATAAACTATATTCTATATTTAGAATTATAGAAGTATAATTTAATTACATGCAATATATGATATGATTAACTAATTTATATAACTACTCAACATTAAAAAAAAATTTAAAAAAAAAGTCAATTGGATGATATATTTAGAATCAGATAGGTGTATATCGTACAATTTGCCTCTCATATAGTGACTCTATTCATGGAGTCACTAAGACATGACACGTGTACCGCAAGCCATACACATGATTGTTGAGTGAACATGTGGTGGATTGTTATGGTAACAAAGTATTTGGGCCTAGTAAATGATTCAAGAGAAGGTTGTAATGGACCTAAGGGGTTGGGCCTAGAATATAGCTCAAAAGATCAAGTCAAGATAGGTCAAGTCATGAGTATAAAGAAAAAAAAAAACTGTGATAGAAGAGGCCGGAAATGATTTGGCAATGATTCTTCCTCTGACAGTCTTCTCTCTCCTTTCTGTTATTCTTCTGTCATTCCCTATGATATTTCTATTCTCTAAATTCTGCATTACTTTTCGTGTGTATTTGTAGTATTTCCCAGTAATCATTTGAGTACTTCCTTCTGAATCAAATAGAAGTTTTACCTTCTCATTATCTTTCATTTAAAGACCATAACATGGATCCCGTCAATTTCCGGTGTAGTCACTAAGTGCCTCACCGCACCGCATCTTTCCATGGCATATTATTTTGTGCTTCACCCTCATTTTACTCTTATTTTTTATTTTTTTCCCCATTTATCCATCCATTTTGTTTTTCCCTAGCTAACGGGTCAATCACACGGTACTGCGTCAACCTTTAACATGGAGACTTTTTCTCACAAAAAAAGAAAGACAGCATGTTATTATTAATATTAGTGAGTGTGAAGAACAACTACGTTAATGATATGACGAACGCTCCTAATGAAATATTACAGCTTTTTATTATTATAACACTAAATTTGGCCCCATATATGGTTCTCACCTAGGGTCCTTCGTCCTAATATATATATATATATATTATCGAGAATTAAATGGAGTGGTGGGCGTTTGGAAATAAATAAATAATCATATTTACGGGGAAAATTATGTGCACATCTATGTATGTACATAGGATTCGATGAATAATGTTGATGATTCCAATGACAGAGAGAAGCAGCCTATGATGGAAATAAATAAATAATCATATTTTAGGAATTGTTCGCTATTCAAAGTTGATGGTCCAACTATAGGAAAAGTCCTATATGTGGTAAGTGGGGATGAACAATTCTAATGATAACACAAATCAAAATTGATGGCTTTAAAAAATTGATTCTTCTAACTAGAAGAAGCATCGACTAATGTGATTTTTATTGCTGTGAGTTTAAAAAAATAAGTAACTAGAAAATTAAAAGCTTAATATTAATAATTTTATATAAATCTGATGTGATGACAGGAAACTTAGACAGTACTGTTTGAGAGAAGATAGTTGAGAGAATATTTTTTGTCAATGCGATACAAAGTAAATTTTCCATCGTTGAAAATGAATTAATATTTACAACAACAAAAAAACTGCGGACCGAATTTTTTGCTGCCTAAATATAATTTTCCATCGTTGGTTTTCCCAACTACTTAGATTTGGTCATTAACTTGCTTCATAACAATTCTTATTTTCCATTTTATTAGGCAACACAACATATTTTCATTTTGAAAGAAAACACTCACAAATTTCTTGATTACGTGGAGTCTATATATAAATCTCTCCATGGAAGCGCAAACACAACATATTTCTTAACCTACTTAATCAGATCAGATGTTGCTAGTATCAGTTTTCTTCCTCTTGATACCCCATGCCTTTTCCTTAAACTTTAGCTTCACCAGTTTCCAGCAGTCCCAAGTCAACTTAAACATATCACTTGAACCAGATGCTGTCATGGCAGAACCACACGTCTACTTAGTGCAAAGCCAAACGGATCAATCCCGGAACAATAGTCAAGGCCGAGCCACATATACGCAAGCGATGCACCTGTGGGACAAAACCACTGGGAAACTCGCTAATTTCAACACCAATTTCACCTTCGTCATTAATTCAGAGGGTAGAAATGAATATGGAGATGGGTTGACCTTCTTCTTAGCCCCTGAGGGTTCAAAGCTTCCTAATCCCCCAAAAGTTGGAGGAGGTTCTATGGGTCTGATTATTGGAGGTCAAGAAACACTTCTTAATTCAACAGATCATCCATTTGTGGCTGTGGAGTTTGATATCTTTCCTAATATTGGTGATGGAGGCTGGGATCCTCCGTATGTACATGTGGGTGTCGATATCAATTCTATTCAATCTAATATGACAGTGCCATGGAATGCTAATATCAGAGGAGCAGGAACAAATGAGGCTTTCATCAACTACAATGCAAGCACACATAATTTAAGCATCTCCTTCACTAATGGTTCTGATGCCTCTAACAACATTGTCTGGCAACATCTTCATTATATAGTTGACCTAACAAGGTACTTGCCTGAATGGGTTATTTTTGGTTTCTCAGCTGCCACAGGATCCGCTTATGCATCTCACAGGATTGATACATGGAGTTTTAACTCAGAGGTGTTCCCAAATGTTGCTCCCACTCCAAGCACAAGTAGAAATGACACGGCACTTGCAATAGGATTAGGGGTTGGAGGGTTTATTTTAGTTGGGGGGTTTATATGCTTTTTCTTGTGGAAGAACAAAAAGAAAATGGAATATGATGAGTCTGATGAGAACACGAGTGATGATTTTGAAAGAGGAACAGGGCCCAAAAAGTACTCATATGCTGAACTAGCAAGTGCAGCAAATTATTTCAAAGATGGGCAGAAGCTTGGACAGGGAGGATTTGGGGGTGTCTATAAAGGTTTTTTAAGAGATTCAAACTCCTATGTTGCTATTAAGAGAATATCAAAGGATTCTAAACAAGGGAAGAAGGAGTTTTCCTCAGAAGTAAGAATTATCAGTCAACTAAGGCATCGGAACTTGGTGCAACTAAGATCGGTTGGTGTCATGAAAGGAAAGAACTGTTGCTAGTTTATGAGTATATGCCACATGGTAGTTTAGATTCTCATCTCTTTAATAAGGAACAAAGTTTGCTAACATGGTCAACTAGATTTAAAATAGCTCAGGGCTTGGCGTCTGCATTGTTGTACCTGCACGAAGAATGGGAACAATGTGTTGTTCATAGAGACATAAAATCAAGCAACATTATGCTAGATTCCAGCTTCAATGCAAAACTTGGAGATTTTGGATTAGCACGACTTGTAGACCACGCAAAAGGAGGACAAACTACAGCTTTGGCAGGAACTATGGGCTATATGGCTCCTGAATGTGTCACTACTGGGAGAGCTAGTAAAGAAACTGATGTATATAGTTTTGGAGTTGTTGCTTTGGAGATAGTTTGTGGAAGAAAACCCATAATTTCAGAGGCTCCAGAGAACGAAATAAACATAGTAAACTGGGCGTGGGATCTCTATGGAAGTGGGAGAATTCTTGAAGCAGTTGATTCAAGGCTAGAAGGAGATTTTGACCACGATCAAGTCGAATGCCTACTGATTGTTGGGCTGTGGTGTGCTCATCCTGATCAAAATCGTAGGCCTTCCATAAGGCAAGCAATTCATGTGCTTAACTTTGAAACTCCTTTTCCTAATCTACCTTCAAGTTATCCCATACTATCTTACCTTGAATTTCCAGCATCATTTTCAATTCTACCTAGTTCCAATGCTTCAGGTGTGACTCAAAACCAGAATATAAGCTTTAGTTCCAACACAAACACTTCTGGTTTCAGTACAACTTCTGGTGATAATGTTTCACCAAGTGTATCGCTTTTGTACTCGCGAAAAAATTAATTATGGTTATTGAATGTTTGTGCTTACTACACAATACTCCTAGTGTATTATTCTCATTTAATTTATGCAAGATAATGTATTCTAAAAAAAATATGTATATTTTCACCCAAAAAATCATATGTATAGTCTATAGAGAACTTATATGATGTTGTTGGATTTTTCCCTTGAGATTCTATACTGTTGCTTTTCGGGCAAAGATGTTGCCTTTTTCATTTTGTAAGAAACCGAAATTATGGTATACTCGTTCCATTTAGAAGCTAGCTGCTTAAGCGAGGTCATTGCAAGTGGGATATAATGTCATGATACTTTTTTATTGAAAAATATAAGTAATAGATGAAGAAGACAAGTGCGGCCCCAGTAGCATAATGCATATGGGTTAGAAAATTTAATAAAAAATCAAGTCAATGGCCTTGCAATATGAAGCCCTTCCTCAAACACTGTACAAAATTTGCAATTACAAGGCATTATCATAGAAGACTTGGTTGCCCCAAAAAGATCGCATAAGACTTAATCTCTATTGGAGAAAATAAGAAAAAAAAAAACAATTATGCTGATGATGACTGTGAATCCTGAGCCAATGACTCAGTTATATAACAAGAGAGAGCCTAGACACGTCACTACATATTGACAGCTGGAATAGTCATGTTAACATCCACCCTACTGATTTGAAAAAGAAACAACAACAAAAACAATGTGAATCTAGGTGGAGTGCGTATGTGCAGCAATTGCACTATGAATTACTGAATCAACTATATTGAGTTTTTCACGGAAATAGGTGAAAAGAGAGTTTCCCAATGGTTTTGTGAGTACATCAGCAATCTGGTCTGCAGCAGGGACATATTGAACTTGAACAATACCAGCAGCAACTTTTTCTCTGATAAACTGCAGATCCAATTCAACATGCTTGGTTTTGGCTTTGAGGAGAGGATTGGCTGCAAGAGAGACAGTGCTCGAATTGTCACACCAGATGGTGGGAGTTCCAGTAAGTGTGATTGACATTTCTTTTAAAAGAACAATAAGCCAAAGTACTTCCTGAACGGCATCAGCTACTACGATATTCTGCTTCAGTGGTATGACGAGAGACAACTTGTTGTTTTTTTGAGGACCAAGCAATGGGATTGGTGCCTAAGTATGCACAAAAGCCACTCACTGATCGGTGATCATCAGGGTCATTGCCAAGATCAGCATCAGAGAAAACACGGAGAGTAAACTGATCACATGGGCGAATATTAAGGCTATAGTGACTAGTGCGATTAAGATAGCCCAAAAGACGTTGTACACACTCCCAGTGCTGGTGAAGGGGTTGGTGCATAAATCTGCTCAAGAGTGTTGACTGTAAACTGTATGTCAGGGCAGGTAATGCAGACATATTGAAGAGCACCTACAATGCTGCAATAAATGGAGGGATCATCCATTGATGGACCTCCCTTGATTTGTGACAAGACCAGTTTTGAGTCCATGGGTATAGAAAAAGTCTTGGCAAGAAGCAGATCAGTTGTAATGACCCTGTAATTATTTGAGAATTCTTAAGACGAACAATAAATGATTAATTGATGAAATAAGTAAAAAGGAAAGAAATAATTCAAATTTTAAAGTGTCTATATATATTAATTTTTTTTTTAAAGATGAAAATAATAATAAATAGTATTAATATATCATTGTTATATTGTAATTTAGTTGAAACACATGAAATGAGAATTTAAAAAAAGAAAAGCGTTCTTAGAATATATGTTATCTTAAGTATTTTTTTTATTTTGAAATAAATAACTCAATATATGTATATATATGTGGACTTGGGGTGACGATTGGAAGGGAATCTGAAAAAGAAAAAAAGAAGAAGCTCTCACCGCCTTAACCCTGGCTCTCTCTAGAAATTTCCCCTCTCTTCTTTCTTCAATCCGCAGCCTCTTCTGCCTCTGCTCATCGGTGCCGTCATTCTTTCTAGTGTTCACCGACTCCTTCTCTTCTTTCCTCTGCTGGTTGTTGTTGTCGGTGGCAAGTAGTTTTCATTCTCTTTCTTCTCTTCACCATGGCCGGACATTCCAAATAGGAGAGGATGTTGGGTATCTGTTTGCTAAATGATTGAGAGGGAAAGGAGCTTCTAATAAGAGGTATTTTTTTGAAGCAATTTCCTTTCTCCTGATTGTGTCTTGATAGAACTTTGAAGAATATAATTTGATTTTCCCAAATCTGATTTCCTTCTCTTTCTCGTTGCTGTTGTGATGTAAAAACTGTGGAGTTAGGAATTGAGTTCTTTTACTTCACTTGATGGACATTTAAAGTAAAAGTTGAATTAGGGAGTGTATTATTTATGGGTAATTATATGCATTTGGGTGGTTTTTTTATGAGTAAATTCTGAATGCCCATAAGATGTTTGATGAAATGTGTGAATGAGAACTTATATGTGTTGTAGAAAGTTGATGAAAAGGAAGCTTGTTCTACTAGTTATGACTTCTATGCATGATGTAGGTGATTGACTAAAGGTGTAGGAGTAAAGTTTGATTGGATTGTTGTTGAGGTTACTCATTAATTATAGTATAAGAAACAATTATTCGTTATTTGTAGTGAAGTTGGCTATAAAACCGGTGAATTAATTTATAGTATAAGAAACTTGTTTGTTCTCATGTTAGAGAGATACCTATGAGGTATATGCACTCTTATATATATGTGTGTATATATATATATATATAGAGAGAGAGAAGAATTTGGTTTATAAATTATGTAAAAGGGTGATGGTTTTGTTTGAAATTAAATTGATATGTGGATGAAGTAGATAATGATAGAATGAAGAATCTTATTGAATGAGATATATGGAAAGTTTATATAAGTTATAATTGAGGTAATAACATTTTTGTTCTCGGATATTAGGGGAAGTCAGAAGTTGATAAATAAGAAGCATTGTATAATTTGGAGCATCACAGGTGAGTGAATAGCGTCCCATTGATATTCTATTACTTGTTACATTTTCATCAAGTTATAAATGTTCCAGTATTATCTTCTAAAACCAAGTTTACTAGAACTATGTTATTGTTTATTTATATTTGAATGATTAAATTAAATGACGATTTTATTATACTTACTTGTTCCATATCATTTTATTCTTTACAAATCTTTATGCACAGGAATATAAAGGAATTATTTGTGAACTTCATGTTGGGGTCTTTGGTTATGGAACTTTCGTTATATTTTGGTATTGAAGATTCATTTTATATAGATTGTATATGACGGAAAATTGGCCCCATGTATGCTTGGAAATATTTTTGAGAGGACTGAATACAGAACGCTGGTTACTAACAGTAGTACTGTTAGTCCTTGGTGCACCATGGTTAACCTCGAGCTCGCTTGATATTCGTGGGATTTATTCTCACGCTTGTTATTCGTGGGTCTTGTACATGCGCTTGTTTCATAGCCTCGAGCTGCGCTTGTTTCGTGGCTTCGAGCTGCGCTTGGTTATTTACCCTCGTGGACTGTGTGTCCACGCTTGTTTTCGTGGCCTTTATGCCACGCTTGGTTATTTTCCCTCGTGGACTGTGTGTCCACGCTTGTCATCCGTTCTGTAGAAGTCCTACGTTTAGACAAGCTTTGAGATTTACTGTTTTAAACGGATTTTGTTAAACAAAATGATTTATTACGTATTTCGAATTATTTGATTCATGATCCTACATATAGTTATGTTTTTAGTTTATGATTGTATACTGTAGAAATTGAAGTTGATTGCCATACTGCTATGATTTAAAGTTAAATCTGTTTAAATTATTTTCATTAGTATTTCATTAAAATTCTATACTTGGGACGTTATTTACCGGAAAATTATTTGGTCTCAGATAGTGCAGCTGACTTTTCTCCTCTTGCTGGTCATTGAAGGTCCATACTGTTGTTTGAAGTTGAAGCACCTATGTATTTATTATTGTAATTTAGGTGCTCCACGTATGCTATAGATAGGATCCTCACCTAATTTGCATGTTTTGTATTTATTGGTAACGAGCAGAGCTCCTCTTGACAGTATCAGGCTATTGTAGAATTTTTAGGAGGTCCCGCTTGTAGGGATGACTCTTACGAAATTTCTACAAAAGTTTATTTATTTTTACACAAAAATATATTTATGATATTTGTTTTACATATATTGTAAATATGTCTAAATACAAGTATTAGAAATTCTATATATTTTAGGGTTTAAGGAATGTAAATTATCTCATATTCTGGGTTGGTCACTTCTCGTTTCTCGGGGTGTGACATCAGTCCTTTTCAAGAGCTCATGAATATACTTCTTTTGAGAGAGCAATAAACCAGTAGGAGTGCGAGAGAACTCAACACCCAAAAAATATGAGACATCACCCATGTCTTTGAGTGAAAACATAACACTCATAGACTGAACCTAGGTTTCATCATTACCTGTGATGAGCAAATCATGAACATAGACAATTAAATAAGTCACAATAGAGGCTGTATGATGGATAAACAGACAAGGATCTGCTTTGGATTGATCAAATTGAAGAGTATTCAGGCTATGACACAAGGTTTGGAACCATGCGCGAGGGGCCTGTTTCAAGCCATAGATAGCTTTCTTGAGTCTGCAAACCAGCGGAGAGCCACAGGGAGAGGACTGAACAAAACCAGGAGGCTGATCCATGTATACTTCCTCCTGAATATTGCCATTGAGAAAGGCATTATTAAAATCAACCTGATGAAGTGGCCAAGCATGAGTGACAGCCAAGGTAAGTAAGATACGCACAGTAGGAGGCTTAACCACAGGACTGAATGTGTCAGTGTAGTCAGCCCCAATCTCTTGGGAATATCCTTTAGCAACCAAATGCTCCTACCGGACAACAGACCCACTGGCATTAAATTTTTTTTTTTAAACAGCCACTTGCACCCAACAGTACGACGGTGAACAGGAGGGGGAACTAACTCCCAAGTGCCAAACTTAAGGAGAGCATTGTATTCGTCCTTGGCAGCTTGAGCCCAATTAGGATCAGCTAAGGCATCAGAAATGGTAGTAGGGGTATAATCTGAAGTGGTGGTAAGGAAGGCAAAGGATTTAGGCTTGGAGATGCCATGCTTAGCACGAGTGAGCATAGGGTGAGTGTTAGTAGGAGCAGCAAGGGAAGGGGGAACCGAAGGAACAAGTGATAAAGAGGACACAGAGGGAAGTACAGGGCTATCAGAGGGAGGGGAGGGAGATATGGTAGGTAATGGTTGGGAAGTGGTTGGTAATGGTGGTGATGTGGGGTTGAAAGAGGGAAGGTGGAAGGTAGGAGTAGTACCTAGTAAGCTAGGAGATGGTTGATCAGGGAAGTGATGCTCATCAAAGAGAACATGGCGGGATACATAACGACCAGTGTGTACTTCAAGACATTTGTAGCCACGATGATTAGAACTATACCCAAGAAAGATGCATGGTGTGGATCTGTATTGTAGTTTATGGCGATTGTAATCCCTTAAGTAGGGATAACACAAGCAGCCAAAAACCCGAAGAATGGAGTAATTAGGTTTTGTGCCATGCAGCTTTTCATATGGAACAACATCAACAAGAGCTTGTGTGGGCAGCCTGTTGATAAGAAACACAGTAGCAGCAAAGGCATCAGACCAGAAACTCTGAGGTAAAGAAGCATGAGACAGCAACGTAAGACCAATTTCAACGATTTGTCTATGTTTGCGTTCGACTAGACCGTTTTGCTCTGAGGTGTGTGGACAAGAGACACGATGATTGATGCCACAAGCAGTAAGAAGGGGTTTAAAAGCCTGAAATTCTCCTCCTCCATCACTCTGAAATTGTTGGATTTTCTTGGAGAATTGCAATTCCACAGAAGTCTTGAAGAGTTGAAACGCCTGTAGAGCATCTGATTTCATTTTTAAAAAATAAATGCAGAAAAAACAAGTGCGAGCATCAACAAAAGAGATGTACTATGCATAGCCATTAGAGTGAATGGTGCAGGGCCCCACAAGTTTGAAACCACTAATTGCAAAGGTGCATCATAGACAGTAGTTGAATTAGAAAACGGAAGTTTGTGAATCTTCCCAAGACAACAAGCATTACAAGATGTAAAGGTGGACATAGCCACAATAGGTATCTGATTTTTCTTTAAGACAAAATGAACAAGGTCCATAGCAGGATGATCAAGATGAAAATGCCACAAATCAGTTGTAGCCTTAGTGACAGAAGAAGAAAAAACCTCAGTGGTACCACAGCTATATTGAGCAGCAGGACGGATGCTGGGCTGTTGAAGAGGGTGTACTGTCAGTAGCTTGTACATTCCACTGATCTCATTGCCACGCATCAATGTTTGTTGAGTGTGCAGGTCCTTAACCACCGCATGTGTAGGAAAAAATTCAACAGATACTGAGTTTTCCTTAGTGAATTTTGATATAGAGACTAAATTTTTTGTCATGCTAGGAACACAAAGAACCTTACGAAGTTGCAAATCGGTAGAGAAATCATGAGTACCAGTGGAAACTATAGAGAGTGGAGCTCCATTACCTACACGGACAGAGCCATCTCCCAGATAAGGAGTGGGATTCTGAACATCAGCTATAGAGTTGGTGATATGCTGAGTTGCACCGGAGTCCAAATACCATCCAGAGTCAGAGAGAACAGCAGGACTGGCCACCATGAATGCTTGAGCAGAGTCAGTTAAGTGACTAGTAGTAGAAGTACTGGGAGGCTGAGAACCATTTGGAGCAGACATGAGCATAGATGAACTTCCAGTAGAGCCAACACCATCAGTGGTAGTGTTATAGCACACCATAGATGGACTAGGATAAGGAGCACTAAGAGGTGCTGCAGGATAGGCAGGTGACATAGCATATGGTGAGCTGCCATAGTGAATAGGCATGGCAAAGGTACCAGGATATGAGGTACCAGATATATTAGGAGAATAGGCACCATAAGCAGGATAGGAAACAGTAGGCATAGTGGATGAATATGAGCTAGCAGGCACAAGAACAGGTAGATTACCACTGGAGACACCATATGAGGCAGTGTAGGCATTATGCATCATCGGGCTAGGAACATTGGAAGGAGAGGGCTCACACCGATAGAAGCAATGATCAGCAACATGTCCAACTTTGTGACAAATTTGATATTGTGTACGACCATTATTTGGAAAATAAGAGAAGCGACCACGGCCTCGACCACGACCAAAATGAGACCTGCTACCACGACCAGAAAATGAAGGATTGAAGGGAGCTTGGGCCGAAAAAACATAATCAGAGTCCTCAGGATAGTCTAAGTCAGAGGCAGAGACTACATTGGCATGAGCAGGAGCTTGGCTGAGAAACACCTGTTGACGAGCCTCGGAGTCCAGAAGCATAGTAGTAACAGTACTCATATCATAACGAGCTCCATTACTTAATCCAGCGTTGATAACAGCAATGATTGATTCAAACTCAGCAGTTAAACCATTCAGAAGGTGAGAAATCTGATTAGAATCACTAACTGATTCTCCTAAAACAGCCAAATGATCATAGATCAACTTCATTTTGGCTAGATAATCACGCATCGAAAGCTTACCTTTCCGTTGAGAAGTCAGTAAATAATAAACGATTTTCGAATGTGACTTGTCGGAGAACAGGCAACATAATTTCTTCCAGATCTGAGCAGAGGTTTCAGCTCCAACGAGCTCAGGAAGAATATTCGGTGAGACTGTTGCCAGAAGCCACGACGCTAGTGCTGAATCATTAACATCAAAGACATCAAAGGCAGGATTTGGTACTGTTTTACCATCGGAATTACAGATCTGACGCTGAGGTGCATCACCATCGAGGTACGACTGCATCCGATTGTAACATCCCAAATTCCATACTACAAATTGTGTCGGATGAAACTTGGTTTTAGAAAAATTCAACAGAATTTGAGGTGCTACATCAGAGTACTGCGGAAACGGAGAGCAATGTACAAACAAATGGACAATGAGAGTAGCTGGTATAAAAATACCCCGACATATGATGATGCCAGGCGTATGCTAGTATATTAAAAATTTCCCGAAGGAATAATCATGTGATACAATATACAGAGCGTTGTACAATTACATTTCTCAAAAAGTAACTATACAACCTAAACCAAGCCTTGACTAGACTTGGGGCAATGAGCCTAACTCCGTTAACCGAACAGAATGACCAGGTAAGTGTCTATCATGGGGACCTCACCGAGTTCACGGCGACTGGTTGGCTGACCCACATAGACTAGCCTTGCCTTCGGCACCAAACTATTTGAAATAACTTTATTAGATTCATGCCTGACAATAGGCTCTGATAACTTCCTCTGGCTCTTGTCTCAACCCTCGGTGCATTATTACAACTCTGCCCCTTGGCTCCTTTTTAAGACTCCGTCTACCAGTGCCTTCTCTGTTCCTGGTCATTACCTGTACTATCATTTAAGACTGAGGTCCAATGCACATTGGACCTCAGGTAACGGTTAACCTCATGCTTATGTAACAATATATGGATAACAGATATTTCTAACATTACAGCAATGATCAAGCCAGTACGTCGTATGATCATTCGATAACAACTACAATAACATGTAAAGTTATCCCTGGTCTGCACTTTTACCCTGTGCCACGATGTACGGTCGTGTCCTCAACGCTAGGAAAACATAACGGCATTATCATGACTATAACCTGTGTAAAGCTGTATTTAGTGATATAGATACGGTTCCCTAGTCACAGTGCATGTCCAGGATAGAGTCCTGTTCATGGCTTTATGAAAGTATCCACAACATATACAAGCATAACATAAGCATTAGAATCAGTGTTATAGTACGTCGCGAACGTACCTTCTACCGTGTATTTGGCCAATCGCCCGGCCTTTCGAACCCGACTCCGGACCTCCCAGATATCCTAAAGGGTAATACCGTATCCATTAATCCAAAAACAATCTCCTAACAGATATCTTGGTCACAAATGACTATTTTACCCCTAAACCCCCCTAACCGATGAAATTTCGTCAGAGCTTCGCTACTTTGACTCTAATCTTCCAAAATTTTGTCATAACTCTTTCTCCATCATATTTTCAAAACAAATATCATATTTAACCATAAAACATGATATCTACAATATATTGGAATATTAAAGATCAAAACAACATCTACCATAGAACTGCAAGAACTACCGAACTAAAACTAGAACTTAAAGCTAGAGACCGAAGAACTTACCCAGAGCTTTGCTACTTTCCCTCAAGAGCTCTTCCTTCTCTCTACCATCTCTCTAGATTTCGAATTGCACAAGTGAATTGGTGAGTTTTGAAGTGAAGAGGTGATGCCTATTTATAGAAGAAATGTGAGGGCAAAGAGGTCATCTTCCAAATTTTCAACTTCAATCTTGGCCATTGGATCTAAGGCACTTTTTGAATCTCAATTCCTCACCACACAAGAGCCTTGGCTGACCTCCCCTCCCCCCTTTTCAACAAAGTGACATCATCAAAGTGATGTCATGCATTCCCTTTATGAGTTTCTACCGATAAAGTCCCATGTTCGGTGTTCTAATCGAGTAATCGTAAATAATCTCAAAAATTCATTAACGTAGTCTTGGAGGTCTCTGCTTACTCCTGAGAAATATCTGGGTTAACAAAATTTATGATCCCATTAAGGGTATTTCCTAGCCTGCTGATCATTTTAGGCCAAACGCCGTCAGTTACGGAAATGACTCCGACTATAACCAACTTCGGGACAAAAATGAACTGATTCATAATATATCCAGATGTTTACCACTTAATCCAAGGATTTCAAGATAGGATTTAATTTCTATCGGTTCTCATTTATCCTATATGCTTTTTCACAAAATATCACCTTTTTGCCAAAATATCAAGATATTAGCTCAAAAAACCACTTGCATTTGCATTCACACTTACATACATTAAGCATTTCCTCTCTCATTCCCTCTTCATATTTCGAAATACATGGCATCTTTTGACAAAAGATGTTTCTTTCCCCACTTGCAAAATACCCCATGTGCATGTGTTTCTATTGGCTAGTTGAAACCTTTGACTTTTCAACCCTTCTTCCACAAGTTTATTATTTCATGTATTACTCCCTCTTCCATTCGAAAATATTGATCCTTTTCTAGCCAAGGAATATGCTCCTCCATCACTCAATATCTAATACTATTTTAGAAGAAAAGTCTCCCATTAGTTCTCTTCATTTTACAAAGATTAACTTATGGTTAATTAAGCTTTAGGTATTTATATTTAGGCTTTAGGTATTTTATATAATTCATCGTATACATTTTCTTAATCATCTCTAATTGATAAACAATTAGTCTCATGCTAATCTTAGCCATTAGTCTTTAATTAGGGTTACAACTCCTAATTGTGCCTCTGTAACATGTTGATTAATCTCTAATAAATAGGGATTTAATCATTTACTAATTGTTGATAATTTTCTTAATTAAGATTAATTGTTTTCTCACAACTATTGCACTGACATTGGTATTTTATGTCCCATGCATTATATTAAAAATCCTGGGGTCATTTAGGGTTACTAAAATAATATTTAATTTTTCCTCTTTTATTTCCAAGGGAAATAATTTATTAAATTGCTAAAATTAGAGACAACATACTTTCTAATTTTTAATAATTATTTAACTGCCTCTCTGAATTTATCATAATATTCTTAGGGTATTCTATGACTCAACTGCATTTTAGGGATTTTGGCACTTAACTCCTAATTTCAAGAGAAATTCCCCTAGAAAATAAGGTAATAATAACATAATTTTTGAGACTATATATTCACCTATTTCTAGTAGGTATTATTCACTAACTTATGATATTTATCATAAGTGAGATTTTTAGGGTGTTACACCGATGTTGTTTGACCATGAAGAACACCTGTTTTTTCCAGGAGAGAAAGTTATTATCATCCAACTGCACAGTGATCTTCTTGTTAGAGAAACCTGGAGAAGACGACACCGGGAAGGAGACATAGGTTTGAGAAGGTGTAGATGAAGCCATGGACGAAGCTCAGTTATGGATTCGGTACTGGCTTTGATACCATGTGAATCGAAAGGGAAAGTAGAGAAGAATATAAAAAGGAAAGTGAAAACTGATAAAATGTAATTGATTTTGTTGAATAATCCTGAGCCAATGACTCAGTTATATAACAAGAGAGAGCCTGGACACGTCACTATAGCTAGAATAGTCATGTTAACAATGACCATGAAAAGTCAATTTAACCAATTCTTAATTAAAAAATTTACATATCATCTTCAAGTCCCCATGTAAAGTAGGACCATTGATTAAACCACAAGATTTCTGCCAATCAATACCCACTTGCATATCAACCCTATTGTAATCCATATTCAAGAAATGAAAGCCACAAAGAAAAGAATGAGCCCTTACATCTCTAAGAATAATCCATGAAAAACATGAACAGCAGTTGTACAAAATCACAAAAGATCGTAAAAATCGAATTTGTTTATGAAGAATAATACTCAAGATTTTATTTGTGAGTGAATAAAATGTTTATAATGAAAATTTATCTGAGATCATCAGTTTGCCTTAGAAGTTGCACAAAATTAATCAAGGTATTTCAACTGTTCCGTCTCAAGCTGCGGCAGACTTGGGAATGAAGAAGTGAAATTAGTGCCACATCACTTGCGATGGTAATTTTTGCTACTGTAAATTGTTATTTCTAATGTATTATTGACATTTCTTGGATGCTAGTAACTGCAGAAGTATGAAAAATATAATACATAGAAAATTATTTGTTGGATTTTCATTACCTATTAATTCTAAACTATCGATGGAAACAATTTCGATATTTAGTCAAAGTGGTTTTGACATATTGAACAGAGATTCCTAACATTTTCCACCAGTGAAAACCTACAAGCAAAGATAGAATTGAAGAGCTTGAGATCTTCAGGAAATTCGGTTATTAAAGGCCCAAGGTCGTACTAAAATTTATCATGCATGATTATTGGCTATTTCATATGATTGCTAGTTCTCTTCTGAATATGACAACACATACCATTCTTTCTAAAGACGCACATATGACAAAAGGCTTACATGCATATTAGACATCTTCTAGAAATTTAGATAGAAATTTACTTGGTGGCGTGTTCCTATTAAAGTTACTTGAGCTTTCCATATTAATGATGCTGATGGAAGTCTATATAGATTCCTTTGAATCTGAACCAGCACATTTGGGAAGTATGCAATATAACTGTGCACCCAGAGATATTTTTTAACAGTTTCAGCTTGGAAATGTTATTCTTAATCATAAGAAACCAAAACATGTATGACACGTTTTGCTCCCAAGAAGAGGTTCAGTAAGGTACAACAGAGGTTTCTTGGGCGTCTCTTCCTTCTATATATGCAAACAATTTAACCTTTGACCTTGAGAGTAAGTTTTTTTTTTTTTTGGATAAGAAAAAGTTTATGTGGGGGTAGACATCGGTACCCACCAGGGCCAGAGCATGCCTCCAGGCTCAAAGAGCACTTACAAATCGCCCACCAATGAGGCCCTCACATCGATCAACGGGTATCGATTCTCCTCCTTTTTGGAGTGAAGGCCAATACCTTAATCAACTGTGTCAATCCTCATTGGCAACCTTGAGAGTAAGTTGTTTTTTTTATAAAACCATGAGAGTAAGTTCAATGCCCTTGAGGGGAGTAATGTCATGACTAAGCCCAATAATCATATATATATGGATAGAAAAGGCCATTTAGAGACGAACAGGAATGATGAGAAAAGGGCCTACAAATAAAGGACTAATGAAAAATATATTGGGCAGGGCATTTTGGAGGGTCTTACTTTAAGAGAGAAGGACAGCCACGGAAGGTAAGAAAAGAGGAAAAAGAGGAAGGAAGGTAAGAAAAGAGGAAAAAGAGGAAAGGCGTGTCCTCAAAGGCGACCACCTGCTATTCTTGACAAAGCGTCCACGCACCTCTTTCTTTAATGCAAAGATAGAAAAGCCTTTCCTACTGTTAAAAAAAAAAAAAAAAAGCTTTCCTGGCAACAAGACTCTTACATTAATGGGAAAATTCTTTTTAGGTCCCAAAAGGCCAAAAACATATTAAGAAATTTTTAAGAGAAATTCAGATATCAGAAAAGTCTCAAAGAATTATTAATCTCATAGATAGAGTTGTTAATCCTACGGAAGGAATTGTTAATGTGACTTTTCCAATATCTGAATTTCCTTTGAGATTTTTTGTCATTTTCTTATTCTCTTAGGACTTGAAATGAATTTTCCTTATATTAATCCACAAGACTCCGTTACTAAGAACAGTCCCTTGATTTTCGATATACCTTTTATTTTTTTAAGAAAAGAAAGTTAATCAATAAATTCTTATATTTTAACCTATTTTTAATTAAGGTCGTTGTAATTTACTTTGTTTGAACTAAGAAGTTATAATTTGATCCGTTGTACGCCTTCATTCTTGAGCATAAGAAATTTTGCTCGTTTTATTTTAAATTAGAGAAGTAGATGCTAACCATTTGAAGTTATAAAAAGGATTTTGAACATGCAACCTCTTATTTATAGAAAAGCTTTCACATCACTAATTTGTAATGTCATTTACGTAAATCATATAATGACTGTCATCTTTTCTTTTCTTTTCTTTTTTCCTTTTGCTTTGAAGGATTTGCCCAACCTCGTATGGATCCATTTATAAACCGAGTGTAAATATGAAGCTTAATTTACATCATGCGAGAGAGACTAGCTAAAGTCAGAGGGTGGTCTAAAAATTTAAGAATCATAGAGATCAAAGTATTAATTACTGTAAATTATAGGGATCAAACAATAAATTTCTCCATATAAAATCAATATGTAAAGAATTTGAGTGTGTGTTCACACACACCTACAAAATAAATAAAGCCCAGGGGCTCTTTATATAAACCAAGTCATTTCTTAAACTACCTCCAAACAAAAACCAAGTCTCATTTATAGATCAGCTAGGTATATATGGAGATATCTCTGCACGGAAGGAAATCCCATCTGCTTCCTTGTTTGTCCATAACCCAAGTTTTCTTGTTTATTATATAATCCCTGCTGGTGCGACCTCATTAACCTTCGACTATGAGAAGTTTCTTGATTTGGATCATCAGAACTTGAACATTGATGGAGATGTTTTGCTGGAAAATGGGATGCTCAACCTCACCAGGTAACATGTGTGTGTGTATCACGAGACAATATATACAAGTAATTGTTGTTTCTTTTATTACATTCTGTTGGACTCGTGGATCGATTTAGAAGTATGCTTTATCATATATTTTTCTTGTGAAAAATTATATTATAGTTTTTTTCCTACGAATTGTTAAAAATATATTTTTACTTTTGTCTTATGATATTCATCGTCAGTTCTTATTTATAAGTTACTTCATTTTGAAAAATTAATCATTTACAAGTTGTGGTGTGGAATTTGTGCAAGTCCTCTTCTGATAACTATCAAAATCGCACTGGGATTTTGATTTTTTTTTTAACAAAAAAACAACTCGGAGTGTAAAACTGTTGTTGCTGGAATAAATAAAATCACTGAAAAGGTATAACAAGGTGGGTATGAAACAATAACTAAAAATAAAGTGAAAATTACAAGAAAATACTACTTAAACTTCAAAATCTTAAATTAGTCTTATTGCCTACAAGAGTATAGCTAGCAAATGACAACTCATTATAGCAAGAAATCACTGATTTGTGATTTTGAAGTTCAAATAGTATTTTTTTTTTTCTCAAAAATGAAAATACTGAAGATCTTACAACGTTGGATTGAAATTTACACAAAATCACTCCTATCAAATGAACGTCCATCTTCACTTTCACTTAGAAATTCTCTTATTTCAGTCTTGGACTAAATAATTGTAGGGAAATGAAATTAAGACTATTTGGAAAAAAAGAAGAAGTATATAGTGTGCATAAAATTCACGTGACCATATATACTACTGAAAAACACCTACTTGACTTGAAAATTTATCTATTATACTCGAACTAAATTATTTAAAAACAGGTTACTGATTTTTAACCTATTTTTCCAAATTGTCACTGCTTTCATCAAGTCTTTAGTCACCGAGTGGTCAAGAGGCAGACGCAGACAAAAGACATTTCTATCTGTACGTGATTTTTTCTTTCTTTTTTTGGGTAAAAAGTTAAGGCAACGACCAAGATTTCACTAATTTGAGGTAGTCAATTGTAATTATTGGCTTTACAAGATCTGTAATGATTATTTTCCTTTCATGTGATTTAGAAATATGCTTTATCATTTAGTTTGGTGATTAAGGGGCAATTTTGTCCTGAAAGTTTTTACCAAGGGATAATTTTGCCTCGAAAGTTTTTCGGGGGAAATTTTGCCTTCAAAGTGTCAAAAAGATGGCAATTTTGCGTTGGCCATTATTTCAATTAGATTTGACAGTTAGTTAATCAAATATACTGAGCTGACAGTCTACATGTCATCTACATCAATTTTGTTAAGGTGTAAATTTGCCTTGAAAGTTTTAAACTTAACTTTGAGAAAAGAAGAAATAGATTACACATGTACTTCATGCGCAAATTTACACCTTAAATAAAATGATATAAATGACATGTGGACTGTCAATCCATCATATTTCGTTAACTAATTATCATAATTAATTGGGATAATGGCGGCCAAGAAAAATTGCTCATTTTTTACACTTCCATGACAAAATTTCCCCTCAGTAAAAACTTTCAAGACATAATTGCCCTTAACCCTTTATTTTGTGGGAGTGCATGTGTACATATAACTTCTTGTGAAAAAAATATATTATAGTTGCTTTCCTTGGAATCCTTACAAATATATTTATAAGTCACTTTATTTTGCAAAATTCATTGACAAGTTAGGGCATGGAATTTGTGCAATTCATATTTCGGAAAGTATTAGCATCGGTTGGAAATACATCTATTTTAAACTTGGAGAGTCCAAATTGTTGCTGGTGGTTGAATAAATAAAACCAATGAAAAGGTATAATAATGTGGGGATGAAATTGTCGTCGATAACTAAAAATAAAACTGCTGAAAACGTTGCAAGGTTGGCTTGAAAGTTGCACAAAATCACTACTATAAAAGGCACCAAAGTTACTTGCACATCAACCAATGAAGGTGATGTTAATTGAATGGAAGTTAATTCATTCAATCTGTAAAAAACTTACAGTGTTTTTTAAAATTTCTCTTATTAAATTATCAAATTCAAACACAACTACTTAATATGTACTCCATCCAATTTCAATTATAAACAAAAATTATCAAATTTTCTTATTTTTAGTTTTACAAAAAAATCATGTCAAAAACAATTATAAGAAAAAATTACCCAATTTTAAGGGCAATTAATGTATATTTTCAATTGAAGGTAAAAAAAAGTGTGCCCTTCATTCACAAATTAGAAGATGAGTAGCTAAAATTGTTGCAATAAATTGCCATAACTTTTAATAGGGCATTTGAGGAAAAGCAATTCAATTGCAACCATAATTAAGAAGAGTAACTAATTTCTTAAATGTTGCTAAACAGTTTTTTCTTATAATTGAAACCATATGGAGTGTTTAATTATAGACAAGGGTGAATTAGGAAAAGAAAGCAATTAATGCTCTAGATATTATCAAACAAGACTTAGTGCCTATATGTTTTAGCTTTTCAAAAGTATTTTTATGATTTACGAAGTAAATATGTAAGATAAATTTTGTCTCTTGCCCAAAAGAACTTCAGAAATCATGATTTTGTTGTGTCCTAATCATACACTTATATTTTGAACAAAAATTAAGAAAAAAAGATACATTTCGGAGCGGAGGGAGTATTAATGTTGATTTTTCCCACATCTTTCACACTTTGTCAAACCTGAGACCAAATTAGGCACGTGTGTAAAAAACAAGAGCAGAGAGTTGAAAGAAGGGTTGAAGGATTGAGCTCATTGTCATCAATACTTTTCAAATTTATTGAATAAAAAGATATGAGAGAAAGAATTCCTATTATTGCCTTATGACAGTGTGTTTCAATCATCAAGAGAGAACTTCATTGGCTCTTCATATAAAGCAAATTGTTCCCTCCACAACCTCTTAACTCTCGTATTAGCTATGGAGGCGCCTCTGTTCAGAAAGATAACTCATGTCCTTCCTTGTTTACTCATAACCAAATTATTACTGTTTCTGATAATCCCTGGTTCTGCCTCTATACACTTCAACTATCAGCAGTTTCTTGATATGAGTTATGAGGGCTTGAAGTTTGATGGAGATGTTGATCAGCAAAATGGGTTCCTCCAACTCACCAGGTAATATCGTTTAATTTTATAACTTATCAGCAAAATGGTTTAGGATTTACTAAGATATGCTCAGTATTGGTATTAAGATGACCTTGTATCTTATGATTTATTCAGAATATAGTGATGAGTCTAATTTTAACATTTGTTTAAAGATCAGGTAACTTAGGTCAGTAAAAGACCAATAAAGGGAACTTGTCAAGTAGTTACTAGTTAGCAAAGGGGTGATTATGATGGCAGTCAAAGATCAATAAATTGTTAGAAAGAAGAGAAAGTTATTAGTCTTGAAGATTATGGTGAAATAAGATTTTGAGGTTCTCTCTCTCATGTCATAAAACAATAACAACCACAAATTGTATCCTATTAAGTTCTATAGGCCTTAGCTTCCTCCATGCTCCTCCCAAGTAGTCTCCCAAACAGCCAAACTAGCTTAAGCTGTCATGTATTTACGTTCTCCACCAAACATTATGCATCTCACGGCCAGTGAGAGAATTGTTGTTCCAGGAGAAAACTGCAACTTAATTTGGGGGAGAGAGGGCTTTTGAGTACCAATTTAAGCTCATTAAAATTTAAGAAGCCTAATAAAATTCCACCATTAGATTTCTTTTTAGCTTTTCTAAAAAAAATTGTACCATAGGATCTTCTAATATGATAAAATTGTTATCTATCATATATTTAGAAATATTATTTAATCACAAGATACAAGATAGAAATCAAAATATTAATAATTTAAGCTAATTAATATCATAATCATTTCAGATTTATATTATTTCTTAAAATTGGCCAACAATCCAAATATTATCTAATAAATTCTAATTAGTCTAAAACAGTCCACAAAATAAATAAATAAGGAGGGATAAAATATATGAAAATTGGGCTTTATCATGTATATAGAGGTTTTCTCAAAGATTTAGACTCCTACGTTGCCACAAAGAGAATATCAAAACTTGGTGCAGCTAATCGGTTGGTGCCATGAAAGGAAAGAACTATTGCTAGTTTATGAGTACATGCCGAAAGGAAGTTTAGATTCTCATCTCTTCAAAGTCGAAATGTTGATTACATGGTCAATTAGATTTAAAATAGCTCATGGTTTGGCTTCTGCATTGTTGGACTTGCATGAAGAATGTGCACAATGTGTGGTTAATAGAGACATAAAATTGATCAACATCATGTTAGACTTCAACTTCAACGCAAAACATGGAGATTTTGGATTAGCACAAATTGTAGACCCCACAAGGGAGCACAAACTACAGCTTTGGCAAAAACTATGGGATATATGGCTCCTGAATGTGTGTCACTACTGCACGGGCTAGTAAAGAATCTGATGTATATAGTTTTGGAGTTGTTGCTCTGGAATTAGTTTGTAGAAGAAATCCCATCAACCTAAATGCTCCAGATGATGAAATAAACATGTTCAATTGGGTATGGAATCTCTAGGGAAATGGGATAATTCTAGAAGCAGTTGATCCAAGGCTACAAGGAGATTTTGACCATGGTCAAGTTAAATGCTTGATGATAGTTGGGCTGAGTTGTGCTCCTCCAGATCAAACTCGTAGGCCTTCAATAAGGCAAGCAATTCATGTGCTTAACTTTGAAACTACAGTTCCTAGTCTTCCTTCAAGCTAGCCCATACCAACGTATAATGAATTTCCAGCATCATTTTGAATTCTACCCAGCACCAATGCTTGAGAGGGAAGTCAAAACTAGAACATTAGCTTTAGTTCCAACACAAACTCTTCTGGTTTCACTAAATCTTCTGTTGATAATGTTTTACCAAGTGTATCACTTTTGTACTCTGGAAAAAGTTAATCACGGTTTTTATGTTTGTGTTTACGTACCGCACAATATTCTTAATTTATTATTCTCATTTCTTGTAACTGTAATATAAAAGAATAAAACATATGTAAAGAGAACTTATATGTGTTGTAGATTATGTATTGTTGCTTTACGGGTAAGAAACCGAAATTATGTTAAACATCGTATTCTCATCCATTTTTGTAAGGATCATATCTATAACATCGTATTCTCATCCATTTTTGTTTGAAAGACATCACAGGCCTAAAGGTTTACCTACTCTTTTCAAGAATGTGGGTTATATTTTTGCTAATCAATGACAACAATTTTTATTTTTGGCCAAAATCAATAAATTTTTAACAATGGATTTTTTAATTTTTAAACACTACTAATGTATTTTTAATTTTTTAAGTTTCAAACTCCTATTATTTTATAAAAAATACTCCTCTTGGCCTATTTTAAAGGCCGAGAAAGAAGATTATTTTTTTTGTTATATAAATAATTTTGTCAAGAAAATGAACAAATTTACTTTTCATATGTTATTGCATAGATTTTATACTCTTGGAGTAAAGTTGGAAATTTATTAAATTTTAAAATAAAATAAATGAGATTTAGTGTTTTTTTTTTTGTGTGGTAGTGAAGCAAGTAGGAAAATAACGTATAAATAGGACTAGAGAAGTAGGTATTTAAAAAAAAAATGTATTTAATAAGGGAATGAAAAGCTTCATACTATCCGTATTCCTACTGCAAATATAGGAGAGTAGAAAACTTTTTAAAAGAGGTTTTTATTAAGGGAAAATTAATATTACAACAATATGATAAGGACTAGACACGTTAATTTTTTAAATGTTCTTTTCGGCATATTTAGACAAATTTTTCTGCTTCTGTGCAATCACATGCACATGGTTAGGCCTGGTATTTCCATTGAGTTTGGTTTGACTACATAATAGGCGTGCAATTTATATTACTTTGTATCAGGCGCATTACAAGTCAAAGTAAAGATTATGATTTAATTGCACGACCATTGAATTTTAAATTCAGTAGATTAGCTGTAACCTATGGAAGAAGGTGACCGCACAAATTTTAAGTTCAATTTGGAGGGACCTCTTTGGGAATAACTAACATTTTATTTCCTTTTCCCTGTCGTGCATATTAAATAATATCACTGGTTAGATTTTGAAGTCTATGAATCAAAAAGTTCGTGCTCCCTTTGTGATTTTATATTATATTTTTTTAGGATAGAAAGAAACATCTTCCACTGGCTTTTGAAATCAAATAAATAGAGGCCATATGGCTGCAAGCGGAGCTCTTCTCTCTTCTGCCTTCAGCGTGCTTTTGGAGAGGTTGACGCCTGAACTGATAGATTCGGTCAACTTCATCGGAGGAAAGAAGCTTGATGCCACCCTGCTTCGGCGTTTGAAGCCATTATTTATATTATTATAGGGAGAACTAGATAGGAGGACCTATATAAAATAATATTTATTGGGAAGAACCATAAAAATTGTAATTATTTAGAATGACCAATTATCAAAATATAAATTTAGAAATACTAAATTGCCCTTGAAAGTGATTTAATTATTTTCCACACCAAAACTACTACTGCCAAAATCATCATTTTTTAACCTTAATTAACTAATATCTACATAATCATTTAATTATTACTCGAAAGGTAGATATTGGCCGTTTAACCATTTTATATCATTAAGTTTTTTTTTTCTTGATTTACATAATTTTATATAAATCAGGAAAAAAAGCTCTATCAAAGGAAATTTATCAACCAAAATAAAAAATTAAATGCATTTCGTATCTTATGATTATATAATTTAATTATTACTGGTAACATATATATTGGCCCTTTAAACCTTTTATATCATTATTAAGTTTTTTTGTTGATTTATATGTAAATCAAAAGAAGAAAAAAAAGTTCTATCAAAGAAACTTTATCAACCAAAATAGAAAATTAAACGCATTTTTTGCTTTATTGGAACTAGTTGTGTAGGTTGAAATAACAAAAATAAAGCATCACTATATTGTATCGACAATTGAAATATAATAATGGGTTGATGTCTGTTGACACTGGAAGGCACGCTGGTGTTGAACATGACCCTAATAATTATAATATATATATATATATATATATATATATATATATATATATATATATATATATATATATATATATATATATATATATATATAATGTTTATAATAAATTATAAATTTTTTTGAGTTTTCCTAAGATTATATATTTTTCAATCAAAGTTTGTGTCAATCTTAAAAATAAAATTATAATTTTGACAAAACTGAAAGATATTTGTGTTATTTTTTCTATAAATATTTATGTTGAGAGAAATTGTTTTAATTTAATTTAATTTAGAAATTCATATTAGTTTTAAACATAGAATGTGAGAGAAAATGTAGGAGGTTTGATTAGGGACATTTTAGTGTTTTTAAAATTTTATTTTGTTAATTGGTCCTTCTAAATAATTACAACTTTTACGGTCCTTCTCAATAAATATTATTTGCTATAGGTCCTTGATTTTAATTTTCCCAATATTATATTTATCACAACAACACGCATCCTTATGATAAATTCTAAACTATCTAAACTTATTTTAAATGGTTTGAATTTAATATTTTAATTTATACTTTTCAAATAATACATTTATTTTTCACTCATTAAGGAAATTGATTTAAAATATATAGTTAAATTATATGTACACGGTTTTTTTTTTTTTTTTGGTAAAAAGAACTCAACTCAAATACAAAACGAATAGTCAAAGCAAAAACCAAAGCAAGAAAAACAAAAGGGACTAAGGTCCCAGTAGCCTCCTAGTATGAGGTACACTCATCGCATCGCCCAAAAGAAACCGATAAAGGCCAGGAGGGTCGAAAAGTGAGCTTCATCGTGGGTCTCCACGTATCTTAGCCACCAAATGGGACTCACGAGCTGCATTACCTGTTTTAGAAAGTAATGCGATGACTGTTTGATGTTTGATGACCACTTTCAACTACTACATGTCTCCAACCCGCCTCCCATGCCATCTCCACCCCCTCAGACTCCCCACGGCTCACCGCAATGCTGAGCACCTTCCAAGCCGTGCAGAAAAACCTCCCAGCCACTTTCCAGAACAATCCCGCAACAAACCCCCACACGCCGCTACCTGTGATGTGCCTTTAGAGGCCCCATCACAATTAAGCTTTACAAATGGAGCTTCAGGGAAAGCCCAACGAATAGTGGTAGGATAGTGCCCTACACTCCTCACCCCTTTTTTAATAGTGGCCATTCTAATATCTTCCAGGAATTGAAAGACACTTCGGGGCGATACCGACGCTCTCATCTTGCGCATTATAGATAGAGGCATTCCTCCATTTCCAAATGAACCAAAGAAACAATAAATACAAGATGCCAACTATATCCACCACCTCCATCATCATCACATGTCCAGTTCTCCCTAACCCAGTCAGGCCAATCATACTGACAGAATGAATGAAAACTATCAGTGGGCAACACTTCATACCAGAAAGCATAAACCACAGGGCAATCCCGAAACGCATGTAAGCTAGTCTCTTCTGATTGCTGGCACAATGGACATAGGCCATCATTACCAGTCCACGAACGGGTCAAGGACCGCAGGGGGAGTCTTTGGTGAAATAATTTCCATCCAAAAATTTGCACTCTATGGGGTCCCTCCCACTTCCATAACTTGCTCCACATGTCGCAACCTATATCTGAGGGGTGAAATCCAGATCGGCTAGATACATGTAGAAACTTTTACACTAACACCGGTTGAATCCCCAACCAACCGTAAAGACCGATCCGGCCCATCATCGGCCAGAGAGGGAGGAGCATCCCTCCGATTAAGCCCACCATATCTAGAGGGAGAAGAGTGTGTAGTAATGCCAGTCCCACCGCCATCATGATCCACAAATCCAGCCACCATACATTCCCGCATATCATCTGGAATAGTCCGCAAGGCGTAATCTCGCAGGCAAATAGTAGAAGATACCCATTTGTCCTTCCAAAATGAGATAGAAGCCCCATCCCCTATCTCCCAACGTACCCCGTCTTTCATGTTATGGAATATGTTACATAATGCGCTCCAGAAGGGTGAGCACCCGGCCTTAAACAAGGGCAATTGACCAACGTGAACCTTATACTTCCCTCGTAGGAACCGAACCCAAAGGGCATCAGTCTCATTCTGGAATCTCCAGCCATACTTCATGAGAAACGCGTCATTCATAAGAGCTGCTGATTTTAACCCAAGGCCGCCCATATGTTTGGGGGAAGATTGTTTAGTTGCTCGTCCATGCACCATCCACGCCCCTAAATATCTTCCAATGCTCTTAACTCTTTTGAACCCACTCTTCGTTGCCAAGGAAACAACCAATTCTTCCGGAGTATGCTTAGGCAGGTAAATCACCGTTTTCTCCATGCTTAGTTTTAGACCTGAAATCTGTTCAAACAACGAAAGGCATATCATAACAATATCCAGTTGCTCATGCCTTGCCTCTGCAAATAGCAACAGATCATCAGCAAACATCAAATGCGAAATTGGGGGGGCCCCCTTCCCCAACCTCCCCAAGAACGTTCTGGAGGAAATTCCAGTTAACACGATCATACGCCTTTTCTAGATCAACTTTGATGGCCATAAATTGCCTTCCTCGCATCTTATGCATTGAGTGAATCAATTCTTGAGCAATGACAATGTTATCATGTATCCGCACGTGGGGACAAAACTCGCCTCGGCAAGGCGAGATGACAATCTCCATGATTGGTGCAGCGTCCCACAACCAACTTGGTGATCAACTTATACAACACCGAACAAAGGGATATGGGGCGAAACCTGCGACATAGACGTTGGAACCTGCACTTTCGGGATTAACGCAATCAAAGTAGCATTTAAACCTCGGATATGGGAGGGGTTCTTCCATACATCCACAATAAGTCTCATCACCTGGTGGCGAACCACAGGCCACTGTTTCTGGAAGAACACTGCAGGGAAACCATCAGGCCCAGGGGCTTTATAACTACCCATACTAAACAGGCATTTTCGGACCTCCTCACAGGAAGGAATCCGATGCAATCCTTCCAGCAAGTTAAGAGGGATACTCGGCCAAGCGGAAGTAATATGCATTCGAAACATAATCATGCATTCGAAACATCCAGCATTTCGTAATATTTTTTTTACAAGCGCTTATCCTAAATTAAATTTTAATATATTTAATATTCTAAAGTACTTTTTTAGTGGGACTTTTTATACGCTAATTTTTTCTGCATCTATCATCATAAAATATTTTTTTCACTATCACTTAGTATCTTAAGTTCAATGTGCTTATTGTTACTGTAACAAAATACTTTAAAAGTAACAGTATACAAAAAATTAGTTTAACATATTAAATGATACAAAAAATAGTTCAGAACCAAATGCGTACAAAAAGTTGTGTTCTGGAGTAGAACACTGATGTCCAGCCTAGTGGTAGGCTGGGGATTTGATTTAGGATCGATGTGCTCCTCCTATATGTCTATGGGGCAGGCGTACAGGAGAAGAGTAGATCACTGTACACAACCAGGCGTTTCGCCAAAGGGGTGGGGTGTGTGCACAGTGTGACTGTATTTAGATTAGTTCAGGGATAAGAACTGTGTACCTTCACCGCGTATCTCCTATACGTATATATAGAGAGTATACCTTGTTGGTTAGATCTCCGGCTTCCACGTCGTGCGTGCCCAAGGATCTAGCTAACCGCCCTGGTGACTGAGTCCTTCAGTTAGGAGGTTGCGATCCTTACGTGGGTTGCCCCCTGTGTTGGCCGGTTGGCTAGTGGGCCTTGACTAGGTCCATAACAGTTGCCCCCAAGCTCGGATGTTCAGGTCTCTGAGCAGCCGAGATTAATTGCTTGATTGACTGAAATACGGATGTGCGCAAAGCGTTCGATTTATCGTTTCGAATGATTGTTCGAGTTTGCATTGATCCCGGTTATTGACAACTGAATAGTACAATTGCCCCCCAGCAGGGTGATCCAGATGTCTGGGTTTCCGGGCTGGATCTGTTGTTGCTTCTGGATATCGTATCGGAGTCTTTACCACTCGATTGATTTCGACAAAGTGTCTATCCGAGTTTCAAAGAACTCCGGAGTTACTTGTATTTTGATTGAATTGCCCCCAGACATGTAGTCCGGGTTAATTTTGCTTTGAAACTTCACCTTCTTCCTTTTATGATCGTCGAGATCTCTTCATCTTCGATCACCCAGGTATCCGGGTTTGTTTGTTGAAATACTGAATTCCCAAAATCCGAATTGTCCTGAAAAGGAGCGGTCTGGGTTCATGCAAGGGCTGATGACAGCGGCCTTGCGTAATATGGGAACCGGGCTAAGCCTTGGGAGTGATCGAGTTGCGAAATCTCATGGTGGCGGATTCGCTTGACTGAGAAGCCGGGCTCGATGATCTTAACCAAGGAGCCGACGTGACCGGTGTTCGTCTTCTTTACCTGTGTGTGCTGCCCCCAGACATTGGTGATGGGGAGACACGTGGCACTCTTTTACTTGATGTCTATTCGGCTTACTTATTGGACGTACTGCGGTAACCTCTCCACCTTTATTGGGAACCGTCAGCCCCCCTGGATCTTCGCGCCCAATTAATACTCGTACTTTTCAACAGTCATTGTTCCTTTCTTGAAAAAGAAACGCTGTTAGAATGAAAGTGTCATTAATTGTGCGTGGCCTTTGCAGTTTATCTGGCCTATAAATTTCACCATCAGAACTTGCTTCTCCCCCTCATCTGGTTTGTATTGCCATCTTTGTTGTGTGAATTTTTCCCTAAAGGCGATGAGCTTTTTGGGGCGAGTTTCGGACTCCATTATGCGTTGCCTATTTTCCATTTTTCCAGCCATGTGGGGTAGAAAGGTGCGTTTTCGGAGTCTTGCAGCGGCGTCCTCGTGTGCCTCACTGTGGCTACACCTTCAGATGTATTTGCCAGTCTTCATTAGCGCCGCTCGGTGAACGCCTGAGGTCCCAGATGTGTTTGCCCGTCTTCACATGTCTGGCTCAACTTCAGCTGCGATTCTGGGCTTGGGAGTTGCTTGAATTTGAGCTTCTTCCTCCACCACAGGAAGCCCTAGACATGTTTGCCAGTCCTCCTGGACATGTCTCAACTTTTCTAGGGTTTCCAGTCTATCCAACAAAGACCTACACCAGTATGGACTCTTTGTTGGATAATTGTTCAATATCTAGCTCCAGCTACCCCGATCTTTGCAGGAGGGGCCTGGTTGTTCATTACCTGTGGTACCTAGGAGATTCATAGATTATTTTGCGAATGTAACCCATCATTTCCTGTATTTTGATATTTGTAATCGCCTTTGGATGCGAGTATCCCAGTTTATTTCCTTGTAAGAAATCTGTGTAATCTGATCACTAATGAATATAAAGCTTGTTTCTGCTTTTCATTCACGTCTCAAGTACTTAAGCGTGCAAACCGTAAGCACCAATATTGAAATTTCTTTTCCATAGCTGAGATTGGCTAAGTACTTCATCCGTTAGGGTCCGGGATGTCGCTTCATCTAGCTCGGATGTCCGTGATTCGGATGTCCAGGACGAATGATGCCCGATGAAAACCGGGTTGTCCGAGGCCTGGTCTTTTTCAAGCGTTTTTTCTTGGCGTAACGAATTGCCGGGGTGTGACGTTGGCTATTCTGTATATCCGAGTAGCGCCCTAATCGTCGCTTCCACTTCTTTTTCACTCATGGCTGTTTGACACCTGGCCCTCCTCGACTGTCGTGGAATCGTTCAGAGGCGTGGTAGCCACTACGGCCCTTAGGCGTAATGAATGACTGCTGGGTGCGCATTTAATGCGCGTGTCACATCATCCTTACTTTATGAGCGAATAGGCGCTTTTTCCCCCGACGGTTGAGTTTTCGAAAGGTTTATACCTGCCTGGTCTTTCATTTTCCCATTTCATCGACTCTGGTGTGAGTAGTTTTCTCTCCCACTCAACTTTCTGCATTGCGAGAGGATTCATCGTCGTGCGTCCTTTTTGCACTATCTGAGCGATCTTCCACTTATTAGACAGGTATTGCTGCTTTTCCCATCATTTCTTTAACTCTGTTCTCTTTGTATCTCTGTTGCCCTGTTTCTGGTTATACTTCCAATCTGCCTTAGCGAATTGAGAAATTATGTCTGTATTTCCTCGAGTTTCTGGGTAATTTGCTTCGTCTGTCGGGCTTCTGAGTGATTTCCTGCTTGCCTTCACTCTCCACCTCTAAAAACCCCTATCTGCTCTTCGAAATCTTACCCGATTATGGGTTCGACTGTCGTGCCTTTGGGGAGTGTTATAAAAAATGTCTAAGGATATCATAGAAATAACCCTCGAGGAACTCGAGGAATTACGTAAGACTGTGAAGGGAAAGGCCCGTTGGTGGCTCGGGGGTGATGAGCCTTCTCCTCAAGAAAGGCAAGCCGCACTGCTTGCTGCTCATTATAGTGAAAGGAAGGGGAAAACTTCTGGAGTTGCCCAGCTAAGGGTGTCGAAAGTTCGAGAAGGCCATCCATCCACTGGGGGAAGTTCAAACGTTCCCTCCTCGTTCATCCCCAATCTGGGGAGGTCGCCTAGGCACGCTGATGTGGCTGCTATTCCGACCCTCCCGATTAACCAATGTGATGACGTGGTAAGGTCGGGTCCTAGGGCTGAGGTGGACGACTACATCGGCCCATGTTATGATTGTCTGTATGAATGTACCCGACTTCTTTCCACCGGGGATTCAGCAACCGCCAATTTGATTTTGGGCTCCTGCCGTCACAATCTTACCCCAGGTTCTCAAGCCACAACCCTGGATCCTGTTGACTTGGATTGCAATCTTACTTTGGTTGTGGAAACACGCATTCAATCTTTGACATCAGGTATGCTAGGAAGATTCTGATTTGCTTTATTTTTATTTCTGTGGTAGGTATAATGGCCTCGTCTTCTTCTTCTCATACCGCGGAGTCGGAGTCTGGTAACGCGAACCGCGCTAGCCCTTCACAGGGTCTTATTGTGAAATTCCCCTGGGTTACTCGGGAGGTGCTGTCTTACCGGTCAAAGTTGACCGCAGCTGACTTAGAGACCCTTCCCATAGGAGAGGTTGACAGTTACTCTTTTTGTCTTCCGGAGGAGGAGGAGCCGGTTTACTCCGCTAGGGAGGGAAGCCATAATTATTTCTTTTTCTTTTACCTTGATTACATTACCAAGCTCGGTGTTCGCTTTCCGTTCACCGGGTTCCAGATATCCATTCTACAATCCCTTGGTCTTGCTCCCTCGCAATTGCATCCCAATGGGTGGGGGTATGTAATCGCATTTGAGTGGTTTTGTCAAAGCATAGGCTTGCCTTGCACCACCTCTATGTTTTTTTATTTCTTCACCCCCCACACCGCTCGATCCGGGAAGGAACCAGCCGAGCTGAAAGGCTGGACCTCCATTCGGGGTATCCCAAACAGGCGGCTGTTTACCCCGGTCTCGGACTCCTTCAAGCACTTCAAGCCCGACTTTTTTAAGGTGGTCGCTAAATCTGGCGCTGAGCCTTGGTTCCTTAAAGGCCCTGACTCTACAAACGTCGAGTGGCGCTTCCCTTTATACTTGTCCAAGGATCACCACGACGTCTTGCTTAGTGCTTATAAGGTGGAACAGACCACACTGCTGAAACACGAGAGGAAAGCTATTGACAGCATAGTGGACCATGTGAAGGAGCACGGTACCGTTGGGGATGCTTCCTTGGTGGCCCAGTACCGGGCCGAGACCCAAAACGAGGAAGAAATGAGATCAAGGCCGAGTATGGGTCTTCTTTTGTTCATATCTTGCCTTGCTTTTAGTTCAATGAACATTTTGCTTCCTACCATAACTAGTCTGATGTTTGTGTTCTGTGCAGATCTCAAGATGAAGGGACCGAAGTAACTTACTAGAATCCCTGCGCAACCCGGAAAAGGCAAGAAGAGGTTGGCCGAAGATCTGAGCAAGTCAAAGGCGGGTGAGTCCTTGAAGGCGGCGAGTCTAAGAAAACCAAAGCCGATCCTGTGGTTGCTGCTCCTCCAATATCGGTAAGCCCTCCATCTCCGCCTGCAGTTATGCCGCTTCCCAGCTCGACTGCTATCGGAACCTCTTCTGCCGGAGCTTCAAAGGTCCTTCCGCCTCCGCCTCACGTGATTCCGCGCTCTAACTCGTGGAGTAAGGGGATTACTGAAAAATTGAGTATTGCTCTCTTGCCCCCGCGTCGTTACAATGAACCAGTGCCGTTGCTGGAAGCTGATCTGAGGGACATCCAAGCTGTGGGCAATGCTCACCTGAGAGGAGCCGGCTTGTCCCAGGCTTTCATCACCCTTCATCATAGGTACGTGGAGTCAGCCGCTGACTTGAAGCGTGCCAGGACGGAACGCGACGAGACGTTGAAGCAATGGCAAAAAGCTTCTAACAAGTTCCAAGCCGGCCAGGTCAAGCTGGAAAAGGTGGAGTATGAGCTGCAGCAGACCCAGGAGATATTGGCCAATGCCAACATGATGATCGCGACCTTGAAGGCAGCTCGAGCGGATGACGAAGAAGAGCTGAAGGCCATGACGTCCGAGAGGGACAGGATTAAGGCTGAGGGTGAGGCGTTCCATCAACCCTGGCAGCAGAGATAGCACGACTTTAGGGGTTGTTGCAGGACTCCGTGGAGGAGGCCTTTAAGAATTCGTTGGCCCAGATCCAGGTTCTGAACCCCGGGGTCGAGCTTAACACCGCAGGCCATCACTTCCGGTCCTACGTTGAGGGCAATCAGCTTGTCGCCTTCGTGGAGCCCCCGGCTTCCTCTGAGACTCGTCTAGATGGCGATGCATCCGGGGTAGAGACTGAGAAGGGAGAGGAAGCCTCGACTGCCCCGCAGCCTGCAAGCTGATTTCCCCTTGTCTGCTGAATATTTTTTATTTTGTTTGTTTTGACCGGGTTTGTTACCGGTGTCTCTTTTTGTGGACAGATTGGCCAATCCGGCCGTTTTAAATGCAATCAATGGTTTTTGCTAACCCTGTTATTATAATGTGTCATATAACAACTTGAATTTTCATGTCATTGCGAGCGACTGGGCCAAGGTCGCAAAGAAGTATGTAGAGTCTGCGAACGCGCATCAGGTCATAATACCTTAGCGTATTAAGCGGTCAGTGTTGACACTGTTTCATATAAATCTGGGCCTGTTGGCCGGGTCATCCTAAGATAAAGGGAAGTTGTCACCTACCTGGGTTCAGTTTTTTCATCGAAACGTGCGAGTATTTTGACCTGATCAGGGTCGACATGACTATTCCTCTTGATACCCCGGAGTAATTTGAGAGATTTCTTGGCTGCGATAGCTCTTTGGAAACATCTTCCTCCGACTGAAAAGCCGGGTTGAATAACAATAATGTTTGGAATTTAATAAACGCCCTTGTAATAAGAGCTTCATTTTTATTCAACAAACGAATTGCTAACAAGGGAAAGACCATAAGGCCAACATTCAAATTCAAAAACTAACGAAAATGAACAAAAACTGGAAAGAGGTAATTGACGACAAAAGAAGATAAATCTAACTGTAATAAGCTCTGAGCTTGTCGGCGTTCCACGTTCGCTTGATTATGCTCTTGTCTAAGGTTTCCATAATATATCCCCCTTTCTCCAGTGCTTCCCGAATACGATAGGGACCGTCCCAGTTAGCCGCTAGCTTGCCGTCTTTGGCATTCTTATTTTTGATGTCGGCTCTTCTGAGAATGAGGTCGCCAAGTTGAAAAGACCGGGGTCGAACCCTCTTATTATATCGAGCTGTGATCAGCTGCTTTGCGGCAATGTCCCGGCAGTGCGCCGTAACTCGGACTTCATCAACCAGATGTAGCTCGGCCAACAAGGCCTCGCTATTGGTCGTCTCTCCTTGCAAAAGGATGTTTCTTCGACGCCACGAGGGCAGACCTATTTCAACTGGAATCATAGACTCACAGCCGTAGGTCAGCCTGTAAGGAGTTTCTTGAGTGGATGTATGGGCTGTGGTCCGGATTCCCCAAATTACATAGGGTAATTGATCCACCAAAGCGGTTTCGGCTTCGAACATGCGTTTCTTGAGGCCATCCAGAATGACCTTGTTGGCGGCTTCAGCCTGTCCGTTAGACTGTGGGTGCTCAACCGACGCGAAATGGTGTTGGACGCCGAACTCGGTCATCAACTTGCGGAATCCAACACCCGTAAATTGGGTGCCGTTGTCCGTAATTACCTTGGTTGGCGCTCCAAACCTTGTGATGATGTTGACTTCCACAAACCGCTGCACGCGGACCGAGGAGATAGTAGTCAGAGGCTCGGCCTCGATCCATTTGGTGAAGTAATCCACCGCGACGATTAACCATCGTAGCTGCCCTGGGGCTGTTTTGAATGGACCCAGGATATCCATTCCCCATTTGTAGAACGGCCATGAGGCCGAGATGAAATGAAGTTCTGCCGGAGGTGACCAAATAACCCTTGAGTGTTTTTGGCAGATGTCGCACTTTTTAACGAGGATCTTGGAGTCAGCCTCCAACGTCGGCCAGTAATACCCTGCTCGTAGAGTTTTCCTGGGGAGTGCCTTAGCACCCATGTGTTGGCCGTTGATTCCCTCATGTATCTGGGCTAGAGCGTATCCTGCCTCGTTTGGGTTCAAGCATCTCAACATGGGAGAATGGAGGCCCTTACGATAGAGCTGATCTTCCACCATCGTATATTTCGCTGCCTCCCAGATCAATATTTTGGCTTCCATAGCATCGTCAGGCTGAATTCCTCGCTCCAGGTAATCCTCAATTGGCTTTTTCCAATCATCTTCGACTGAAATAGCCATCGTACATATTGGATACTCCAAGTTTTGTTGGATCACGGTCCGGTGACAACTCGCGCTCTTGGTGCTTGCTAGCTTTGACAGGATGTCGGCTCTCGTATTTTCACCTCTTGGAATGTGACACACGGTTGCCTCATCGAACTCGGACATTATCTCCATAGCCTTGAAAAGGTATTTTGCCATTAGCGAGCCCTTTACCTGATAGGTTCCCTCGATCTGAGCCGCCACAAGCTGTGAGTCGGTGAAAACCTTAACTCTTATGGCGCCGTTCTCCCTTGCTTGAAGAAGCCCGGCTATTAGGGCCTCTTACTCTGCTTGATTATTTGAGGTTGGAAACTTCAACTGAAGTGAGTGTTCAATCGTGACACCCTCTGGACTCTCAAGGAGAACTCCGGCTCTGCTTCCTTTGATATTCGATGATCCATCGACATACACCTTCCAGTCATCGGCCGGCTTGCTGCCTGCTTTGCGGGTCGGGGTTAGTTCCCTGACGAAATCGGCTAATGCTTGTGACTTAATTGCATGGCGAGCTTCGTAGGTGATGTCAAATTCAGACAACTCGATCGCCCAATTGGTCATTCTTCCCGCCAAATCTGGTTTGTGTAGAACTTGCCGTATCGGCTTACTTGTTCTAACGATGATAGGATGGCCTTGGAAGTAAGGTTGCAACCGACGGGCCGAGGTGAGTAGTGCGAATGCCACTTTTTCCAACTTCTGATAACGGATTTCAGAGCTCTGTAGAGTCTTGCTTATAAAGTATACCGGTATTTGGCCGTGATCTACCTCCCTTACCAGGGCCGCGCTGACGGCTTCCTCGCCAATAGACAGGTAAATGTAAAGGTTCTCACCAGGATTAGGCTTGGATAGCACTGGAGTATTAGCCAGGCATTGCTTTATCTCTTCAAACGCCTCGTCGCACTTTGCATTCCATTCAATCGACGCTTCTTTCTTCAGAAGTCTGAACAAAGGTAAAGCCTTTTCGGCTGATCGTGGCAGGAACCTGGTGAGGGTAGCCAACCTTCCAGTCAGCTGTTGAACTTCCTTTTTGTTCTTTGGAGCCTTCATTTCGAGAACTGCCCTGCATTTGTCCGGGTTAGCCTAAATGCCTCGGTTAGTTAACATGAAGCCCAAGAATTTTCCAGCCGAGACTCCAAAGGCACACTTAGCCTAAATGTCTGGATATGAAGTCGTGGATCCAAAGTCTTCACGATCATGTCGTCGATGTAGACCTCAACATTATGACCGAGTTGGTCAGCGAAAACCCTGTTCATCATTCTTTGATACGTAGCTCCTGCGTTCTTTAGTCCAAAAGGCATGACGTTGTAGCAATAATTAGCCCTTTCTGTAATAAAGGTTGTCTTCTCTTGGTCATCCGGGTACATTGGTATTTGATTATATCCAGAATACGCGTCCATGAAGGAGAGAAGCTGGAAACTCAAGGAATTGTCCACTAACTAATCAATGTTCGGCATTGGGTATGATTCTTTGGGGCATACCTTATTGAGGTTTTTGTAGTCCGTGCAGACCCTCCACTTTCCGTTTGGCTTTTTGACCATCACCACGTTGGATAACCAGGTGGTGTATTGAACTTCTCGGATAAATCTGGCTTCCAAAAGCTCTTGAACATGAGTTTCCAATGCTTTCTTCTTTTCTGGGCCGAGATTCCTCTTTCGCTGGGATATCGGCTTTGAGCCCGGGTAGATTTCCAATTTGTGGAAGCAAAACTTCGGGTCTATTCCGGGTACTTGTGATGAATTCCATGCGAAGACATCCTGGTTTTTTCTCAGGAAATCGACCAAGATGTTTCTAAGCTCTGGGGATAACTGTTTTCTGATTTTTGTGGTCTGGAGGGGGTCTCCCAATACTAGATCCTCCAAGTCACGGCGGGTTCTGGGCTCAGCTCTTCATCCCGAAGGTCCAGCTCGATTGTATTGACATCTCGGTCAAGGTAATCCGAGTTCATCAGATTCAGATACCTCTCTTCATATTGATTTGTGGCTCCGATGAAGTTCCGCCCTAGCCCACTCTGACAGTTTCAAAGTAACACTGTTAAGATTCTCTTTGGTCTCCCCTAACCGTGATCACGGTTCCCTGGTTTTTCACCATCTTCAATTTTTGATGCTTGGTGGAGACAAGCATGTCCCACTTATGGATCGTCGGCCGACCCAGTATTATGTTGTATGGTGAAAGGAACTCTGCCACTATAAAGCGCACACGCTCTGACTTGAAAGCGTCTCTAGTTCCAAGAGTGAACCTGAGGTCGATAAATCCCTTGGGGCGCGAATGCTCCCCGTTAAACCCGATGAGGGTCATCTTGCATGGCTTCAAATCCTCCTGGTCCAGGCTCATTCTTTTGAATGCCTCCCAACTGATGATGTCGGCAGAACTCCCAGCATCCACAAAGATGCGTTTTACACGGCAATGGACCAGGATCCCGGTCACGACTAGGCCATCTTGATGCCCGGGGACGACATCATTGAGGTCGTCATTTGCGAAATGCAGTGGCTAGTGAGACGATCCGTTGATACTTTCTTTGAACCTCGGACGATCTCTAACAGAGAGGACTTCTCGTAGATACTTTTTTCGCTGGCTCATTGTATCTCCGCCTCTACCCATTGCGCCGCTTATCACATTACAGTCAAACTCAGTCTCAGGATATCCATCTTCATCTTCCCCCTGGTCTGTTTTTTGTGCTTTTCATCTTGCCTTTTGTATTTATGGGCGGGGCTTTTGCTACGGCTTATGGGCTTGCGCTTGCCGCTTTTTCCCTGGTGCTCAATTACGTATTGTTGAAGCTTTCTATCGCGGACAAACTTTTCGATTGCGTCATGGAGCTCATAGCATTCGTCCGTTGTATGACCCCGTCGATCAACTCTTTTCATTTCGGCCAACGCCACCTCTTTCCAAATCTGCGATCAAGGTACATTCAGGGCCGTGTATTTGTCGTATTTACTTTTTGTGTCAAACCTGCCTCTTTGGCTCTTGTTATCTGAACCCCTTACGCGGGTGTCCTTTTTCCTGCTTCCCGCATAGTCCTTGTCTCTGGGTGAAGTGGCTCTGTCTTGGTCCCGCCTTGGATTATTTGCCATGCGCATCTGCTACACCTCTAGGCATTTTTTCGAGCGAACTATAAAGTCGTTAAGGCTTTTAGCCGGCTCCTTAAAGAATGATTCCGCCAGGCGGGACTCTCCATCTAGGCCATCAGCTAAAAGATGGTCGTGTACAGCCTCGCTTAAACCGCGCACCTGAAGGGCCGCATGATTGAAGCGATCCAAATAACTTTGAAGTGTCTCACCGGGACGTTGCCTAATCTTGGACAAGGTATACTGGGACTTCGGTTGCCGTTTGCTGGTTGCAAAGTGTAGCTCGAAGACCTCGACTAGGTCATCGGATTTATGATTCGATCCGCCGGGCAATGTGTGGAGCCATTTTAACGCTGGTCCTTTAAGAGTTGCGGTGAAGATCCGAGACATTATGGGTTTTCCAAGCCCTCTTACGATCATCACCATCTCAAAATCTTCCCGGTGGGTTGTCGGGTCTTGAGAACCGTCATATTTAGTGAATTCAGTAAGATTAAGCTTCTCCGGGAAATGAGCATTGAGGATTTCGTCAGCAAAGGGGCTGTTGCCCATCTGGCCGACATGCCTTCTCCGTTGATCCCCGGCTGGGGGAGGCCGGGGTGGCCTATCGACCCGAGCTCGCTTCCTGGTATTAGATTCCTTGTTTGAGGAGGCTGGTCCTCTGCTTTGGCTAGATTCAGTCTCCTGCGTGCTCTGGTTCTCTTCTTGGTTTTCTTCCCATGTCTTGTCATCCCGGTCCTCGTTGGAAGAAGCTGAGTCCCTTTTGGTGAGACGTTCTTCCAATCTGTTGAAGTAGAGGGTGTGGCGTTTGTCCATGTTCTCCATACGCCTCATCATCACGAGCTGCGCGTTTTGGAGGAGGAGAAGATCTGGATTGACTGGCGGGACTTCTGGGTTGACACCCGGGTTCGAGTTCTGAGGATTATGGCCATGATTTTGTGAAGCAGAGGATTCCGTGTCGGATGGATTGTCTTCCATCCGCTGATCATCGTTGGGGATAGCATGTTCGTCTAACTGTTGCTCCGGCTGTGATAGTCGGTCTTCTGCGTCCTGCTCATTGTCACCGAGAGTGTCGATCGGCTGCTCAGTGTTGTGTGGTTGCCGAGGTGGTTGATGCTGGCCTGTCGGTCGAACCATCTCCGGCTGCTTCAAGCTTGAGCTACGGGTATTAACCCTCATTGGTCACGGGAATTGTAATTTACCAATCCCCACGTCGGCGCCACTGTTCTGGAGTAGAACACTATTGTCCAGCCTAGTGGTAGGCTGGGGATTTGATCTAGGATCGATGTGCTCCTCCTGTATGTCTATGGGGCAGGCGTACAGGAGAAGAGTAGATCACTGTACACAACCAGGCGTTTCGCCAAAGGGGTGGGGTGTGTGCACAGTGTGACTATATTTAGATTAGTTCAGGGATAAGAATTGTGTACCTTCACCGCGTATCTCCTATACGTATATATAGAGAGTATACCTTGTTGGTTAGATCTTCGGCTTCCACGTCGTGCGTGCCCAAGGATCTAGCTAACCGCCCTGGTGACTAAGTCCTTCAATTAGGAGGTTGCGATCCTTACGTGGGTTGCCCCCTGTGTTGGCTGGTTGGCTAGTGGGCCTTGATTAGATCCATAACAAGTTGGTTGTGTTTTTTGGTCAAACTAATTTTTAGTATATTCAGTATATTCTAAAATATTTTTTCAATACCATTTAATATTGAAAAGTAAATTTTAGTGCAATTTTATTTTTAAAGTAATCTTTACAGTAACAATAAACAAATTAAACTTAAATTGATCACGTTTAGGGTTATCAGAAGGACTTATTTATGTAAATTGAAATAAAACTGTTTTCACATATTTACCTCGTATACCGTAAATCACGATTGAAAAGTTGTTTTTGAAGATTTCAATCACTATTTCAAACAAACACTTAAATTGATTAAATAATGAATTAATGCGGTGAGAGATTATTTGACTGGACGACCACCGTACTGACACATGGCCTAACAAAAAGGAAGCAACTTTCAAATTTTCCCTTACCCTTCGGTGCCATCCTTTTCTTTCAAACAACATTATTTTGGTGCAAAATGTACATTGTTCACATTTTTTTTTGAAAAAAAAAAACATTCATCATCCTGAGTTATCTTTTTATTACCAATCAGTACCCTGAAATATTTTGTTAATGTCATAAAATAATTTTTTAAGATCATGAAGTATTTTTTCAGTACTACTCAGTATCCTGAAATATCTTTTTAGTACCAGTCAATATCCTATAATATTTTTTCTAGATGGGTTAAGTAGCAATTTTGCCCCAGAAGTACACCCTCAGGAGGAATTTTGCCCTGAAAGTTTTTTTGTGTTCAATTTTATCCTGGAAGTTTTTTTTGGAGCAATTTTGCCCCTCCATTAGAAACCCCAACGGTCAACTAACAGTTCACCGTTAGGGTTGTTAACGGAGGGGCAAATTGTTCCCAACAAAAACTTTCAGGGCATAATTGAAAGTGGGGGGGGGGGGAGGGGAGGTGGGGTTCAAACCCCCAACCCCCACCTTCATGGGGCCAAGTGTCCCAACCACTTGGGTGACTTGGTTCCTTTGATATATATATATATTCTTCTTAACATTTTTTTCATAAACAAAACTCTTGTTAATCCCATTACTAAACTTGTAAATGTCATCTAAGAATTGATAACTGCCATTGAAAGACTTGTGATAATGCATTATTTTTTTCCCCTCAAAGGCAAAAAAGGTAAAGCTAAAAAAAAAGTAGTAAATGCCATTGGAAATTTTGTAAATGTTGTTGAAAGATTTGTGATAATGCGTTATGTTTTTCCCCCCTCAGAGGCAAAAAAGGTAAACCTAAAAAAAAAAGTCGTAAATGCCATTGAAAGTTTTGTGAATTCCGTTGAAAGATTTGTGATAATGCATTTTTTCCCCTTAGAGGAAAAAAAGGTAAACCTAAAAAAAAAAAAAGAGTCTTAAATGCCATTGAAAATTTTGTAAATTCCGTTGAAAGATTTATAACTGTCGTTGAAAGATTTGTGATAATGCATTTTTTTCCCCTCAAAGGCAAAAAAAGGTAAACTTAAAAAAAAAGTAGTAAATGCCATTGAAAGATTTGTAACTGCCGTTGAAAGATTTGTGATAATGCATTGTTTTATTTTGTTTTGGTTTTCCGTTAGAGGCAAAAAGGGTAAACCTAAAAAAAAAGACATAAATGTCATTGAAAATTTTGTGATAATGTATTATTTATTTATTTTTTTCCCTAAGAGACAAAAAAGGTCGTAAATGCCATTGAAAATTTTGTAAATGTCGTTGAAAGATTTGTAACTGCCATTGAAAGATTTGTGAGATTCCTTTTTTCCCCCTCAGAGGCAAAAAAAGGTAAAGCTGAAAAAAGTCGTAAATGTCAATGAAAATTTTGTAAATGCCGTTGAAAGATCTGTAACTGCCGTTGAAAGATTTGTGATAATGCATTATTTTTTTGTTTTTCTCTCAGAGGCAAAAAAGGTAAAGCTAAAAAAAGTTGTAAATGCCTTTGAAAATTTTGTAAATGCCGTTGAAAGATTTGTGATAATGCATTATTTTTTTGTTTTTTCCTCAGGCAAAAAAGGTAAACCTAAAAAAAAATTGTAAATGTCATTGAAAATTTTGTAAATTCCGTTGAAAGATTTGTAACTGTCGTTGAAAGATTTGTGATAATGTATTATTTATTTATTTTTTTTCCATTAGAGGCAAAAAAGGTAAACCTTAAAAAAAGTCGTAAATGCCATTGAAAAATTTGTAAATGTCGTTGAAAGATTTGTAACTGCCGTTGAAAGATTTGTGAGATTCCTTCCCCCACCCCTTAGAGGGAAAAAAAGTAAAGCTGAAAGAAGTCGTAAATGTGAATGAAAAATTTGTAAATGCCATTGAAAGATCTGTAACTGCCGTTGAAAGATTTGTGATGATGCATTATTTTTTGAGTAAATACCCTTTTTGGTCCCTGAAATAACACGCTCTACCCATTTTGGTCCCTGAGTAAAAAAAATGTCATTTTTAGTCCTTAAACAGTAAAAAAAAGGTCCCTTTTAGTCCTTTTAGTCATTTTTGTGGGCATTTTAATCCCTCACAAATTCCCAAAAAATCATTTTATTCCCTAAAAAGGACCAAAATGACATTTTTTTTACTCAGGGACCAAAATGGGTAGAGCGTGTTTTTCCAGGGACCAAAAAGGGTATTTACTCTTATTTTTTTGTTTTTCTCTCGGAGGCAAAAAGGTAAAGCTAAAAAGAAAAAAAGTCGTAAATGCCATTGAAAATTTTGTAAATGCCGTTGAAAGATTTTTGATAATGCATTTTTCCCCTCAGAGGCAAAAACGGTAAACCTAAAAAAAAAGTTGTAAATGTCATTGAAAATTTTGTAAATTCCGTTGAAAGATTTGTGTTAATGCATTATTTTTTTGTTTTTCCCCTAGAGGCAAAAAAGGTAAACCTCACAAAAAGTCGTAAATGCCATTGAAATTTTTGTGAATTCCGTTGAAAGAGTTGTGATAATGCAATATTTTTTTGTGTTTCCGTTGATAGTGCATTATTGTATTTTTTTTTTTACGTCAGAGGCAAGAAAAAAAAAAGGAAACCTCAAAAAAAAGACGTAAATGGGATTGAAAATTATGTAAATTCCGTTGAAAGATTTGTGATAATGATTTTTTTGTTTTGTTTTTCCCTTAGTGGCAAAAAAGGTAAACCTAAAAAAAAGTCATAAATGCCAATGAAAATTTTGTAAATGACGTTGAAAGATTTGTAACTGCCGTTGAAAGATTTGTGATAATGCATTAATTTTATTTGTTTTTCCCCCAGATGCCAGAAAGGTAAACCTAAAAAAAAGTCGTTAATGCCATTGAAAATTTTGTAAATGTCGTTGAAAGATTTGTGATAATGCATTATTTTTTTTGTTTTTCCCTCAGAGGCAAAAAAGGTAAAGCTAAAAAAAAGTCGTAAATGCCATTGAAAATTTTGTAAATGCCGATGAAAGATTTGTGATAATGCATTATTTTTTTTGTTATTTCCTCAGACGCAAAAAAGGTAAACCTAAAAAAAAAGTCGTAAATGCTATTGAAAATTTTGTAAATGATATTGAGAGATTTGTGATGATGCATTTTTTTTCCCACAGAGGCAAAAAAGGTAAACCTGGAAAAAAAGTCGTAAATGCCATTGAAGATTTTGTAAATTCCGTTGAAAGATTTGTAACTGTCGTGGAAAGATTTGTGATAATGCATTATTTTTTTGTTTTTCCCTCAAGCAAAAAAGGTAAACATAAAAAAAAATGTAGTAAATGTCATTGAAAGATTTGTAACTGCCGTTAAAAGATTTGTGATCATGCATTATTTTATTTTGTTTTGTTTTTCCGTTAGAGGCAAAAAAGGTAAACCTAAAAAAAAAGACGTAAATGCCATTGAAAAATTTGTAAATTACGTTGAAAGATTTGTGATAATGTATTATTTTTTTCCCTTAGAGGCAAAAAAGGTAAACCTTAAAAAAAAGTCGTAAATGCCATTGAAAATTTTGTAAATGTCCTTGAAAGATTTGTAACTGCCGTTGAAAGATTTGTGAGATTCATTTTTTCCCCCCTCATAGGCAAGAAAAGGTAAAGCTGAAAAAAGTAGTAAATGTCAATGAAAATTTTGTAAATGCCGTTGAAAGATCTGTGATAATGCATTATTTTTTTGTTTTTCTCTCAGAGGCAAAAAAGGTAAAGCTAAAAAAAAGTCATAAATGCCATTGAAAGATTTGTGATAGTGCATTATTGTATTTTTTTTTTTTTCCGTCAGAGGCAAAACAAAAGAAGGTAAACCTAAAAAAAAAGACGTAAATACGATTGAAAATTATGTTGAAAGATTTGTAACTGCCGTTGAAAGATTTGTGATAATGATTTTTTCCCCCTTAGAGGCAAAAAAGGTAAACCTAAAAAAAGTCATAAATGCCAATGAAAATTTTGTAAATGTCGTTGAAAGATTTGTGATAATGCATTTTTTTCCCTCAAAGGCAAGAAAGGTAAACCTAAAAAAAGTCGTAAATGCCATTGAAAATTTTGTAAATGTCGTTGAAAGATTTGTGATAATGCATTATTTTCTTTTGTTTTTCCCTCAGATGGAAAAAAGGTAAAGCTAAAAAAAAGTCGTAAATGCCATTGAAAATTTTGTAAATGCCGTTGAAAGATTTGTGATAATGCATTATTATTTTATTTTTTCCTCATAGGCAAAAAAGGTAAACCTAAAGAAAAAAAGTCGTAAATGCCATTGAAAATTTTGTAAATGATGTTGAAAGATTTGTGATAATGAATTTTTTTCCCACAGAGGCAAAAAAAGGTAAACCTGGAAAAAAAGTCGTAAATGCCATTGAAAATTTTGTAAATTCCGTTGAAAGATTTGTGATAATGCATTGTTTTTTTTCCCTTAGGCAAAAAAGGTAAACTTAAAAAAAAAAAGTAGTATATGTCATTGAAAGATTTGTAACTGCCGTTGAAAGATCCGTGATAATGCATTATTTTATTTTGTTTTGTTTTTCCATTAGAGGCAAAGAAGGTAAACCTAAAACAAAGACGTAAATGCCATTGAAAATTTTGAAAATTCCGTTGAAAGATTTGTAACTGCCGTTGAGAATGGGATTTACAAGAGTTTTGTTTACAGAAAAAATGTTAAGAAGAATATATATGTTTGTTAATGCATATATATATCAAAGGAACCAAGTGACCCAAGTGGTTGGGCCACTTGACCCCATGAAGGTGGGGGTTGGGGGTTTGAACCCCACCTCCCACACTTTCAATGAATCTTTTGTTTTGTTTGTTTTTTTTTTTAAAAAAAACCCCACCCAAAAAAAAACAACCATCACCGGATTTCCAGCCGCTGGTAGCCGACGCCCAGCCGCCAACGGTTGCAGGCCGTCCGGCGGTCGGTCCTCCGACGGCTGGCAACGATGGCTCTTTGGCGAGGGTCATTTTTATTTTTTTAAAATTTATTGAAAACAATGGGTAAAAGGGTAAATTCACCCGAATTAATCCCCATACCTTTAAGTCTTTTAACAAATTCAATAGACATTTGGAGGTTTTGCAAATTCATATGGTATTTAAATGGGATTTTCCTTTTTATTTTAAATTTGAGAAGTAGATGCTAACCATCCTACAACCTCTTATTTATTGGAAAGCTTTAACATCACTAATTTATAATGTCATTTACTTAAATTATATAAGGGGTTTAAACTTCTCATGTTGCATGAGAAGGAAAAGATTCCTACACACACATGAAATAGTGGGACCCACACACACACACATATATATATATATATATATATATATATATATATATATATATATATACCTTGTGACTTTAGCTTGTCTCTCTCGCATGATGTAAATTAATCCCCATATTTACACTCGGTTTATAAATGGATCCATACGAGGTGGGGCAAATCCTTCAAAGCAACAAAGAAAAAGAAAGAAAGATGACAGTCATTATATAATGGGAAAAACAACACAAATCATGTTGTAGGAGAAGTGTATTATCACAGATATATATATATAAGGGTGTGACTTGAGAATACACTTCTCCTACAACATGAGAAGTGTTTTTCCCATTATATAATGACTGTCATCTTTCTTTCTTTTTTCTTTTGTTGCTTTGAAGGATTTGCCCCACCTCGTATGGATCCATTTATAAACCGAGTGTAAATATGGGGATTAATTTACATCATGCGAGAGAGACAAGCTAAAGTCACAAGGTGGTCTAAAAATTTAAGAATCATAGAAATCAAAGTATAAATTAGTGTAAATTATAGGGATCTAACAATAAATTTTCTCCATATACAATTAATATCAAAAGAATTTGAGTGCGTGTACTGTACATATATGGGGGGGCCCACCCTGGTCCCCTGATTCCGCCCTTGTGTGTACACACACCTACCAAATAAATAAATCTCAGGGGCTCTTTATATAAACCAAGTCATTTCTTAAACTACCTCCAAACAAAACCAAGAAGTCTCATTTAGAGATCAGCTAGGTATATATGGAGATATCTCTGCACAGAAGGAAATCCCATCTGCTTCCTTGTTTGTCCATAACCCAAGTTTTCTTGTTTCTTATAATCCCTGCTGGTGCTACCTCAATAACCTTCGACTATGAGAAGTTTCTTGATTTGGATCATCAGAACTTGAACATTGATGGAGATGTTTTCCTGGAAAACGGGATGCTCAACCTCACCAGGTAACATACATATACATATACATACACACACACAGATATATATATATATATATATATTGTGTGTGTGTGTGTCATAAGACAATAAATACAAGTAATTGTCGTTTCTTTTATTACATTCTGTTGGCCTCGTGGATCGATTTAGAAGTATGCTTTATCATATATTTTTTTTCTTCTCAAAAATGAAGATATTACAACGTTGGATTGAAATTTGCACAAAATCACTCCTATCAAAGGAACGTTCAAGTTCACTTTCACTTAGAAATTCTCTTTTTTCAGTCTTTGACCAAATAATTGTAGGGAAATGAAATTAAGACTATTTGAAAAATAAAAGTATATAGTGTGCATAAAATTCTCGCGACCATATATACTAGTGAAAAACACCTACTTGACTTGAAAATTTATCTATTATACTCGAACTAAATTATTTAAAAGTAGGTTAATGACTTTTAGCCTATTTTTCCAAACAGTCACTGTTGTCATCAAGTCTTTAGTCACCGGCTGGTCAATAGGCAGAGCCAGACCAAGACATTTCTATCTGTACGTGTTTTTTTTTTTTTTTGGTAAAAAGTTAAGGCAACGACCAAGATTTCACTAATTTGACGTAGTGAAATCTTGAAAGTTTTTATAAGGGTAATTTTGTCCCGAAAGTTTTTTGGGGTAGCTTTGCCTTGGCAGTGTCAAAAAGAGGGTAATTTTGCGTTGGCCGTTATCCCAATTAAATTTGACAGTTAGTCAACAAAATATACAAAGTTGACCGTCCACATATTATCTACGTCAATTTGTTTAAGTTGCAAATTTGCATTGAAAGTTTTAAATTTAAGCTTAAAAAAAGATGAAATAGATTACACATGGACTTCATACGCAAATTTACACCTTAAATAAAATGACATAAATAACATGTGGACTGTCAATCCTGCATATTTGGTTAACTAATAATCATAATTAATTGGGAAAACTGCCAAGTAAAATTGCTCCCTTTTTTACACTTCCATGACAAAATTGCCCCTTAGTAAAAACTTTCAAGACATAATTGCCCTTAACCCTTTATTTTGTGGGAGTGCATGTGTATATATAACTTCTTGTGAAGAAAAATATATTATAGTTGATTGCCTTGGAATCCTTACAAATATATATTTACCTTTGTCATATGATATTCACCCTCAGTTCTTTATTTATAAGTCACTTTATTTTGTAAAATTCATTGACAAGTTAGGGTGTGGAATTTGTGCAATTCATCTTTCGGAAAGTATTAGCATCGGTTGGAAATACATCTATTTTAAACTTGGAGAGTCCAAATTGTTGCCGGTGGTTGAATAAATAAAACCAATGAAAAGGTATAATAATGTGGGGATGAAGTTGTCGTCGATAACTAAAAATAAAACTGCTGAAAACGTTGCAAGGTTGGCTTGTAATTTGCACAAAATCACTACTATAAAGGGCACCAACTTTACTTTCACATAGAAATTCTCTTATTTCAGTCATGGATTAAATTATTGTAGACAAATTAATTTCAGACTATTTGAAAAAAAAGAAAGAAGGATAAAGTGTGCATAAAATTTACACAACCATACTACTCAATAACACCCACTTGACTTCAAAATTCATCTATTCTACTCGAACTAGATTATTTAAAAATAGGTTAATGACTTTTAACCTATTTTTTCAAATCAAGTCTTTAGTCAGCGGCTGGTCAATAGGCAGAGGCAGATGAAAGACGTTTTCTATCTACAGGTATTTTGTTTGTTTTTTTGGCTAAAAAGTTTAGCCAAGGACCAATATTTCACTAATTTGAGGTAGTCAAATGTAATTATTGGTCTTCCAAGATCTTGAATGATAAATTTCCCTTCATATATTTAGATGGAAAACAATAGTAAAGTGAGTCTTGTATATCGATAATGTATTTTTATTCGTAATTATCAAGGAATAAGAAAAATACTTCATCTAGTCTTTAATATAAGATTCACTTTATAGTTCATGAAGCTAAACTACAAAGTGAATTTTATATTATTAAGAGCAAAAAGGAGTGAATGAATAGTAGTTGGATCAAGTGAACCACGCTTAATTCTCTTCTGGTAATTTTAAGTTCAAATCTTACCAATATAATAAATTACTTAGAGAGAGCTACCCTTATTTCATACTTCCTCTGGTCTTTAATATAAAACCCAATTGATTTTTTTTTTTTAAGATATTAATGAAGCAAAATAAGTTAGTTAATTATAGCATGCATATGTCATGTATCATTTGATTATATATCAGTTTATAAGCCAGATAAATTAGTTTGGTATAAAAAGATAAATATAAATATTTTAAAATAATTTATTTTGCTTATTAGCTTTAATCTCTCCAAAAAAAATTATTTGTGTCTTATATTAAAGTCTAGTGGTGGTACTTGAAAAAAAAAAAATTACATTTGGATTAGTTGGTAGTAATAGTAGATGGTTGATTAAGGGAAAAACAAAATAGAGTTTAAATCGGAAGGAGTCTTAGCTCACTTTATTTCAATTAATATAAGCCACACACAAGTCAATTAAGGGAGAAAGAGATAAAGAGCACCAAAGTATGGGAGTTTCACAATCATCCCTCAAAGTGACTTAATTATATTCCCATGAAGTTCTTAGGGACATTCTAGAATTATTATTATTTTTGTAAAATTACTTAACTGCTCTAAAAAAACAAACTTCTTTGGAGAATTTTAGGGCAAGGGTTGGTCAAGCCACCACCTTTTGGTTCCCAAAAATAGTTATACAACCTTTAGGCCACAAACACTTCTCATTAATATGGTGCAAAATATTAATAAAATAACTAACAATATTTAATATATATGAAATGATTAGCTCACTTTAGGTATATGAAAAGGCAACAACTTAAGCGCTGATAAGAACTTTTTGAACTTCAACTTCTAGAGATAAAGAAACTTCACTTTAGCTATTAACTTTAATTATATGAAATGACAACTTCTTAAGCAATAACAACCGGCTAATCCCTTGAAACTCAGTTTCTAGTATTTTAATTATTGGCTGATAAATGACTACTTCACTTTATCAATTTACAATCTTAGTTATATGAAATGATAACTTAAGCGGTGACAATTACAAGTACTCTCTTGATATTCAGCTTCGGAATTTTAAGTATTAGCATATCTATGCATTACTTCACTTTAAAAGTAACAACTTTAGCAATGGCTACAACTAAGAAATGACAACTACTCTCTTGTAATTATCACAAAGAAAAACTACTCTCTTGAAATTCAGCTTTTGGGACATATTGAAGTTGTTCTGCTGATTAGTTGTTTCTTACATGAAATCAATTAGGTCATTTCATTTAAGACCTTAATTCCATAATAGTCATGAAGGACTTCCTAGAAATTCAGTCATTTTGGAGGACCATTTTGGTATTCCTACATTTTGCCGGTCCTTACACGCATTTCTCCCGTATCAAAGGATGATGCATGCATAGAAAGTGACGCTTAGGATCCAACGTACGTTTAATCAAATCAAGCTTTTAGTGTCCTTCCCGGATACGCTTAAATGAAGATATATAATATAACACGGCTGTGTATAAATTTTGTTATATGTGAATCTAAAACATTTCATTCCTGACTCAGATACCAGAACGACAGTGCAGGGAGAGTAACTTACAAGAACTTGCTGCAGCTTTGGGACAAAGAGACAAGAACACTTGCAAACTTCACTACTCGTTTCACATTCATTATCAATGATCTAAATAAAACTAATGGGATTGGAGATGGTATCACATTCTTCTTGGCACACCCTAATTTTTCACTTCCAGTGCCTCCAGATGGCTCTGGCATTGGTCTTGTGGGTCGTAGAGAGTTGAAGGATACAAATTACCCCAACGAACACCCTTTCGTAGCAGTGGAGTTTGACACCTTTCCCAACGTGGAACTAGGCGATCCACCTTATGATCATGTGGGAATCAATGACAAAGAAATGTGGACTCCTTACGTAACACAATGGTACACTAAGAATGATGGTAGAAAGTATGATGCTGAGATTACCTATGATTCTAGCTCATTTCAGTTAAGTGTCAACTTTATAGGATACAAGGATAACGTCAAAATCAGACAAAATTATTCCCATCAGATGAATTTGACAGAGTACCTCCCAGAACAAGTTCAGTTTGGATTTTCTTCAGCCACTGGATCACAGTTTGAGTTACATACGCTATGCTCATGGTCCTTCAATTCAAGTCTTAAAGTGTTGGGTGTGGTGCAAAAGAGTACAAGCAATAGTAATAAAAGTTTGGTCATTGGATTGAGCATCGGGTCAGTTTTAGGGATTGGTGGGCTATGCATAGCTGGGTTCCTGATATGGAAGTTCAATTGTAGGGCAAAAAAATGATGATCGTTTGTATCTTTACTTGGACAAAGATTTTGAAAGTGTTGGACCAAAGAAGTTTTCCTATAATGAACTTGTCAAAGCCACGAACAAATTTTCAGAGGAACACAAACTTGGGGAAGGAGGTTTTGGTGGGGTCTACAAAGGATTCATGAGAAGCTTGAATGCTTATGTTGCAATTAAGAAGGTGTCCCAAGAATCTAAACAAGGAGTAAAGGAGTATGCCTCCGAAGTAAAGATCATAAGTCAACTAAGGCACAAGAATTTGGTGCAACTCATGGGTTGGTGTCACGAGAAAAATGATCTTCTACTCATCTACGAGTTCATGCCAAAGGGAAGCTTAGATTATCATCTGTTTCAAAGCAAAAACCTCTTGACATGGCCAACAAGATATAATATTGCTCAAGGACTAGCCTTGGCGATACTCTACTTGCACGAAGAGTGGGAGCAATGCGTAGTCCACAGGGACATAAAATCAAGCAATATCATGTTGGATTCAAATTTCAAAACTAAGCTCGGAGATTTTGGGTTAGCGAGGTTCGTGGACCACGGGAAAGGGTTAACAACAACAATTGTAGCAGGAACAAAAGGATATATGGCTCCTGAATACTTGGCAATGGGGAAGGCAACAAGAGAATCTGACATGTACAGTTTTGGAATTGTTGCATTAGAAATAGCTTGTGGGAGAACACCAATTGACCTTAATGCTAGTGATGAACAAGTCTTGATGGTGCAATGGGTATGGGAACTTTATGGCAGAGGTGAGCTTCAAGAAGCAGTTGACAAAAGACTTAATAATAATGGAGATTTTGATGCGCAAGAACTTGACAGGTTGATGATTATTGGGCTTTGGTGTGCTCACCCAGATTACACTATGAGGCCTACAATTAGACAAGCACTTAATGTTCTTAACTTTGAAGCCCCATTGCCTAATCTCCCAGCAACCATGCCCAAGCCAATGTATGCCCCTCCAACTTTCTCTGATATTGGTTCTTCAAACTTTTCATCTGCTGATGCTAGCTTGTTCTTCTGCAACCAATCAAGCTTGGCCTCACCAAGTAATAGGTCATACACTGGATCATCAAAATCATCCAAATTATCAGGCACACATCAAGGAAGGAAAAAAGCCAAGGAAGTTTCTCTTTAGTAGCAAGTTTTCTTGCTTGGAAGGCTATTTCAAGTCAGATTTCCGTTTTGATGACATTTAGTTATATATCTTCCCTATAATACTTTACTATAAGAAAACATTAGTACTAATTTGTCTATAATAAATATTATTATGTTAATAAAGGTTGATCCAATCGATAATGAGGTGGCTCGCAACCTATAAGGGTATGAGTTTAAATCGTGTTGCTAATTTGAGGATTTTTTGGTAGGCGATCTATAATAGCACCTCTATAAGTGTTTGAAAAGCCCAGAGGTATATCTAGCTTTGCTGAACCCTTAAATCCAACTCACCTTATAAAATAACAAAACAAATAAATAATATTATTGTATCAATGCAATATAAAAAAATGTCTTTAAAACCATCCCATAGACTCCACAATGAGTTTAGACACGATGTAACATGATCTTTTAAATATTTCCTAATCCTATTCTTCTTCTATACAATAATATTATTTATTTGTTTTGTTATTTTATGTATGCAATCCTGTGCTAATTTTATGCCTTTTGTTTTTACTTACAACAAATACAAGGCCATGCCAAGAGCAGCTTCAATGTAGTGGGAATGATGACAACATGAAATCTTATGCTAATCTTGATTTCTTGACAATAATTGACTTCTTCTATTTTTTAATAAAAAATAATAAATAGAATGATAGTGATGACTGTACATGACGATAGGTTTTAGCCTTTTTTAAGGAAAAATAAATGCCAGGGGAATAGCTGGGATTATAGTCAGCTTCAGCTTCAGCAACGCAGTAATTCCAAACTCCATTAATGATGGCTTGTCTTCATGGAGAAAGTCAACATTTTACAAATGGGCTTTGATTTTTTCATATTGATTCAGTCAAATCAATTTCTTCCTTATAATTATTATCCATTTTCCTTTATCATTATCTGGGTATTTTTACGGTCATTGATGAAACTCCAAAATATATAATTATCCATCCCATTTCAAATTACATCCAATTATATTTCAATAATTTCTTTTTCATTCATACGGTGAATGTAAATAGGATACTATTTTAAAATAAAACAACATAAAGGAATGAAATTATACATAAGATCTCAAATACAAAAATTAAGAAAAATACATACATTTCGGAGCGGAGGGAGTATTAATATTGATTTTTCCCCATCTTTCACCCTTTGTCAAACCTGAGACCAAATTAGGCACGTGTGTAAAAATCAAGAGCAGAGAATTGAAAGAAGGGTTGAAGGATTGAGCTCATTCTCATCAATACTTTTCAAATTTATTGAATAAAAAGACATGATAGAAAGAATTCCTATTATTGCCATATAACAATAACAGTGTGTTTCAATCATCAAGAGAGAACTTCATTGGCTCTTCATATAAAGCAAATTGTTCCCTCCACAACCTCATAACTCTCATATTAGCTATGGAGGCGTCTCAGTTCAGAAAGAGAACTCATGTCCTTCCTGGTTTACTCATAACCAAATTATTACTGTTTCTGATAATCCCTGGTTCTGCCTCTATACACTTCAACTATCAGCAGTTTCTTGATATGAGTTATGAGGACATGAAGTTTGATAGAGATGTTTATCAGCAAAATGGGGTCCTCCAACTCACCAGGTAATATCGTTTAATTTTATAACTTATCAGCAAAATGGTTTAGGATTTAGTAAGATATGCTCAGTATTGGTATTAAGATTACCTTGTAAATATGTTATGATTGATTCAGTTTTGTTTAAAGATCAGGTTACTTAGGTTAGTAAAAGACCAATAAAGGGAACTTGTCAAGTAGTTAATAGTTAGCAAAGGGGTGATTATGATGGGCACTCAAAGATCAACAAATTGTTAGAAAGAAGAGAAAGTTATTAGTCTTGAAGATTATGGTGAAATAAGATTTTGAGGTTCTCTCTCTCGTGTCATAAAACAATAACAACCACAAATCGTATCCTATTAAGTTCTAGGCGTTAGGTTCCTCCATGCTCCTCCCAAGTTGTCTCCCAAACTAGCTTAAGATGTCATGAATTTATGTCCTCCACCAAACATTATGCATCTCACGACCATTTAACTGATGAATAGAGGATTTAATAGATTCAAGGTGGTGGGTCCCGTGAGAGAATTGTTGTTCCAGGAGAAAACTGCAACTTTCCCAGCCGAGAGAAAATCAGCGTCTTTCCCGAGCGTGCGTCTACGACTGCGTCTCACTCATTGAACATATTGCAGCTAATCGGTTGGTGCCATGAAAGGAAAGAACTATTGCTAGTTTATGAGTACATGCCGAATGGAAGTTTAGATTCACATCTCTTCAAAGACGAAAGGTTGATTACATGGTCAATTAGATTTAAAATAGCTCATGGGTTGGCCTCTGCATTGTTGGACTTGCATGAAGACTGTGCACAATGTGCGGTTAATAGAGACATAAAATCGATCAATATCATGTTAGACTTCAAATTCAACGCAAAACATGGAGATTTTGGATTAGCATGGCTTGTAGACCACACAAAGGAGCACAAACTACAGCTTTGGCAAAAACTATGGGATATATGGCTCCTAAGTGTGTCACTACTGGAAGGGCAAGTAAAGAATCTGATATATATAGTTTTGGAGTTGTTGCTCTGGAGTTAGTTTGTGGAAGAAATCCCATCAACCTAAAGGTTCTTGGAAGCAGTTGATCCAAGGCTACCAGGAGATTTTGACCGTGGTCAAGTTAAATGCTTGATGATAGTTGGTGAGTTGTGCTCATCCAGATCAAACTCATAGGCCTTCAATAAGGAAAGCAATTCATGTGCTTAACTTTGAAACTACAGTTCCTAGTCTTTATTAGAGTATATTGTGGTTTGTTAGTATAACTGATTTAGTTAGGAAATAACCATTAGTATAGTGAGAGTTGTGAAATTATTATTTTGTACAGCTATTACTTGGTTACTTATGATGCTTATATAAGCACACTTGCACATCATCTTATTATGTATCAATAATATTCCAGATTTCCATTTCTTTTCTTCCTAAAACACAATATGGTATCAAAGCAAGAAATTATTTGACTTCTTGAGTTCTACAAAAAAATTCTTTTCTCTTTAACTTTCGTTCTGACACTTCTGCAACTTCACGTGAACTCTGCACAATCACGTGAACTCCCATCTTAGTCAACCTGTGGCTTGAGATCCGATAGGCCTCTGGAGATTTCCATTTCATTTTCGAAATCTCAATTGCTTCTTCTTTTCTTCTTCCAATTTCTCCGACTGCTTCATCGTGATGGAATCAGCCCCTTCTTCCGCCGAAAGTACAATCGGCATTTCATCTACAGCTCAGTCTGATCCCTCACAATCGATTGGAAATCCTTATTACTTGCATCCTAATGAGAATCCTTCTCTGATTCTTGTTTCTCCAGAAATTCAGCCCCAAACAGAAGGATCCATCAAAACAAGATGTCAAAGTTCACAAGAGGTAAAGCAATCATAGAAAGAGAGTGTGTTATTCATAAAAAGTATTTTTTTATTTAAAAAAGAAATTATTCACAAAGAAAATTTTTCTTCCTTTTCTTGAACACAAGGAATAAAACCAAAGCAAAAACAAAAATATTTTTCTTTTTCTCATTTTGAAAACAAAGAACAAAAACCAAAAGTAAGAACAAAATCCCTCCCCCACACTTAAATCATGCATTGGCCTTAGTGCAAAAGATAAATATAACCAATAATAGTAGGTAATGCAAGTAAAAGGTCAAGTATGGAAGGTGTTTGGATAGGAGTAATCAATCCATGTACCTGCATAAAATCATGGCACGGAGCAGTTTCTCGTCCCACATAAATATAATCAATAAAACTCGATTTATCAAGAATCAAGGAACATCCCAAAAGAAATTGATCAAAAGAAAATGTTGGAACTTCCAGATATTTTGAGCAACCCACGAAATCAATATGACTCTCCTCGATGCATGAGTCAAACTCTCTAAAGAATAATTCAAGTGATCACTTAAAATAGTCTCACAATGGTTGCTCAAATCATCACACAAGACAAATTCTACATGTGAAACATCATGATTCATGATGGTCTTTCCCTGTAAATGCATATCAAAAGCAAGGCTTTCCCCACACTTATCTTTAATAGTATCTCCACTAACAACAGTCATGTCAAGATCATGAATAAAATCAATAAAATCAATGGAGATATTACTTCTATCATTCAAAGCATCATTATCGTTAGCAGTAAGTGGAGTATCTTTAAAATCAATAGTGTCAGGGGAATAAACATCATAATGGATATCACAACCAACATCAGAATCCACAATTAATGCAGAATCACCAATCAAATCACAGTGACCATATAATGCATCATTAATCTCAGTGCAAATAGGACACCATTCATTATTAGAACATGCACAATTAACAAAGTCACTAAAAGATGCAAAATCGGGATAATCAACATACCATTCAGCAACAACATTGGCATCCATGCTTGATTCAATCTTTTCAAAATTGACATGCTTACTATCATCAATAGTACAAGAAGGTGCATTATGATCAATGGTAGAATCAACCGCTTCACTAAATGCTTTCTTTCGAAGCTCAACAACTAAATGACATTTTTCATGATAACAATCTGCACATATTTGATATTCCTCACAAGAGCATGAAAATATATCATTCAATTTATCGCAAACATCCATAGTACTAAGAATAGTTTTCATGGCATCAAAAACGCAAAAACAAAAAAACAAAACAAAATCTATGCTAGAAATTAACCTAAACAAATCTAGAGACACTATCAAATGATCTTTAAAATTTATGGGACCACCACTGAACAACTTCTAGACTATTCTGGAACCTAAAAATCAAATTAAAAAAACGTAAAAAAATTTAAAAAGTGGTCTAAAAGATGAAATTTGGCTAAAATACGAAGACCACAGTGTTAAAGCACTGTGTTCTTATTTAAATGCTATTTTCCTTCATCTCACCAAAACTCGGCCCAATCAGAGTAAGTCAAACAATTTCTAAAATACCCAATAATCCCACCGAGACCAAAAAATTTAAATAAAAAAACTACTCTACTGTCAGTAATAGACCGATGCAGATTCCCCGGCAACGGCGCCAAATTTTGATGAGAGTTGCCGAGCCCTCACAAAATAACCAAGATTCAAAGATTTGTAGTATAGGAAACCTGTATCGTTTCTCTCAAGGAATTCACAATGGGTCCAAAATCAACAGTAAACAAGTAACACAGAAGCTCGCTGTGCGATCACACAACGCTCTCTGTAACCCGGTTCGACCTATGTCCTTGGGATATCAATATGGGTATTAAATCTAATACCCATTCCGCAATCATAATCGGATCCGATTAAAATAAACAGAAACAAATTACGTTACCGATTGAAGTGCGGGCCCTCTGGATTCACAGAATCCTCAATCCATGGGTCAACCACTGATGCTCCCAAAATTTAACTAAGTACCGCAAGTGTACGGGTCATGAAAATAGTAAGTGGTAAATCAAGGTCATCCCACAGAGACTCAGTCAAACTAGCGATTAGGTGTTAAATTTCCTTTTTTCGTTTACGTTGAGAAAATCATAATTGTTTCTGAAAATAGTAAAAAGAATTTTAATAGAAACAAGAACTTTCACAAAAAGAAAATTTCAATAATAAGAACGAGCAACCTAGAGTCACCAATCCCTTATTAGCTTCATAAACCTCGTTTTCATTAATTTAATTAGCCTTAATATCAATCTTATTAATCTCGAGTATAAATAGCTATAAGTGACTGTCGGTCCACTTACAACCCTCTCTTAAGTATAATTTGTTATGTCTAACACAATTACTCAAGAGGAAAATAAAACCAAACACACTCTTCAACAATTATATGGGGCCATTAGGTATATGTCTATCCTAACCGCAAATTAAATCATAATCTAATCTCATGTTACTTAATCTCAGAGCCTAATTAAAATTCCCTTCGTCAAGGTAAATCCTAATACTCAAATTCATATTCAACGATGGCCAGTCACTAAATAGATAAATCTAACAAGATTAAGTAATCAAAATTAATATCAAATTTAACTAAACAATGAAAACCAAATTTAATCCACCTATAAGTTCATAGGTTCTCTAGGTTGTAAAGAAAATTAGCCACACATGGCTAAAATAAAATCCATGAAAGCAGAATAATATTCAGATTCAGACAGGAAAGGAAAAGAAATGAGAAATCAAGACTCTTAAAGACTCCCTCAGTGCTCCTCGCTATTGTCGTTGATGAATGTGCATTGCTGAGATCTCTCCCTCTTCAATCGTTCCTCTCTACCGTCAATATTTATTTTCTTCCGTGCGACTCTGCGTGGTCTGCGTTATTTCCTTCTTGCTGATGCGTCTCGGCTGCATCGTCCAGCTCTCGTCTTCTTGAATTGCTATTCGGCTCCTTCGTGCTCTTTTCTCGCGTCTGTGCTTCTCTTCAATATATATTACTTCGGTTCTCTATTTGCTGCGTGTCCCACGCCTTTATTCCAATTGCTTAAAAATATCATATACGTGGGCCGAATCTTTATATCATGCGTTGCTTCTTTTGTCTTTATCCAAATCTCAATTGATTTATCCATCAGATGCCCTTTTCCTCAAATATAACATATTATAGATATTATATTATATTACATTGATGAAATTTGTGCCTATGCTTGCCTGAGACTTTTTTATTTGATTCCTTTGTATCTCTTTCTTTATGTAATATCTCCTGTATAATAAAATAGGATCTAAATAGATTTTATGTCAAAATATCATTTTATCCTATATATAATTAAATAATGGAGAAGTATATAAAAGATAATTAAATAATTATAAAATGTTAATAAATTTAATCGAATGTCTCAGAATCTATACTTATTTACTTATAAAATATATACTTATCAACCAAAAAAGTTTAGCCAAGCATGGCTAGGCAAAACTCAGAAGAAAAGATGAAGAAGAACATGAACATGATGAACAATTCAGAGAAAATAATAAGCCTAAAGCCCAATTAAGTAATAAAACCCATTATTTCTCTATTAAACATTCCTAAATTATTAACCAAGAGATACAAATAAGTGAAATAATATTCAATTATCAAGTCCTACTGAACCTATTTGGGTGGCTAATCAAACTTATAGTTTCACACAAGACAAGTATAAAAATTTGTTGGCTCTAGTTCAGCCCGATACACCTTCTTCTTTGCCTTCAGTTTCTGTTAATAAAGTTTCCACAAATGGTAACATTCTTCCCCATTCATTTTATTCTTATTCTGATTTATGAATCATAGACTCTGGTGCTACTGATCATATTTGTTCTAATCTTTCTCTGTTTTCATCTTATAAGCAAATTCAACCCATTTCTGTTAATCTTCTTGAAGGTACTAGAGTACTAGCTACCTATAGTGTCATTGTTCAGTTTTCTAGTTTTCTAGTTTCCTAGGGGCAAGTCATTATACTTATCAACGATCCCCATATGAATTGGGTAGTCGCAATGTCTTGCTAGAGGCTGCTTGCGACTTGTGGGCTGGTATAGTATTGGCCCGCTGCCAATCTCATGTGGGCCTACAGGGTCGCACACAAGAATGGCCCAACACAAGCAAGAGTGTCCAGATTCATTGAATCTTAAATGTGTTTAAGATTTAATGAATACTTATTTAATCTTGGATGTGTGTGTGTATATATACACACATACATATATAAATATATTATTCGAAAATAATAATGATATTATTTATTGATAATAATATTATTATATATAGTGTTTAATTTATTTGATAAATTAAATAACTATAATAAATTGAGATATTTGTTCAACAATAACAAAAGCCCACTGGGCAGAACTATTTCATAAGTGCCTACGGCTAAAGCAGCAACTCTTGCTCGGTTTCCAACTCGTAGGTCCACTTCGCCCTTCTTCAATCTTCTACTGTCCTTTAGACCCTGCACATTTATACAAATGTGAGAACCACATGCAGTATCTAATACCCATGTAGTGGAAGTAGAAAAATGAATATCTATGACAAAACTACTCTGTTGGAAATTATGCCATAGGGGCAAGTCATTGTACTTATCAACGATCCCCATATGAATTGGGTAGTCGCAATGTCTTGCTAGAGGCCGCTTGCGACTTGTGGGCTGGTATAGTATTGGCCCGCTGCCAATCTCATGTGGGCCTATAAGGTCGCACACAAGAATGACCCAACACGAGCAAGAGTGTCCATATTCATTTAATCTAGATCTCATTTTATATTAAATATAACGATATCATATCTTGATTTAATTTATAAATATAAATTAAATCATAAGGCTTTTAATTCGGATTAAATAAATAGATTTGATTAGATCTATCAGATAGATTTAATTAATATTTTTTTTAATCCATATTCAAAATTGTTTTGAATATAATACGCCTGCTAGGTTTAGGAAAACCTACTGGACTTTTAGTCGAGCGTATTAGAAAAGCCGCGAGAAACCCTAGATAGAAAAAAGAGAGACGCAAGAACAAGAAGGCGCTAGCACGCTGCCGTCAGAGTTAGAGGCCATTCGTGTGGATACCGGTAGAGGGAGAGGACACGCGTAGTCTGCTCTGTCGATCGAGCAAGAAAGGCGTTAGCCCACATGATCAAAAAGCACAAAAGAATGCCTCCTCGTTCGCGCGTACGACGTCTGCGACGCTTGAGGTTCCGGGCGCGAACGCTAACGGACGTTGAACCCTCGCATAGGTATGATTCGAACCCTAAATCAGATTTAAACTCTATTGAGCAATCCGCCTAAGGGATTCATAAAAGTTTTTATTCCGCTGCGTGTACGGATTCAAACAGTGGCATCAGAGCCAACTCAACGTGCGTTTAAATCAGGTTTTGCGTATGCTTTATATATATGATATATGTGCTTTAAACCGAATCTTGCATGCTTAAAATCGAAATATTTGATAAACCGATTTTGAAGCATTCATCTTTTATCCAAAAGATCATCCTTTTTCGAAAAGATCGCGTTATGAATACGGTAGTCTGCACTAGGGTTAGGTTCGGATTCTGTGGCTTTTTTTGATCACGTTCTGAAAGGTTCAGATCGGAGATCACATTAAAGTCGCGCAATCTGATTGGGGTCGAATACGTTCAAGCACGATCACGTTCTGAAAGGTTCAGATTCGTTGATCATGCATGGACGCTGATTGAGGTCGGAATGTTCAGAGTCACTGGACACGTTAGGGTTCGTCCTTCAACTGCGTTTGTATTTCTGAACTATCTAGATTTAACGATGGTTAGGTTCGACTTGATCACGTTCGGACGTTCAAGATCAAACACGTTAAGGACGACTCTCTTTCGTGCGACCATACCGTAGGGATCCCGCCAGATTGTCAGTAGCGCGAGAATTTAAATCATGAATATAAATTAGAGAATTTATATCATGATATGTTTAACCATAATATTTTATTGCATATTTGTATGAATTAAATATATGGTGTGATTTAACTTGTTTGGGTATGGTGAACAATATGGCTTTAGAATTTACAAGTGTTGTATTTTTTTAAATATGGCCTGCGAGCCATGCCTATCTCTAAACATTCTCTATGTAAAATTCTCATCTCATCCAACTCCCCTCGTATGTTGAAATGAGGTTTCTCATGATGTATTTTCCTTTAATTTTATCTAGAGAAGTCCTCTCATTGGCTTGAGAGGATTCTAGGTTAGGTGAGCCATGTTGTGTCACAGTCCTTAAATTATGTTTTGGTTTTGATCCTTGCATGATTTAATTTAGACATTATATGATACAATAGAGATTGCACTCATATAATTGATAGTATTAATTAGATTAAATTAAATAATACCCTCTAAATAAAATCTTAAGCCATAATGCCGTCAATTAATGAATACTTATCAAAACCTAGATCACCCATTTGTATGTTCCACCAAAGTGGATACATCTGAGTTATCTTGGTGAGACGAGTGAGTAATGGTGATACTCAATATTCATTAATTGTCTTGACTTAATTGAGATCATCAAAACGGTTTTGGATCTCAAGGCATTAGATGGGATTAAACGTGCCGGTCATATGATGATCGAATCCCATAAACATCTAAGAATTACATGTGATGTAATTGGCAAATGTTTGCCTACCTATATAACTTAAATTTAAGCGTCCTACCAAAACAGACTTAATTTTAAGCCAAATATGGGTCTTAGCCCACTAATTATAATGAGGGTTGTTAATTCAGTGGGAGGTTACTACTTAAACTTTGCATATCTTTAGTTGTAGAATCATGTAGTCTAGTAATACTTCAACACCATCAATGCGATCAGTCCTTAAGAAGGACGAACTTGATGAGACAAACTTTGTAACACCCCTACGGCCTCACCCTTTCGGGTGGCGGATAGAGGATTCCTTTTACAATTACCATATATCATCTAATTATTCTGATTAACATGCAACGAGTTTATCGCGGCGAGCATTTCCTAGGTTGGATTTCGGACAATACGATATAATTAAATGTAGGTAACAAAATAAAATCCCGAGGGGTTAAATAAACAAATATCCACCACCGCCCCAAAAAGGCCAAAATAATATACAGATTATCCAAACACAAAATAAAATCAAAAATAAATCTTCCTCTACTACCATCAACACCGTCTACTCCACTCCGCATTCTTACCCTTCTCACCGTACAGTCCTTGAGGTACTTCCGAAGCTCTACAAAAATGGGATTCATAAATGGATCCCGAGTAACCATTAATCCCATATGTAATGCATAAACGATTGCATGTATGTAACCATAATCGGGAAAACACCAGATAATAACATTCGGTAACAAACGCGCAGTAACACAAATACAACATACCAAGTTTATACAGTGTTAGCTGCGGAAGGACTAAATGTCCTAAAAACAAACGCAGGATCAAGCTCAACAAAGCAAGCCCTGGATCCATAGCGCCAGGGAAAAACACAGTAGTCGGGCTCTGAACCCAGACCACACTGAATGCACACAAACGCATGTCCCTTTTCAGGAGACACGGGTCCACAATCATGGAAAAACAAACATACAAAGTAACACAAGACATATGAGGATTAAGGTTACTACACAGTAGCCGACCACAAATATCGGTAAAAATTTTCTCCGAGTGTACAAAAATCAAAGTGACCCTAAAATAACCAAAATATGAATATAAGTAATCCTTCTTAAAATATTTATTTGATGGCTAAATATAAGCCTTCATCAACTTAAAAACAAATCTCTTAATCCTATACTAAGATCCTCTTTGAACACGTTTAGAGCATTATGACCCAACAAAGAATTAGCTTTCTCAACAAAGAATTAGCTTTCTCACGTCCTTAGGTTGGCAGACACACAAACTCTCATTTTCAACAACCATTCATTTTTAACAACCATTTTTCTTCTATCATAAAAACCTTTCTTCCTAAACCTCAAACCTTAAATTTAATCCCTTATTCATCCTTTTTATCTATTAATTGACCTATTTCATGACCAAAAACGTAGGATACCACCCCTTTCCATTTTACAATTATGAAATCATAAGGTAGTTAAAATGATCACTTACTTGTTCTTGGTATCCCACTAGCTTGAAACTTGATCCTCAATGTTTCCTCTTCCTTCTTTCAACCTTCACCTTCACGCACCAAGGGGAAGTTTTCCTCTAATTCCATTTGATCTCCTTTCACGTCCGACAACAATGGAAAGTTATTAGAGAAATGTTTTGAGTTTATTTATTTGCCTTGTCCCCACGTGCTCACCACTTCACTTCTTCATTAATTGTGTTTGGTCACATACATCAAATCCTTCTTTCTTTCTCTCATCCGGCGGTTTAGAGAAGTGGGATGTAAAACTTTTTTTTTTTTTCCTTTCACCTAATCTCTCTCAAGTCGGGTACTAGGAAATATTGGGGAAAATGTATGTGTTTTTCTATTGCCTTGTTCAACGTACCCACCTCCATCTCCCCTCATTAATGTGGTCATGACTCCTCTATCAATTCTCTCTCTTTCCCTCACGTCTGATGCCATAGGAAAATATGGGAGAAATATTTTGATTTTATTTATTTATTATTATTTTTATTTCTTACCGTACCTCACGTGCTCACTCTCTTCCTCCTTCATTAATATGTGTTGTTCCATCATTTACATCCTCCTTTTAGTCCTCAAGTACACCTAGGCTAGGTTCAACATTTCCTACTTTTTCCTTCCTTCCATGCAACAGCCACAGATAGGGAGATAGGGAGGGAGTGAATCCAATTGAGTTATCTTATTCTCTCCCTTTCACAAATCCGACGCATCATGGGAAAATAATGGAGGAAGATTTTTCTTTCTTTCTTTCCCTTTTTTTTTTATTAGGATTTTCCCCTCCTATTATTAGACGAAAATTATGGAAATAATGAGCAAAAAAATATATAATTTAATTGATATTACTTTTCTCCAATTATCCATAACCAAATTTAATTTCTAACTTTTCGAATAATTCATCATTATTTTCCAATAATTAATTTATCTTGTCGGAAAAATAATATACCATTGGCCACTACTTGATGAAAAATTCATATATTCCATTAAATGTTTTACATGAAAATTGGGGATGTTAAAAACTTTCTTGACACGTTTGAGAACTTAAGCGTTGATCCTAAACACGAAAGAAAAGAATATCTCATCAATTAACCCATTCCTGACGAGCTGCGATTCTTGATCCAAGAGCTCTGACTAATGCTTATACGAAGCATAAGGATGACTATGTGGATACAGGATGCCTAATGCTTGCCACTATGCTTCTAGACCTCAATAGAGATCTAGAACATGTGGAGGCCTCTGGGATGATTGTTCATCCTACGTAAATGTTCCATGCTAATGAGCAAGGCAAGAGAGGTATGAGACCACAAAGGCCTTTCATTCCTGCAAGTGGGCCGAGGGTGCATCGCTTAGTCCTCATGTTTTGAAGATAAGGGCTACATTGATCACCTTAAGATGCTTGGATTCCCATGTCCCGGGAGTTAGCTACGAGATGTGATCTTGAACTCACTCTCGGGAAGTTATGATAACTTTGTCATGGATTACAACATGAACAACATGGAGGAATCAATTTCTCAAGCGCATGGGATGCTCAAAGCGCTAAGCCGGCCCTTGGAGAGGCCCGGTTCTATTTTGTCCGTTCAAAAGGGGAAGGGGTATGGCAACCGAAAGCCAAGAAGGCAAAACCTCTGAAGGATAGAGTCTGCTTCTTTTACAATGAACTTGGTCATTTGAAAAGAAATTGCAAACTCTACCTCGAAGATCTGGACAAGAACAAGAAGGATAGCGGGGCTATCGCTTCAAGTATCTATGTCATAGATATTCGCTTTTCTACTTCCTCAACATGGGTATTGGATACTAAATGTAGGATCTCAAGGACAGTAGAAAATTTAATGGACATATCTATGATATAACCACTAAAAGGTTCAAGTCAAATGATTTGAATCCGACCTATCTATGGCATTGTCGTCTAGGCCATATAAATGAGAAATGCATTTCAAAACTCCATAAAGATGGATTTCTTAACTCATTTGATTTTGAATTAATTGATACATGCTAGTCTTGTTTATTGGAAAAGATGACAAAGGCGCCTTTTACTGGACATAGTGAGAGAGCCACCAATTTATTAGGCCTCATACATACTGATGTGTGTGGACCAATGAATACATCAGCCAAAGGAGGTCATTTGTACTTCATTACATTTATAGACGATTTTGGTAGGTATGGGTATATCTACCTGATGAAACATAAGTCTGAATATTTTGAAATGTTCAAAATATTCCAAAATGAAGTGCAAAATCAACTTGGCAAAACAATTAAGACACTTCGATCCGATCGGGGTGGTGAATATTTGAGCCAAGAGTTCATTGACCATCTTAGGAGTTGTGGGATCATCTCGCAACTTACTCCTCCGAGAACGCCTCAATGGAATGGTGTTTCGAGTGGAGGAATCGAACTCTATTAGATATGGTTCGATCTATGATGAGTCAAACAGATCTTCCACCTTCATTTTGGGGCCATGCCCTAGAAACAGTGCGTTCACACTAAATCGTGTTCGTCAAAGGCAGTTAAAAAGACACCACATGAGATACTGGGAAGAAGCCCAGTTTGTCATTTCTTAAAATTTGGGGATGTGAGGTTTATGTTAAACAACAAGCCTCTGATAAATTATCATTCAGATCCTCAAAATGCCTTTTTGTGGGGTATCCTAAGGAAACTAAAGGATACTATGTCTACAATCCCACCGATCACAAAGTGTTTGTTATTCGGAATGGTATCTTTTTGGAAAAAGAGTTTATCTCTAAAAGAACCAGTGGGAGTAAGGTGAACCTCGAAGAAGTTTGAGAGTCATAGGATAATGTAGAACCACAGATGGAAACCGGAGAAGACTCACAACAAGTTGTTGAGCCTACTCACGTAACACAAGACCCACGAAGGTCCGATAGAACACGGCTACAGCCTCAGAGATATGGATTTCTGATTACTGGAAGCCGTGATGTTTTTCTCATTGAGCACAATGAGCCAACTACCTATCGCGAGGCCATGGTGGGACCCAACTCCGAAAGATGGCTTGGTTCCATGAAGTCTGAAATGCAATCCATGTACGACAGTGAGGTATGGGCCTTAGTCGCTCCACCTGAAGGTGTAAAAACCGTTGGGTGCAAGTGGGTTTTCAAAGAGAAAACTGACATGGATGGCAAAGTAAATATCTTCAAGGCATGACTGGTTGCAAAAGGATTCACTCAAACTCATGGTGTGGACTATGATGAAACCTTTTCCCCAGTTACAATGGCCAACTCAATCAGAATCCTTCTTACCATTGCATCATATTATGACTATGAAATATGGCAGATGGACGTCAAAACAGCCTTTCTTAACGGAAAGCTCCTTGAGGATGTGTACATGACACAACCTGAGGTTTTTGTGCGTCCAAAGGACTCAGTAAAGTTTGCAAGCTTCAAAGGTCCATTTATGGATTGAAGCAAGCATCTCGGAGCTAGAATCATCGTTTTGATGAAGTAGTCAAAGAGTTTGGATTCATTCAAAACATAGATGAACCTTGTGTTTACAAGAAGGTTAGTTGGAGCACAGTTGTATTTCTAGTGCTTTATGTTCATTACATCCTACTCATTGGGAATGACATTCCTACCTTGCAGAGTGTCAAGTCTTGGTTAGGAAAGTCTTTCTCAATGAAAGATTTAGGTGAAGCCACTTACATCCTTGGGATTAGGATCTATAGATATAGATCTAAGAGGCTGATAGGCCTAAGTCAGAGCACATACATAGACAAGATACTGCATAGATTCAGTATGCAGGATTCAAAAAGGGGTAATATGCCCATATCTCATGGAATCCATCTCGGTAAGGATCTGTGTCCTAGTACACAAGATCAAAGAGACCGCATGAGTAAGATTCCATATGCCTCCGCCATTGGATCTATCATGTATGCCATGTTATGTACTCGACCAGATGTGTCATTTGCCTTGAGTATGACCAGCGAGATATCAACAATATCCCGGTGAGGGTCACTGGACTGCTGTCAAGAATATCCTTAAGTACTTGAGAAGGATTGAGGACTTATTCTTGGTATATGGTGGCTTGGAAGATGAGCTCTGTGTGACTGGTTACACAGATGCAAGTTTCCAAACTAACCAAGATGATTCAAGATCGCAATCAGGGTATGTATTCCTGTTGAATGGTGGAGCGGTGAGCTGGAAGAGCTCTAAGCGAGCACTTGTATCTGATTCTGCAATAGAAGCTGAGTATATAGCAGCATCAGATGCAGCTGAGGAGGCCTTTTGGATTAGTAAGTTCATTAATGAACTAGGGGTGGTTCCCACCATCTCAAATCCAATAGACTTGTTCTGTGACAATAGCGGAGCTATTCCGCAGACCAAGGAGGCTAGGTCACATCAAAGGACCAACCATATACTCAAGCGATTTCATCTTATCAGAGAAATCAATGATAGAAGTGATACAAAAAAAAAATTATTATGCAAAGTACCAGGAGAAAGCAAGTCATTATACTTTAGACGATTAAAGTATTCTCTTTTGTTATCATTTTGCTTGCATGTTTACATTGATAACTGTATCCCTGGATATATCTAATAGATTATCCTAAATGTCACTGGTCGGTCATCTACGCAGGAGCAAAGATGAGATAAGACCAGTGTGACTTTGATGAGGTATGGAGATACGAATCAAAGTCATAGGCACTTGTAAGAGTACAAGGTGCTGGACCGACCCACTATGAGAAAGCTGAATGGAATAAGTCATAAGCTTTTCTCATGTATAACCGCGTCGCAACGCCCTTTGACTTGAGATCATCATGGATTCCTACATGATGAGTCGCTGGTCTTTGACCTAGTCAAAAGTCAACTTTGACCGGGTGATGATAAAGGCTTGGATCGGGATCAGTGGTTTTCATGCAGAGGAATGTGAATGGTCAAGATGGAATTTGTCCCTCACATTTGTAGAGAGATAATACTGGGCCCTCGATGAGTGAGTCTGAGAAATGTATGGCCATACTACGATGGAAAGGAGTTTCCATCTCAATTGTTAGACTACTCAAGAATCGAGAAAGTAATGGTCAAGAACAGGAAGTTGACATTTTCCATGCCTCATCCTTGACCAAATTATAGCGTGACAAAAGGGATGTAACATGGTTGTACGATAGGTTATATCAAATAAACAATGACGTTGATCCTCTTACTAAGCCACTTGCACAAGTAAAAGATGAGTGTCATGTTAGGGCAATGAGAATTAAGGTAATTAATGATTGCACCTAGTGCAAGTGGGAGTCTGTTGGAAATTATGCCCTAGGGGCAAGTCATTGTACTTATCAACGATCCCCATATGAATTGGGTAGTCGCAATGTCTTACTAGAGGCCGCTTGCGACTTGTGGGCTGGTATAGTATTGGCCCGCTGCCAATCTCATGTGTGCCTACAGGGTCGCACACAAGAATGGCCCAACACGAGAGTGTCCAGATTCATTGAATCTTAAATGTGTTTAAGATTTAATGAATACTTATTTAATCTAGGATGTGTGTGTGTGTGTGTGTGTGTGTGTGTGTATACATACATACATACATATATAAATATATTATTCGAAAATAATAATGATATTATTTATTGATAATAATATTATTATATATAGTATTTAATTTATTTGATAAATTAAATAACTATAATAAATTGAGATATTGTATCTCAGATTTAATTTTCGAATAAAGATATTGCATATCAGATTTAATTTGAACTGAGATATCGGATCTCATTTTAAATTAAATATAACGATATCATATCTTGATTTAATTTATAAATATAAATTAAATCATAAGGCTTTAAATTCAGATTAAATAAATAGATTTGATTAGATCTATCAGATAGATTTAATTAATATATTTTTTTAATCCAGATTCAAAATTGGTTTTGAATATAATACGCCTGCTAGGTTTAGAAAAACCTACGGGACTTTTAGTCGAGCGTATTAGAAAATCCGTGAGAAACCCTAGATAGAAAAAAGAGAGACGCAAGAACAAGAAGGCGCTAGCACGCTGCCGTCAGAGGTTGAGACCATTCGTGTGGATATCGGTAGAGGGAGAGGACACATGTAGTCTGCTCCTGTCTGATCGAACAAGAAAGGCGTTAGCCCACGTGATCAAACAGCACAAAAGGATGCCTCCTCGTTCGACGCGTACGACGTCTACGACGCTCGAGGTTCCAGGCGCGAACCTGATTGTGTTTTAGAACGCCAAAATTGGAATATAGGCGTCCTGATATATGATTCAGGTAGCCTATATTCATTTTTTTTAGGTTAATATACACGCGCCTCTTCATTTTCCTCACACACTCACATACTCCGACAGCGCGCGAAATCCTCTCGTATTTTCTCCTCACTCACACTCTTGTCTCGCTACTCCAAGGCCGTGTTGTCGTACGTCTCCGCCGTCGTCACTGATCGCAGTTCTCTCTCGCTCACTCCGACTTTTTTCGCCGATCGAATAAACCCACCAACCCCAACTAAACCCAAGTAAGCTTGTTCGTGATTCTTAAGTTCTGTGATTCCTAATAACCCATTTTAATCGTTAATGCTTCTTGCTTATGGACTGGATTTTTGCTTCTGATTAGGATTCCTACCTCTCTCTCGCTCACTCCGCCTCCTTCCTGATCGAAACCCGCGAAACCAAGTAAGCTGGTTCGTTTCTCAAGTTCTTTGATTCCAAAACCTATTTAATCTGTAATGAGCTTCTTGCTAGTTGCTTCGTGATGTTTGTCTTAGTTTCCTTAATTGATATGTCATCTCATGCATTAATTAATTAGTACCCAGCGAATGAACACTGCCTCCACAAAATAATTTGTTCCCTCGTACAAATTTTGTCTTCCACATCGAATCTTTGTCTCTTTGAATGTAGGGATTTGAAATGTGGGTTTAAATAGTTAGTATGTCGTTCATTTTTTCTTTAGTAAAACAAGTTTAGGTGAGCTTGGCACTGAAGTTTTATCAATATCCCTAACAATATATATAATGTCCTCACTTTGAATGTAGGGATTTGAACTCACAATGTTATATTTATGAAAAAATCTATTTACCAACTAGACTAACTTTTATTAGTGTATATAGTTTAATTTTAATTTTACCGGAACGATTAATTTGGCTTAATTGGTTGGCAATTGAATTCCATTGTAAAGATGAAGTCTTTGTTGACAACCTTATATTATTTGCTTGTTTATTACTTAATAACCTATCTAGCATTGATTTGTCCTTGATGAATAGGAATATGTCGAGCTAAGAGGAGTCATCGGGTGATAGGGTTGATCAACCCGTTAAAAGAAAGGGTAGAGGTAGCACGCATATGGGTGCGCTAATTGCACGCCGTGAAAATCAAAAGAAGCGGCTGCATGTGGAGTTTGATTCCAATATGAATCCAATTGGTCATGAGGAGGACAATTTCATTAGCTATTTAGGCTATCTGGCTCGAAGCAAAGTTCGCATTGTCTACCCTCAAAATGTATGTGATCGCTCCATGATTCTCAAATTATGATTACAATGTGATTGCACACTTGATGAGTTGTTAATTATATCATTTACTAGTGAAGTACTTCATTGGTTGATAACAAGTTTTTTTTTCAATTTACAGTTTTTTGACGGTAGTGTTGCTCCGTTATCGGATGAAGAAGTCGATACGATTCGAGACGTTATGGCTAGACATCTTCTGCAATACGTATAGGTATATATGTGAATTTGACATTGTTGTTGGTAGTGCACTAGTTCAAATGTATGTGAATTTGACAATGTTGTTGGTAGTGCACTTGCTAGCTAGTTCAATTGAATTTTAGTTTTAAATGCTCATGTATGTATTTCAATAATGCTCAATTGACATAATTGTTGTTGATGTTCATGTATGTGTATTTCAAATGTTAGTTTTTATAGTGCACTATATATAGTTAGATTATATAGCTAGTTGCTGATTTGTTGGGAATTATTTGAGCACTACTGTGGCTTGTGAATATTGTTTTCCTGTTTGCAGGCAATTTTGGAATAGTGTTCATATTAAGGTCATTTTAAAAAAAACTAAAATAAGGCGTCCTGAAATTAGATTCAGGACGCCAAAGAGTTATTTAAGGAGTCCTAAAAGATACTAAGGACGCCTCTTATGACATTTTTTTTAAAAAAAATCAAATAAGGCGTCCTGATTTACTTTCAGGACGCCTCAAATGAGGCGTCCTGATTTATTTTCAGGACGCCTCATATGATGCGTCCTGAAAGTAAATCAGGACGCCTCAAATAAGGCGTCTTGATTTATTTTCAGGACGCCAAAATATGTAAAAAACAACTCCCCTGCCCGAGACGTCTGTTCGCCTCGCAAGTGTACGAGTTTCGCAAGTAATAAAGTGATAAATAAAGTATCGTTCCCACGAGGATTTGTTTAACAAATTGGTCAAGCGATAGGCTTAGTGAATTTCATCAAGTTGAGCTAAAACAAAGTTTTGATTTGGAATGAGAATTTTAAAAGACTATTTCTAAAACATAAAATTGATAAAGGCAATTGATTCTTTAAATTCAAGGATAATTGAGCCTAGGGCTCTTTTTCCCCTTTTTTTGCATTTCATAAAACTTGGTTAATTTCCTCTCTAGTAGCATTTCAATACATATATGTGTTAGTCTAAGGTTCTAAAACACTTGACCCGCTCTCTCAAGTCAAAATCAAGTTTCTCTTCTCATTAAAATGTACAATCTCTTGCTACAATTAATGAGAATCAATATTTAAGCAACAACCCTAATATGACAATGCAAGGCTAGTAAACATATCTCTATTTTACCAACAAACCATCCATTTATCAAGTAAACTTCAAGACAAGCATGATTTTAATCAAGTTCTACACCTAGATTAGCTCTCTCAAGTCAAAACCTAAGTGAACAAATCATCTAAATGGAGGCCAATCATTTAGAAGCATTAAGCCAAGATTAAAATCAACACATACATATATTAATCTACCAAAAGAGAGGAATATTCAAGTCTTAATCCATACAAAGGGTCAAAAGAACCCTAGGATAAAAGAGAAATTAGCCAAGCATGGCTTTAACAAAAATCATAGCAAGACCACTAAAATCAGAGTTCAAAAACATGCTGGAAATGAACAAGAAAAACTAGAACAGAGTTAAGTGAGATATCAAAACCAAGAAGAAGAATCAGCTCCACTGTGCTTCTCGCTCTGTTCCTTTTTCTTCGTCGCTCCGTTCTGTTTCTTCCTCAAAAATGACACTGCTGTTCTGTGCCTTTAATCCCAATTCGCTCTCCTCTGTTTTCCAATCTCCAGCGGCTCTCTCTTCTCTTCTTTCTCCCTTCAAAGTCGTCCTCCACGTTTCTATCTCTCGCCCTCTTTTAATTCGGCTCTGTTTTCTTTTTGTTCAGCAAAAATCTCCAATCGAATAACTCCAGCCGCCCCCCTCTGTGTGTCTTTTTTAGGTTTTTTAATTCATTCCTTTCTATTCAATTTTTTCCGGCCCAAAACGCTGCAGCTTCCTTTTGTTCTTTTTAGGTCTTGAATTCTCAATTCAATTTTCGTGGGGCCCAATCCATTAATCATCAATTATATCTTGTGCACAGAACTCGTCCTTATTCTGGAAAGATGAAAAAGCAAAAGTTATATAATAATAATAATAATAACCTAAACCTTTTTCTTTTCTTTTTTTATCTACCTTATCTCATTCTAATTTATAAACCTAAATATTTCTATTTAATTAAAATTAAGATATTTGCAATAAAATCCCCTAAATAATGTGCCACATTGATATCTCTCAAAATCTCAATAAAATCTCTTCAATTTAGTATTAATGACTTCCTAAATATATCAAAATATGTCACAAATCTATTAAAAATAGGAAGTCATCACACTCCCACACTTGCATCAAATCTTGTCCTCAAGATTTTAAATTCTAAAACAAGCAAATTCAAAAAAAACCATGGAAGCAAGATTTTTAAAGCAAGCACTACAAATTTGAAATCAATTCAAACTTTCAAGAAACTAATTTTCTCAAAAATCTTTTCCACCTTCCAAAATGCAAGTAACAAGGTGATTAATTTGGCAAAGATAGATCACAATAGAATGTCTCTCACAAGTCAAGTGTTTACACTCATCTCTCAAGATATTCAAGGGTTTGTGTTTCACTCCATTCCACCTATTGCAACTTATCTACCATAAGCTTGTTTATCATCTCAATCTCCACTTTATACATTATCCATTTGCACACTCAAATCAAAAGGACTTTCTCAATGTTGTAATGATAAAGGTAGGATAATGAAATGAAAGTGATCAAATGGTATGGGAAAATACTTTAATTAGTGCCAAGTAATTTAATGAAATTCATGATGAAGAGTGAAGGAATACCTACCAAGAAAAACAAACAAACAAACAACCTCACTAACACTAAATGTAACCTTTATTCTTTTCATCTCAACAATATTTTTTTTTTCTTTTTCTTTTTTTAGACCTCTATTTTTTTTCTTTTTTTTTCTATATTTTTCTTTTCTTTTCATTTTTTTTTGCTTTTTTTTTTTTTTACTATATACACATATTTTCTAACTCCTTCACTCTTTTAAATTGATTTACTTAGCACTTACTAAAGTAATAAAAATGAATGGGAAGAAAAAGATATAAAAATTTCATATCTCAAACAAAGGGCTATTTATTCTATGCAATTGTTTTTTTTTTTTTTTTAGAATCTAAAATAAGAAAAAGGCTCAAATGGGGTAAACAAAGGATTTTCTTGTGATAAGGATGGACATTTGGCCAAACTAGCTATGAAATGAATGCCTAAATCATTGTGTATGCAAAAGGATTTCAAATTTCAAAAGAGATTCAAGACAAGTTCTAGAGATGAAATCACAATAGGTGTACTCCCCCTTGAAAGATGAAAAATTAAGGCTCAAATTCCTCACAGGTTCTTTGACATCCTAAAGTAAAGTACCCAAACCAAATCTTTACCTCTTTACTACATTCAAAGAACATGGAATCAATTCCTAATCAAATTCACTCCTCTTCATGTTCAAATCAAACCAATTGCAATAATGCTCACAAATACTATTCACACTTCCATGATATATATTTTAAAAAATTGAGGACAAAGCAAGTTAAAATCAAGGATACCCTCACCCCCACACTTAAATGTCACATTGTCCTCAATGTGAACAAGTAACAAAAAGTAATGGAAGTTAAGAGCAACCATATATAAGTGTAAGGGTAACACCAATTTCAGACCAGCACTCATTTCCACGCAATATATCATCAACAATCAAATAGAACAAATCAAAGAAAAGTAGAAGAAAACTCCCCTATTCTTCCGTGAGTTGCGCTTTCAATCCTTGCTACCAAACTGGAACACATCATCAAGGGCTTTCACTGTCCTACAAAATCAAACAAAGCATCAAGTAATACCTTGGGTTGCCTCCCAAGAAGCGCTAAGTTTAAAGTCTTCAGCCAGACTCTTCATGATGGTCACTCCTCATAGGCATTTAGGCGAAAGTCATCTAACTCATTGAGTTGAAGCCGCCTCTTCTTCCTCACAACTTTAGGATCAAATTTTAGCTTTTTGATAGCCCAATAAACTCCATGCTTCAATTCCATTGGTAAGTGACGTGCTTTCCCAAAATAAGCATATTTGAGATGAGAAGGTGATGGCTTTAACTCTAGAACCGAAGGAACTTCAATAGAAGGCTTCAATGGAGTACTTGAGGCATCGATGACTCAAGTGGTTCAATAGTTCTTGGTTTAGAATGAGGAAATGAGTCAAAATGAAAGAGCTCTTCAACAACATCTTCATCAAACTTCTCAAAGCTCTTCTCACCAATCAAGAATGCCTCTAAAGGGTCTTTGATCATGGAAGCACATGATTCTTGAGGAATAACTGCATCTAATGTATCTACAAACGAACATTGAGCAGAATCATCATGAAACTTTGAGGCTTTTTTCATGTTGAATATCACTTGCTCATTATCGACCCTCAAAGTGACCTCACCCTTCTCTACATCAATGAGAGTCCTTGCAGTGGCTAAGAATGGACGCCCAAGGATGAGAGGAATTTTCCAATCAACTTCACAATCAAGCACTACAAAATCCACAGGAAGATAAACTTGTCAACTTTTACTAGGACATCTTCAATGATTCCTCTTGGTTTAGAAATGCTTCGATCGGCCAAGAGCAAAGATACCGTAGTAGGTCTTGGCTCTCCCAAGCCCAGTTGGTTGAAAACAGCCAGAGGCATCAAGTTAATACTTGCACCCAAATCACAAAGAGCCTTACCATTAAAGTTGGTCCCAATGTTGCAAGGAATGTAGAAGCTTCCTGGATCTTTGAGTTTAGCTGGTAACTTCCTTTGAATGATCGCACTGCACTCTTCGATAATGCCACAGTCTCGAATTCATTGAATCGCCGCTTCTTAGACAAAACATCTTTAAGGAACTTAGCATATTTAGGCATGCTCTCCAAAGCTTCAGCAAAAGGAATGTTCACATGGAGTTGTTTGAACATATTCACAAACTTTTTGAACTGAGCATCTTTGGGGAAAAGGTAGCGGTGGCATAAAAGTAGGAGTGGTTGGCTTTCTCTTTTTCTCATCATTCATCTCTTGCTCTACCTTCTTGTCTTTGCCAACATCATGCAAATTTTCTTCAATTTGCCTTCTCTTCTTAGTGACATCTTCTTCTTTCTTCTTGAATCTTTGAGGAAAAGGTAGTGGTGGCATAAAAGTAGGAGTGGTTGGCTTTCTCTTTTCGTTTCATCTTCCTCCCTACACTTTCTCCATCAACATCAACAATCACCGATCATCTTGCTTTGGTTGAGGAGTACTTGAGCTAGGCACATCCGGTAGCACTTTTCCGCTTCTCAAGTTAATGGCATGACATTCCTCTTTTCCAACTCGTTTTGGATTAGGAATTGTGTCACTAGGAATATTGCTTCTTGATAAAACATTTACATGTGATGCTAATTGCCCCATTTGCACTTCAAGATTTTTAATAGCAGTTTCATGGATAGAAAAAGTAGCCTTAGTTTCAACCCTTGAAGATTCCACCTCAGACAAGATCCGAGCTAGCATCTTGTCGGTTTTAGATTCCTCTTCCTTAATAGGAAGCTGCCTTGATTGCGTTTGAAAACCGGGTGGAATAGGCTTAGTGCCATAAGGGTTGCCTTGAGGATTTTGGAACTTGCCCATGTAGTTCACAGATTCAGTGGCCATGTAAAGAGGACAATAATTAGGCATATGGACATCATGGCATTGATCACATACAATTGGTGTGGCATGAACAGAATGCACACCTTGAGAAGTACTCTTTTGCACTTGAGACTCTAGCACATCAAAACGCTTATTCAAAGCGGTTAAGAGAGTTGCAATTTGTGAGGAAGAGTCTTCTTTTGCATTAGGCACAACTTGGTTAGTCCTCCTATCATTGCCTTGAGTATTGTTTGCGACAACTGATCCAACAATCGAATCACCTCATTCACAGGAACATTCCGGTATCCTCCATTGGTCATAGAATCAACCATTGCTTTAGATTGAGGATTAAGTCGAGTACAAAAATTTGGACTACAACCCATTTGTCCACCCCATGATTAGGGCATTGCTTCATTAACATCTTGTATCTCTCCCAAGCGGCATAAAGATGCTCATCGGGATGTTGTCTAAAGCTTAGAAATTCATCCCTAGCTTCCACAGATTTGTCATCAGAAAAGAATCGAACTCTAAACTTAGCTTCAAGATCGGGCCAAGAATTGATAGACCCTTCCGGAAGATTGTTGAACCAATCTCTAGCCTTGCCTTGTAGAGAAAGAGGGAATAACCGTAGCTTCAATACATCCTGGGGAACTCCATTTTGCTTGAAAGAATCACACACTTCCAAGAAGTACAACAAGTGCTTGTTGGCATCTTCATTGTAAAGACCATGGAACATCCCATGCATTTGAAGCAATGTTATCATAACCGGCTTGATCTCAAAGGTACGTGCTTGCATTTCCGGCATCCGAATGCAAGATTGAGGACCTTGCATATTCCGACTAGCAAAATCATTGACGGTAGCTCTATCATATTCATCGTCTGCCATGGTTTCAGATGCAGATTCAGTCTCTTCTTCAATGAGAGGTACTCCGTTAAGTTCCACTACCAATTCGTCCGGATGCAAGTTTTGCATATACCGAAATGGTACCTACAAGAGAAACAAGCAAGAGCGAGTATCAAACTAAAACAAAAATCAATAAAGGAAAAGAAAGAAAAATTGTAAACCTAACTAAAAGCTCAAGCAAAGTTTACTAACACAAGCCCAAGGTTGACCAAAGGATTTGTTTGCACAAATCCTGACAACGGCGCCAAAACTTGTTCGCCTCGCAAGTGTACGAGTTTCGCAAGTAATAAAGTGATAAATAAAGTATCGTTCCCACGAGGATTTGTTTAACAAATTGGTCAAGCGATAGGCTTAGTGAATTTCATCAAGTTGAGCTAAAACAAAGTTTTGATTTGGAATGAGAATTTTAAAAGACTATTTCTAAAACATAAAATTGATAAAGGCAATTGATTCTTTAAATTCAAGGATAATTGAGCCTAGGGCTCTTTTTCCCCTTTTTTGCATTTCATAAAACTTGGTTAATTTCCTCTCTAGTAGCATTTCAATACATATATGTGTTAGTCTAAGGTTCTAAAACACTTGACCCGCTCTCTCAAGTCAAAATCAAGTTTCTCTTCTCATTAAAATGTACAATCTCTTGCTACAATTAATGAGAATCAATATTTAAGCAACAACCCTAATATGACAATGCAAGGCTAGTAAACATATCTCTATTTTACCAACAAACCATCCATTTATCAAGTAAACTTCAAGACAAGCATGATTTTAATCAAGTTCTACACCTAGATTAGCTCTCTCAAGTCAAAACCTAAGTGAACAAATCATCTAAATGGAGGCCAATCATTTAGAAGCATTAAGCCAAGATTAAAATCAACACATACATATATTAATCTACCAAAAGAGAGGAATATTCAAGTCTTAATCCATACAAAGGGTCAAAAGAACCCTAGGATAAAGAGAAATTAGCCAAGCATGGCTTTAACAAAAATCATAGCAAGACCACTAAAATCAGAGTTCAAAAACATGCTGGAAATGAACAAGAAAAACTAGAACAGAGTTAAGTGAGATATCAAAACCAAGAAGAAGAATCAGCTCCACTGTGCTTCTCGCTCTGTTCCTTTTTCTTCGTCGCTCCGTTCTGTTTCTTCCTCAAAAATGACACTGCTGTTCTGTGCCTTTAATCCCAATTCGCTCTCCTCTGTTTTTCCAATCTCCAGCGGCTCTCTCTTCTCTTCTTTCTCCCTTCAAAGTCGTCCTCCACGTTTCTATCTCTCGCCCTCTTTTAATTCGGCTCTGTTTTCTTTTTGTTCAGCAAAAATCTCCAATCGAATAACTCCAGCCGCCCCCCTCTGTGTGTCTTTTTTAGGTTTTTTAATTCATTCCTTTCTATTCAATTTTTTCCGGCCCAAAACGCTGCAGCTTCCTTTTGTTCTTTTTAGGTCTTGAATTCTCAATTCAATTTTCGTGGGGCCCAATCCATTAATCATCAATTATATCTTGTGCACAGAACTCGTCCTTATTCTGGAAAGATGAAAAAGCAAAAGTTATATAATAATAATAATAATAATAATAACCTAAACCTTTTTCTTGTCTTTTTTTTATCTACCTTATCTCATTCTAATTTATAAACCTAAATATTTCTATTTAATTAAAATTAAGATATTTGCAATAAAATCCCCTAAATAATGTGCCACATTGATATCTCTCAAAATCTCAATAAAATCTCTTCAATTTAGTATTAATGACTTCCTAAATATATCAAAATATGTCACAAATCTATTAAAAATAGGAAGTCATCAACGTCCCTCTGAATAAGGACGTTAATTGGGTATTATTTAGGTCGTTTTTAGTGTTTTTGTAGTAGTGTAAACTCAATAAACAAGCAAATAAGTGGATTTTTCTTGGATATAGCCCAGGTACAAAGGGTTTTGTTACATTGAATTTACAAAACATGCAGATTCACATCTTTTCCTTGCCCTCAAGAGACACCGCACTCCCCTTGAATTTTCTGATCCTACACTATCCTCTGTTGTCCCTTCCCCATCAGCACCACCTGCTTTGTCTAGACTTTCCACTAGACCTCACCGAACCCCTTCTTATCTTCATGATTATCACTTTACCCTTCAATGTGCTTCGGTTGTACCAGATTCTTTGGAGGCAGGTATATATCATCCTCTCTCTAAAGTTCTTTCTTATCATCGTCTTTCTCCCCTCCATCATCATTTTTCTTGTTCACTTTCTACTGATGATATCCCTAAAACCTATTCTAAAGCTATTCAATATGAAGGTTGGCAAAATGCCATTAAAGCTGAACTTGATGCTTTACAATTAAATAATACTTGGGTGATAACTTATTTACCTTATGGAAAGCTTCCTATTTAAATGGGTTTTTGCTAAGAAATATAACTCTGATAGTACCCTTAATCGTTATAAAGGTCGACTTGTAGCTCAAGGTTATACACAAGTTGAGGGTATTGACTATAATGGTACATTTCCCCTATTATTAACTTGACTACTGTGCGATTGTTTCTTGCCCTCGCTGTAGCTCACAATTGATGTTTGAAATAGTTAGATGTGAATAATGCATTTTTACATGGGGATTTGGATGAAGAGGTTTATATGTTACCAACACCTGGTTTGCTTGTTTCTTCTCCTACTAAGGTTTGTAAGTTGCAGAGATCTCTTTATGGTCTCAAACAGGAAAGTCGCCAGTGGTTCTTTAAATTGTCTAAAGTACTTGTTTCATATGGTTATATTCAGTCACAAGCTGATCATTCGCTGTTTATCAAGAATACAACAACTTCCTTCACTGCTTCACTTATATATGTGGATGATATCATTGTGGGTGGTACTGATTTGGTTGAAATTAAACACATTAAGGGCTTTCTTGATGATTGTTTTAAGATAAAGGATCTTGGTGATGTTAAATATTTCCTTGGTTTGGAAATAGCTCGTAATTCTACTGGACTTTCTATATGACAAAGGAAATTTATTTTAGATTTGTTGTCTGATGCTGATTTTCTAGAATGTAAACCTGTTAGCACACCTATGGCCCATAATCTTAAACTCTCGACAGATTCTGGTACTCCCCTAGTTGATTCTTCTTTGTACCGTACTTTAGTTGTTCGATTGATCTATCTTACTAATACTCGTCCTGACATCTCTTTTGTTGTTCAACAATTGAACCAGTTTGTTCAACAACCCACCCATTGATGTTCATCTTCATGCTCTTCATCGTGTGTTACGTTATCTTAGAGGTTCTTTGGGTAGAGGCATTTTCTTTCCTGTTTCTTCTACTGTGAATCTTAATGCTTTAGTGATTCTGATTGGGCAGGTTGCCTTGATACTAGACGTTCTATTACTGGTTTTTGTGGCTTTCTTGATGAGGCTTTGATTACTTGGCGGTCTAAGAAACAACCAACTGTTTCTACCTCTTCTTCTAAAGCCGAGTATCGTGCTTTGGCTGCCACCACATGTGAATTGCAATGGCTTTCTTATTTGTTAAGATATTTTGGTACACCTCTTTCTCGTCCTGCTGCCACCACATTTCTTGAGCATCCAAACACTTGGATATTGATTGTCATATTGTAAGTGAGAAGCTTCAGCAGGGATTATTGCATCTTCTTCCTATTAAGTTTGAAGACCAATTAGCTTATATTTTTACTAAAGCTTTACCTCCTCCTTCTTTTTGTACATTCCTCACCAAGTTGGGCATGATTGATATATATTCCCCAGCTTGAGGGGGGTATTAGAGTATATTGTGGTTTGTTAGTATAACTGATTTGGTTAGGAAATAACCATTAGTATAGTGAGAGTTGTGAAATTATTATTTTGTACAGCTGTTACTTGGTTACTTATGATGCTTATATAAGCACACTTGTATCAATAATATTCCAGATTTCCATTTCTTTCCTTCCTAAAACACAATAGTCTTCCTTCAAGCTAACCCATACCAACGTATAATGAATTTCCCACATCATTTTCAATTCTACCCAGCACCAATGCTTGAGAGGGAAGTCAAAACCAGAACATTAGCTTTAGTTCCAACACAAACTCTTATGGTTTCACTAAATCTTCTGATGATAATGGTTCGCCAAGTGTATCACTTTTGTACTCTGGGAGAAGTTAATCACGGTTTTTTATGTTTGTGTTTACGTATCGCACAATATTCCTAATGTATTATTCTCATTTCTTGTAACTGTAATATAAAAAAATAAAACATATGTAAAGAGAACTTATATGTGTTTATTAAGGGAAAATTTTAGGAGAGTAGAAACCTTTATAAAAGAGGTGTTTATTAAGGGCAAATTAATATTACAACAACATGATAAGGACTAGACATGTTAATTTTTTTATGGTTCTTTTGGCATATTTAGACAAATTCTTCTGCTTCTGTGCAATCACATGCACATGGTTAGGCCTTGTGTTTCCATCGAGTTTGGTTTGACTACATAATAGGCGTGCAATTTATATTACTACCTCCGTCCCTAATTATAGGAGCAATTTAACCGATTTTGGGAGAATTAAGGAGAGGAGTTAAATTAGTTAATTTTACTCATTTTCCTAAAATGTCCTTATATAAATTTAAAATGACACAAGTTGCCCTAATTATAAGTGTTTCTAATTTGCCTTACGTTAGATATCCATGACATATTAGTTTATATATGTATATTAGTTGCTTTTTATATAGCCATGTGTATACATATAGATCTAATTTTCTTTCCACACACTTTCTAATTGAAATAATGGTCTTGTTATATAAACATATATGTGTACACACACACACACACACACACACACAAATATACATATATATGTAAACACACATATATATAATGCTCCTAATAATAAGTATAACACACACACATATATTGACACACATAAACACAAATATACATATATATGTAAACACACATATATATAATGCTCCTAATAATAAGTATAAATAGGGGTATTATAGGAAAAAATTGACAAAAGTTAAAACTTGCTCTTATAATTAGGACCAAAACCAACTCCAAAATTTGCTCCTATAATTAGGGACGGAGGGAGTACTTTGTATCAGGCGCATTACAAGTGAAAGTAAAGATTATGTTTTAATTGCACGACCATTGAATTTTAAATTCAGTAGATTAGCTGTAACCTATGGAAGAAGGTGACCGCACAAATTTTAAGTTCAATTTGGAGGGACTTCTTTGGGAATAACTAATATTTTATTTCCTTTCCCCTGTCGTGCATATTAAATAATATCACTGGTTAGATTTTAAAGGTCTATGAATCAAAAAGTTTGTGCGATCCCTTCGTGATTTTATATTATAGTTTTTTAGGATAGAAAGAATTAAACATCTTCCACTGGCTTTTGAAATCAAATAAATAGAGGCCACCTGTATTATTTCATCTCCCTGCATTGCGACTTTGCGAGCATTTTCACAGTTTTCAGAAAGAGATCATATGGCTGCATGTGGAGCTCTTCTCTCTTCTTCCTTCAGCGTGCTTTTGAAGAGGTTGACGCCTGAACTGATAGATTCGGTCAATGTCATCGGAGGAAAGAAGCTTGATGCCAAGCTGCTTCGGCTTTTGAAGCCATTCTTTATACTTTTATTACTCCCTCCGTCCCTAATTATAGGAGCAAATTTTGGAGTTGGTTTTGGTCCTAATTATAAGAGCAAGTTTTAACTTTTGTCAATTTTTTCCTATAATACCCCTATTTATACTTATTATTAGGAGCATTATATATATGTGTGTTTACATATATATGTATATTTGTGTTTATGTGTGTCAATATATATATGTGTAGATATATATGTGTGAACACACACACACATATATAAACACATATATATATATATGTGTGTGTGTGTGTGTGTATGTATGTATGTGTGTGTGTGTAGATATATGGGTGTGTGTCTCTATGTATAGAGATAGATCTATATGAATACACATATATGTATACACATGGTTATATAAAAAGCAACTAATATACATAAATAAACTAATATGTCATGGATATCTAACATAAGGCAAATTAGAAACACTTATAATTAGGGCAACTTGTGTCATTTTAAATTTATATAAGGACATTTTAGGAAAATGAGTAAAATTAACTAATTTAACTCCTCTCCTTAATTCTCTCAAAATTGGTTAAATTGCTCCTATAATTAGGGACGGAGGGAGTATTATATTATAACAATTAATGTAATATAAAAAAATATTAATATTTACTGCTAGGGTAGGGGCTAAACTCGTTTTCACAGGTCAAACCCTCGACTTCCCCTATACTTGAGGAGCATAAAAGCGTATACTGTTTCTAATATTTAATAATTATTCTTTCCTCTTTTTTTTCTTGCCCATCCGGTATCCAGAGCTTTGCCCTGACTAATCCAGATCCGACCCGGGTCGCGCACCTAGTTATGGTGGGCGAGTCTCCAAGCGATTATTCTTCCTTTTTATTTCCTTAAAAAGCACTTAAAAATTGGAGTTTTGACCAAAAATTCATTTTGAGGCATTTAAATTTTTAATATCCCTAAGTCTCAAATATGCCTTGAAAATCTCTTGGATACTTTTCAAAACATCTCCCTAAATTTCTGGGCATTTTTCCATAATTATACCGTTGGCCAATAATTATCTTATTTATCCTTTTTGTCCCTATACTCCTCATATTTTCAACTTTTTTTTCCCCAATTTAACTTATTTCCCCAATATTCAAAATTGGGATGTTACATTCTAATTGTTGGCAAAAAAGAAAAAAACAATAAGAGTTCTAATTCTGATTAACACATCACACTCAGGACCTGAAAGATGATTGAAAACTTTTCAAAAGGTTAGTCGTTTGACTTAAGCCTAATAGTAGAGCTGCAGTTCATAGTCAGTAGTTGTGCCGGGCAGAAACTTTCGGGTAGAAGTTTTCAATCTCATAAAAATGGTAAAGTCTTAGTATTACAACATCAACCGGGAACGCATGATTGACTTCACTAATAGCCAATTGCTCAAGCAAATGAAACTGAAAACTATATAAGTAAAATAAAATAATATAAATATATATAAAATAAAATAAAAGTCAGGAACTAAACCAACAAAAGTCTGGCATAGTTGATAGATGGCTAGGTCCTTTAAACATAATGTCATGGGTTTGAATCAAGCCATGTGCATGGAAAAAGGCTTTGTTGAGAGAGGCAAAGCCCACTTTAGTGATCTCTACGCTTAGGGAGGATTAGTCGATGGAAAAGGCTATGTTGAGATAGGCAAAGTCCACTTTGGTGATCGATACACCTCGGGAGAATTAGTCTCTAGTTGTTACAGGCCATGTGTATGGAAAAGGCTTTGTTAAGAGAGGCAAAACTCACTTTGGTGATCTCTATGCCTTGAGAGAATTAGTCTTTAACTACCAGCTGGGGGAGACTGCCTGGATTCTACCCAAAAAAAAGTCAGGAACTAAATGATAAAATGGTTAAAATTATAAGGACCAAGTTGTAGTAAGTCTAAGTTTAAAGATTGAGTGACAACCGAGTCAAAACTATAGGAATTGAGTTGCGAGTTGCACTGAGTCCAAATGTAATGATTGAATTATAATCAAGTCAAAACAACAATAACCAAAGGATTAACTTTCCCTAATATTTATGTGGATCTGTTATGAAGCTTGATTGATAACACAGCAAACGCAAGGATTATATGTGTGAAAGAAAAAGGAATACAATATTGATCAATTGTTTACCCATAAGGAAGCCAATTATGTATATTAATTTAAGATATTTAATGACATACAAAATAGAAGAATCAAAACGGTAAGTTGGCAAATGCCATTACAATATTATTTTTCTCATAATCAAAAGAATTAAACATGTTTGCAGCTAACTCACATCGACCTATGTGCCATGTGGTATGGGGGCTCTTTAAATTTAAACGACTAGTTTGGACTCTAATTCCTTAGAATATGTGTAGAACAAACTTCATAATTGGGAGAAGTTTATATACCTTTTGTTCTTAATATTCTAGAGAGATTAATCTTTTGTCACTAATATTTTTTTATAAAGCAAAAGAAAAAAAAAAGGTGGAGCATTATTCCCACTTGTCCTTATCCTTCATGTTCATACATTCTGTCTAAAGTAACTTTTTTTACTTAGTACTCCGTATCACAAACTAACTATAAAATCTTCGTAAATAGCTAGCTAGTTAACCAAACTCCTTGAACTAATGACTTTTATTGAGGCAAAGCACCGATCACTGCAATTATAGTGCCCATTGTGATTGTAAAAAGGGGGCAAAAATGAAGAAAGGGATTTTCTATGGGAGAAGATAAAATGATGGCCAGGGCTTTTCTTTAAAAAAAAATCAATCGAATCAAATAAAAAATATATATCAAATACTCAGAATCATATGTAAAATACCAAGTCTTCCCATGACATATGATAATATATATATATATATAAATTCTGACATGGCATAAACTCTTAGCTTTAATGGTACTTTAGATAACCAAAATATGAAACATTAGAATCCTAAATCTAAACTTTTAAAGCTTAGGGCGGTGGTTAGCAACTACCCTAAAGTTTAGTGAGTTTTGGGTATTTTAGCCTATCTATGGAAAAAAAATGAATATGTAAGATTTTCAAACGTTTTTTTTTTTGGGGGGGGGGGGGGAGGGGGGTGTTGTGGAATGGTTTGAAAGTTGATTGAAAGTTTTGGGAGTTTTGGGTATTTTAGCCTATGAACTAACGTAGAAACCTCCTTTAGTCTATTCTTTCATCATCAAATCCCTTGTTATGAAGATGGGGTACTCAACCAGAAGGACCGATTCATAGCCATTGGCTTAGGAGTTAGGAAGTGGTCGCTATTCAAAATTGCTTGCTTTTCAAATATAGGAAAAGTCCTATGTGGTAAGCAGGGAGGAATAATTTTAATGATAACATGATAATCAAAATTGATTCTTCTAACTAGAAGGAGCATCAAATAATGTGATTTTTTTTTTTTTTTTTGCTGAGAGTTAAGAAATAAATAGCTAGAAAACTAAAAGCTTAATATTAATAATTTTATATAAATCTGTTGTGATGATAGGAAACTTAGTCGAGTACTGTTTGAGAGAAGATAGTTGTTGAGAGAGTTTTTTTGCTAAATTTTTTGGCAAAAAAGTTAAGAAATAAATAGGTAGAAAACTAAAAGCTTAATATTAATAATTTTATATAAATCTGTTGTGATGAAAGGAAACTTAGACGAGTACTGTTTGAGAGAAGATAGTTGTTGAGAGAATTGTTTTGCTAAATTTTTTGGCAAAAAAATAAAACTGCTCACCAAATTTTTTGCTGCCTAAATCTAATTTTCTATCGTTGGTTTTCCCAACCATTTAGATTTGGGTCATTAACCTATTTCATAACAATTCTTATGTTCATCATTTTATTAGGCCGCAGTGAACGCAAGAAAAATGTGTCCGATGAGGGGTCAATTACGCGGCAAGAAAAAATGATGACTTCTCACCTATTGAGCCACGGAAAACAAAGACGGATAAATACAAGACATTTTAATTTTTTAAAGACATGAAAAAGTTGATGAACCGTGGCTTGTGAAAGAAAGCACTCAGAAATTTCGTGACTTCGTCGACTCTATATACAAACGTCTCTCCATGGAAGCTCAAACACAAGAAATTTCTTGGCCTAAATAATCAGATGAGATGTTGCTATTATCATTTTTCTTCCTCTTGATACCCAATGCTTTTTCCTTCAACTTTAGATTCGACAGTTTCAATCTGTCGGATGTTAATATAAACATAACACTCGAACTAGCAGCTTCCATTGCACAACCAAACCTCTACTTAGTAGAAAACCAAAAGGAACGATCCTCGCAGGAGAGTCAAGGTTGAGCCACATATCATCAAGCCAAGCACCTGTGGGTCAAAACCACTGGGAAACTCGCTAATTTCAACATCAATTTCACCTTCGTCATAGATTCACAGGGTAGAACTGTTTATGGAGATGGGTTGACCTTCTTCTTAGCCCCTGAAGGTTCAAAGCTTCCTAATCCCCCATAAGTTGGAGGAGGTGCTATGGGTCTGATTATTGGAGGTCAAGAAACAATTCTTAATTCAATAGATCATCCATTTGTTGCTGTGGAGTTTGATATCTTTCCTAATGATGACAGCTGGGATCCTTCGTATGTACATGTGGGTGTCGATATGATGTTGTTGGATTTTCCCTTGAGATTCTGTACTGTTGCTTTTCGGGCAAAGATGTTGCCCTTTTCATTTTGTGAGAAACCGAAATTATGGTATATACTCATTCCATTTAGAAGCTAGCTGCTTAAGCGAGGTCATTGCAAGTGGGATATAATGTCATGATACTTTTTTATTGAAAAATATAAGTAATAGATGAAGAAGACAAGTGCGTCCCCAGTAGCATAATGCATATGGGTTACAAAATTTAATAAAAAAATCAAGTCAATGGCCTTGCAATATGAAGCCCTTCCTCAAACACTGTACGAAATTTGTAATTACAAGGCATTATCATAGAAGACTTGGTTGCCCAAAAAAGATCGCATAAGACTTGATCTCTATTGGAGAAAATATGAAGGAAAAAAAAAACAATTATGCTGATGATGACCAAGAAAAGTCAATTTAACCAATTCTTAATTCCAAAATTTACATGATCATCTTCAAGTCCCCATGTAAAGTAGGACCATTGATTAAACCACAAGATTTCTGCCAATCAATACCCACTTGCATAGCAACCCTATTGTAATCCATATTCAAGAAATGAAAAAGCCACACAAAGAAAAGAAGGAACCCACTTGCATTTGCGGTTTTTTGAAAAATAATTCTGACCCCTTGGATCAAGATTTCAACGGCCAGGATGGAGGATGAGAAAAGATGGGCAGAGGAGGGATGATGAGAGTATCTGCTCCCATGAAAAACACGAGACAACACTTGTACAAAATCACAAAAGATCGTAAAAATCGATTTTTTTTATGAAGAATAATACTCAAGATTTTATTTGTGAGTGAATAAAATGTTTATAATAAAAATTTATCTAAGATCATCAGTTTGCCTTAGAAGTTGCACAAAATTAATAAAGGTATTTCAACTGTTCCGTCTCAAGCTGCGGCAGACTTGGGAATGAAGAAGTGAAATTAGTGCCACATCACTTGCGATGGTAATTTTTGCTACCGTAAATTGTTATTTCTAATGTATTATTGACATTTCTTGGATGCTAGTCACTGCAGAAGTATGAAAAATATAGTACATAGAAAATTATTTGTTGGATTTTCATTACCTATTAATTCTAAACTATCGATGGAAACAATTTCGATATTTAGTCTTGTAACATCTCATTTTCAAAAGCAGAATAATTTTATTTTCATCAAAGTAGAGCATCGGAGCAAGAGAGTAACTGATACATATATTCAAAATTCCAACTGTAGTATGTCTGGCTAATCGCAGTAGCGGTACATTAATCCGAGTGTTATCAAAAGTAGTACATATCAGAAAGAAAATAAAAAGAAAGTCTCCAGCCGGGTCTCTAAGCTTGCCGCTTGCCCTTCTCTTTGACCCTCGTTCCTCCTAACCCTGAAGCTAAGTTAAGAGCTGAGGTCCAATGCATCCAGACCTCAGGTAACAGTTAACCTCATGCTTATATAAACAATATATGGATTACAGATATTCACAACATCAATAGCACACAACACATGTATCACACAAACAAATGCAGATGTACCGCCCACAGCGAATGTTCCCTTACAGATGTGTCACCCACAGTGAATGTATCCCAATAGCACATAAGCCCCCTGACAGATGTGTTACCCATAGTGAATGTAGCCCAATAGTACATAAACACACAACAGATCATCAAACACATATATGCATACGATAAACATCAGAGTTAGTGTTACTAGTACGCGAACGTACCTTCGTTGACGAAATACGGTACGTCTGTCGGTCGGAACGTGATTACAGATATCCTATAAGGATAATAGTGTTTTTATTAATCAGACAATATCCTAACAGATATTTTAGTCATAATGACTATTTTACCCCTGACTTTGCTAACCGACTAAATTTCGCCAGAGCTTCGCTATTTTGACTCTAATCTTCCAAAATTTTGCCATATCTCTATCCCCTTCATATTTTCGAAATAAATACCATATTTAACCATAAAACATGACATCAACAATATATTGAAAGATTAAAGATCAAAACAACATCTAAGCTATGAACTATACTAGAACTTCAAGAACTACTGAACTAAAGACTAGAACCTAAAAACTTGCTTACCTCTTGAAGAACTTCCTTCAACCTTCTTGCTCCCACTTCTCTCTAACCTTTCTCTACCCTTTCTTTAGAATGATTTTGGTGTGCAAATTATGAAGAGGCAACCCCTCTATTTATAGCCGAAAGTCCAAGGATTTCAACCCTTGGATCATCTTTATTGAATTCAATCCTAGCCCTTCATTTGAACACCTTACTTAGCTAACAAGTTTTCCTATTTCTCTTCCTTCTCTTCCCACAAAAACGTCCTCCCCTATCCTCTTCCATTATCATTCAATGCTCCCATGTCCCTCCTTTATCCCATGTGTTTATTTGTTTTACCGATTAATTCCCCTGCTTAGTGTTTTACTTGCATATGCTTATAAATCTCAAATACTTTTAGAGGTAAACTTTGAAGTTTATGTAATCACTTGAGAAGTATTTGGATTAACAAGGATTATGGTCTAATTAGGGGTCTTTACTAGTCTTTTAGTAATTTTAGGATAAACCCCGACGGTTACGGAAATGACATCGGAGGTAACCCACTTAGGGACAAAAAATCACTTGTTTGCAATATGTCCTGATGTTAGATACTTAGTTCACATATTTCAAGATATGATTTATTTTCTATCAGTTCTCATTTATCCTATTTGCTTATTCACAAAAATATCTCTTTGTTTTTCTTCTTTTTCTCTTCCTTCAATCCACTTGCCTATGCATTCACACACACACACATTCAAAATTTTCTCTTTCCTTCCTCCTTCAATTTCGTTTTGCATGGCCCCTTTCTTGGCCAAGGAATATGCTTCCTACTTGCACAATTATCCCATGCTCTAAGGGTTTCTATTGGCTAAAGAATTATTACATGAATTAAGGCTTTATTATTTAGAACCATTAGATTAACTTTATGAGATTAATCCTAGCCGTTGATTAATGTTTTGACTTCTCAAAGTTGTTTAATAAGATTGCATAGTGTCTTAATCCCATGGTTAGTAATCATTTGTTGATCAATTATGCTTTAGGAATTTCATGTATTTAATCTTATACATTTTCTTAATCATTCCTAATTAATTAGCAATTAGCTTCATGCTAATCTTGGCCATTAGCCTTTAATTAGGGTCACACCTCCTAATTACGCCTTTGTAACATGTTGATTAATCTCTAATAAATGGAGATTTAATTATCTACTAATTGTTGACAATTTTCTTAAATTGGATTAATTATTTCCTCACAACTATTTTGTTTACATTGGTCATTTATGCACCATACATTATTTTTAAAAATCATGGGGCAACTTATGTTCCCCAAAATAATATTGGATTTTGCCTCTTTTATTTCCAAAGAAAATAATCCCATAAATTACCTAAATTAGAGACAACATATTTTCCTATTTTTAATAAATATTTAATTGCCTCTTAAGACATATCATAATAATCTCAGGGTATTTTATGACCCAAATATATGTTTAAGGATTTTTGGCACTTTATTCCTTTTAATTTCAAGAGAAATTACCCTAGAAAAATAACATAAAATACACTATAAAATTTGAGACCACATATTCACCTATTTCCAATAGGTATTATTTACTAAATTATGATACTTATCATAAATGAGATTTTTAGGGTATTACAAGTCAAAGTGGTTTTGACATATTGAACAGAGATTCCTTACATTTTCCACCAGTGAAAACCTACAAGCAAAGATAGAATTGAAGAGCTTGAGATCTTCAGTAAATTCAGTTATTAAAGGCCCAAGGTACTAAAATTTATCATGCATGATTATTGGCTATTTGTTCATATGATTGCTAGTTCACTTCTGAATCTGACAACACATATCATTCTTCCTAAAGACACACATATCACGAAAGGCTTACATGCATATTAGACCGTCTTCTAGAAATTTAGATAGAAATTTACTTGGTGGCATGTTCCTATTACAGTTACTTGAGCTTTCCATATTAATGATGCTGATATATATATATTCCTTTGAATCTAAACCAGCACATTTGGCAAGTATGCAATATAACTGTGCCCCCAGAGATATGCTTTCAAGAGTTTCAGCTTGGAAATGTTATTCTTAATCATTGGAGAGCCCAAACTTGTATGACACGTTTTGCTCCTAAGAAGAGGTTCAGTAAACGGTGTACAGCAAAGGTTTCTTGGGCGTCTCTTCCTTCTATATATGCAAACAATTTTAACCTTTGACCTTGAGAGTAAGTTCAATGCCCTTGAGGGGAGTAATGTCATGACTAGTGTTGGAACACACATACATATATACATGGATAGAAAAGGTCATTTAGAGACCAATAGAAATGATGAGAAAAGTGTTAGAAATTATGCCCTAGGGCCAAGTCATTGTACTTATCAACAATCCCCATATGAATTGGGTAGTTGCAATGTCTTGCTAGAGGCCGCTTGCGACTTGTGGGTTGGTACAGTATTGGCCCGCTGCCAATCTCATGTGGGCCTACAGGGTCGCACACAAGAATGACCCAACACGAGCAAGAGTGTCCAGATTCATTGAATATTAAACGTGTTTAAGATTTAATGAATACTTATTTAATCTAGGATGTGTGTGTGTGTGTGAGATACGGAGTATATATATATATTAATAAATTCTTAAGGCGTCTAAAATAATAATGATACTTAGACTCCTTAAGTCAGACTTAAGGAGTCTAATTCCCAAACTTAGACTCCTTAAGTCTGACTTAAGGAGTCTAATTCCCAGACTTAGACTCCTTAAGTAATGTTTTTATTTTTAAATAGTTCCTTCGTATTCACTACCGACCCCACAATCCCTTACAAAAACATTCTTACATATCAAGATGCAACAATCACTTCAATGTGATAAAATAAAACAACACCTAATTTAAAAGGTTAGCTCAGCTAACCTTATACAGAAAACATAATACATGCTCACATATATATATAACAAATATCCCAAGACACATAGTTCATGATGTTCATCATTACAAATGAATTCAATCCAAATTGGTCATTGTCAAATATTCTGATTAAAAAAATATTTATTGATAATAATATTATTATATATAGTATTTAATTTATTTGATAAATTAAATAACTATAATAAATTGAGATATTGTATCTCGATTTAATTTTCGAATAAAGATATTGCATATTAGATTTAATTTGAACTGAGATATCGGATCTCATTTTAAATTAAATATAACGATATCATATCTTGATTTAATTTATAAATATAAATTAAATCATAAGGCTTTTAATTCGGATTAAATAAATAGATTTGATTAGATCTATCAGATAGATTTAATTAATATTTTTTTTTTAATCCAGATTCAAAATTTGTTTTGAATATAATACGCCTGCTAGGTTTAGAAAAACCTACGGGACTTTTAGTCGAGCGTATTAGACAGCCGCGAAAAATCTGATGGCCTATTAATTTGGATCAAGTAGTTAGATTAGATCTGTAGGACAGATTTAATTAATATTATTTAATCCAAATTCGAAATTAATTAATTTAATTTTGAATATTTTAATACGACATATTAGGGTTTTAGAAACCCTATAACAGATGCTGATCTAGTCGTATTAACTACGGATTAATTAGACGACCGCGAAACACAAAAAACCCTAGAGCGAAAAAGAGAGAGACGCAAGAACAAGAAGGCACTAGCACGCTGCCGTCAGTGTTGGAGGCCATTCGTGTGGATACCGGTAGAGGGAGAGGACACGCGTAGTCTGCTCCTGTCTGATCGAACAAGAAGATGTTAGCCCACGTGATCAAGAAGCAAAGGATAAAAGATGCAACCTCGTTCGACAGGTTCGGACGCAAGCAAGCACGCATAGGTATGATTCGGAAACCCTAAATCAGATTTAAACGCTATTGAGCGATCCGCCTAAGGGATTCGTTAAAAAAAAATTATTCCGCTGCGTGTACGGATCCTAACAGTGGCATCAAAGCCAACTCAACGTGCGTTTAAATCAGGTTTTGCGTTTGCTTTATATATGTGATATATATGCTTTAAACCGAATCTTGCATGCTTAAAATCGAAATATATGATAAACCGATTTTGAAGCATTCATCTTTTATCCAAAAGATCATCCTTTTCAAAAAGATCGCGTTATGAATACGGTTGTTTCATGCTAGGGTTAGGTTCGGATTCTTTGGCTTTTTCGATCACGTTCTGAAAGGTTCAAATCGGAGATCACGTTAAAGTCGCGCAATCTGATGGGGTCGAATATGTTCAAGCACGATCACGTTCTGAAAGGTTCAAATCGGAGATCACGTTAAAGTCACGCAATCTGATTGGGGTCGAATACGTTCAAGCACGATCACGTTCTGAAAGGTTCAAATCGGAGATCACGTTAAAGTCGCGCAATCTGATTGAAGTCGGAATGTTCAGAGTCACTGGACACGTTCGGGTTTGTCCTTCAACTGCATTTGTATTTCTGAACTATCCAAATTTAACGATGGTCAGGTTCGACTTGATCACGTTCGGACGTTCAAGATCAAACACGTTAAGGACGACTCTCTTTCGTGCGACCATACTCGAACAGCGAATCTGGGGTTTGAAATTTTGGAAATTATTTTTGAAAAATCACTAGTAGGGATCCCAACTGATTGTCATAGCGCGAGAATTTAAATCATGAATATAAATTAGAGAATTTATATGATGATAAAAGTTTAACCATAATATTTTATTGCATATCTGTATGAATTAAATATATGGTGTGATCTAACTTGTTTGGGTATGGTGAACAAGATGGCTCTAGAATTTACAAGTGTTGTACTTTTTTTTTAAATATGGCCTGTGAGCCATGCCTATCTCTAAACATTCTCTATATAAAATTCTCATCTCATCTGACTCCCCTTGTATGTTGAAACGAGGTTTCTCATATGTATTTTTCTTTAATTTTATCTAGAGAAGTCCTCTCATTGGCTTGAGAGGATTCTAGGTTAGGTGAGCCATGTTGTGTCACAGTCCTTAATTATGTTTTGATTTTGGTCATTGCATGATTTAATTTAGAAATTGTGTGAGATACAATAGGGAGTGCACTCATATAATTGATAGGATTAATTAAATTAAATAATACCCTCTAAATAAAATCTTAAGCCATAATGCCGCCAATTAATGAATACTTGTCAAAACCTAGATCACCCACTTGTATGTTCCACCAAAGTGGATGCATCTGAGTTATCTTGGTGAGACGAGAGTGAGTAATGGTGATACTCAATATTCATTAATTGTCTTGACTTAATTGAGATCATCAAAACGGTTTTGGATCTCAAGGCATTAGATGGGATTAAACGTGCCGGTCATATGATGATCGAATCCCATAAAGATCTAAAAATTACATGTGATGTAATTGGCAAATGTTTTGCCTACCTAAATAAATTAAATTTAAGCGTCCTACCAAAGCGGACTTAATTTTAAGCCAAATATGGGTCTTAGCCCACTAATTATAATGAGGGTTGTTAATTCAGTGGGAGGTTACTACTTAAACTTTGCATATCTTTAGTTGTAGAATCATGTAGTCTAGTAATACTTCAACACCATCAATGCGATCAGTCCTTGAGAAGGACGAACTCGATGAGACAAACTCTCTTGACATGTTTGGGAACTTAAGCGTTGATCCTAAACACGAAAGAAAAGAGTATATCATCAATCGACCCATTCTTGACGAGCTTTCAGCTGCTGATCCAAGAGCTCAGACTGATGCTTATACGAAGCATAAAGATGACTCTGTGGATGCAGGATGCATGATGCTTGCCACTATGCTTCTAGACCTCAATAAAGATCTAGAACATGTGGAGGCTTTTGAGATGATTGTTCATCCTACGGAAATGTTCCAGTAACAGGCAAGGCTTGAGAGGCTTGGATTTGGATTCCCCATGTCCTAGGAGTTAACTACAGATGTGATCTTGAACTCACTCCCAGGAAGTTATGATAACTTTGTCATGGATTACAACATGAACAACATGGAGGAATCAATTTCTGAACTGCATGGGATGCTCAAAACTGCTAAGCTGAGCCTTAGAGACGCCCAGTTCTGTTTTGTCCCTTAAAAAAGGAAGGGGTATGAAACCGAAAGCCAAGAAGGAAAAACCTCCAAAGGATAGAGTCTCTTCTTTTACAATGAACTTGGTCATTTGAAAGGAATTGCAAACTCTACCTCGAAGTTATGGAGAAGAACAAGAAGGATAGCAGGGTTGTCGCTTCAAGTATCTATGTCATAGATATTCGCTTTTCTACTTCCTCAACATGGGTATTGGATACTACATGTGGATCTCACATTTGAATAAATGCAAGGGTCTCAAGGACAGTAGAAAATTGAATGGACGAATCTATGACAAAACTACTAAGAGGATCAAGTCAAATGATTTGAATCTGACCTATCTATGGCATTGTCGTCTAGGCCATATAAATGAGAAACACATTTCGAAACTCCATAAATATGGATTTCTTAACTCATTTGATTTTGAATCATTTGACACATGCGAGTCTTGTTTATTGGGAAAGATGACAAAGGCACCTTTACTGGACACAGTGAGAGAGCCACCGATTTATTAGGCCTCATACATACTGATGTGTGTGGACCAATGAATACATATGCCAGAGGAGGTCATTTGTACTTCATTACATTTATAGACAATTTCAGTAGATATGGATATATCTATTTAATGAAACATAAGTCGGAATCTTTTGAAATGTTCAAAATATTCCAAAATGAAGTGCAAAATCAACTTGGCAAAACAATTAAGACACTTCGATCTGATCGGGGTGGTGAATATTTGAGCCAAGAGTTCATTGACCATCTTAGGAGTTGTGGGATCGTCTCGCAACTTACTCCTCCAGTAACACTCAATGGAATGGTGTTTCTGAGCGGAGGAATCGAACTCTATTAGATATGGTTCGATCTATGATGAGTCAAACAGATCTTCCACCTTCTTTTTGGGGCCATGCCCTAGAAACAGCTGCATTCACACTAAATCGTGTTCCGTCAAAGGCAGTTGAAAAGACACCATATGAGATATGGACTGGGAAGAAGCCCAGTTTGTCATTTCTTAAAATTTAAGGATGTGAAGTTGATGTTAAACAACAAGCCTCTGATAAATTATCATTCAGATCCTCAAAATGCCTTTTTGTGGGGTATCCTAAGGAAACTAAAGGATACTATGTCTACAATCCCACCGATCACAAAGTGTTTGTTATTCGGAATGGTATCTTTTTGGAAAAGAGTTTATCACTAAAAGAACCAGTGGGAGTAAGGTGAACCTCGAAGAAGTTCGAGAGTCACAGGACAATGTAGAACCACCGATGGAAACCGGAGAAGACTCACAACAAGTTGTTGAGCCTACTCATGTAACACAAGACCCACGAAGGTCCGATAGAACACGACTACAGCCTCGAGATATGGATTTCGACATCGGAAGCCGTGATGTTTTGCTCATTGAGCACAATGAGCCAACTACCTATCGCGAGGCCATAGTGGGACCCAACTCCGAAAGATGGCTTAGTGCCATGAAGTCTGAAATGCAATCCATGTATGACAATGAGGTATGGGCCTTAGTCGCTCCACCTGAAGGTGTAAAACCCGTTGGGTGCAAGTGGGTTTTCAAGGAGAAAACTGACATGGATGGTAAAGTAAATATCTTCAAGGCACGACTGGTTGCAAAAGGATTCACTCAAACTCATGGTGTGGACTATGATGAAACCTTTTTCCCAGTTGCAATGGCCAAATCAATCAGAATCCTTCTTGCCATTGCATCATATTATGACTATGAAATATGGTAGATGGACGTCAAAACAGCCTTCCTTAACGGAAAGCTCCTTGAGGATGTGTACATGACACAACCTGAGGGTTTTGTGCGTCCAGAGGACTCTGGTAAAGTTTGCAAGCTTCAAAGGTCCATTTATGGTTTGAAGCAAGCATCTCGGAGCTAGAATCATCGTTTTGATTAAGTAGTCAAAGAGTTTGGATTCATCCAAAACATAGATGAACCTTGTGTTTACAAGAAGGTTAGTGGGAGCACAGTTGTATTTCTAGTGCTTTATGTTGATGACATCCTACTCATTGGGAATGACATTCCTACCTTGCAGAGTGTCAAATCTTGGTTAGGAAAGTCTTTCTCAATGAAAGATTTAGGCGAAGCCACTTACATCCTTGGGATTAGGATCTATAGAGATAGATCTAAGAGGCTGATAGGCCTAAGTCAGAGCACATACATAGACAAGGTACTGCATAGATTCAGTATGCAGGATTCAAAAAGGGGTAATATGCCCATGTCTCATGGCATCCATCTCGGTAAGAATCGTGTCCTAGTACACAAGATCAAAGAGACCGCATGAGTAAGATTCCATATGCCTCCGCCATTGGATCTATCATGTATGTCATGTTATGTACTCGACCCGATGTGTCATTTGCCTTGAGTATGACCAGCAGATATCAACAATATCCCGGTGAGGGTCACTGGACTGCTGTCAAGAATATCCTTAAGTACTTGAGAAGGATTGAGGACTTATTCTTGGTATATGGTGGCTTGGAAGATGAGCTCTGTGTGACTGGTTACACAGATGCAAGTTTCCAACTGACCAAGATGATTCAAGATCGCAATCGGATATGTATTCTGTTGAATGGTGGTGCGATGAGTGGAAGAGCTCTAAGCGAGCACTGTAGCTGATTCTGCAATAGAAGTTGAGTATATAGCAGCATCAGATGCAGCTGAGGAGGCCTTTTGTATTAGTAAGTTCATTAATGAACTAGGGGTGGCTCCTACCATCTCAAATCCAATAGACTTGCTCTGTGACAATAGCGGCACTATTACGCAGACCAAGGAGCCTAGGTCACATCAAAGGACCAACCATATACTCAAGCGATTTCATCTTATCAGAGAAATCAATGACAGAGGTGATACAAAAAAAATTATTATGCAAAGTACCAGGAGAAAGCAAGTCATTATACTTTAGACGGTTAAAGTATTCTCCTTTGTTATCATTTTGCTTGTATGTTTACATTGATAACTGTATCCCTGGATATATCTAATAGATTATCCTAAATGTCCCTGGTCGGTCATCTACGCGAGAGCGGAGATGAGATAAGACCAGTGTGACTTTGATGAGGTATGGAGATACGAATCAAAGTCATAGGCACTTGTAAGAGTACAATGTGCTGGACCGACCCACTATGAGAAAGCTACATGGAATAAGTCATAAGCTTTTCTCATGTATAACCGCGTCACAACGCCCTTTGACCTGAGATCATCATGGATTCCTACATGATGAGTCGCGTCTTTGACCTAGTCAAAAGTCACCTTTGACCGGGTGATGATAAAGGCTATGATCGGGATCAGTGATTTTCATGCAGAGGAATGTGAATGGTCAAGATGGAATTTGTCCCTCACATTTGTAGAGAGATAATACTGGGACCCTCGATGAGTGAGTTTGAGAAATGTATGGCCATACTACGATGGAAAGGAGTTTCCATCTCAATTGTTAGCCTACTCAAAAATCGAGAAAGTAATGGTCAAGAACAAGAAGTTGACATTTTCCATGCCTCATCCTTGACCAAATTATCGCGTGACAAAAGGGACGTGACATGGTTGTACGATAGGTTATATCGCATAAACAATGACGTTGATCCTCTTACTAAGCCGCTTGCACAAGTAAAACATGAGCGTCATGTTAGGGCAATGGGAATTAAGGTAATTAATGATTGCACCTAGTGCAAGTGGGAGTCTATTGGAAATTATGCCCTAGGGGCAAGTCATTGTACTTATCAACGATCCCCATATGAATTGGGTAGTCGCAATGTCTTGCTAGAGGCCGCTTGCGACTTGTGGGCTAGTACAGTATTGGCCCGCTGCCAATCTCATGTGGGCCTACAGGGTCGCACACAAGAATGACCCAACACGAGCAAGAGTGTCCAGATTCATTGAATCTTAAATATGTTTAAGATTTAATGAATACTTATTTAATCTAGGATGTGTGTGTGTGTGTGTATATATATATTAATAAAATAATATTATTATATATAGTAGTTAATTTATTTGATAAATTAAATAACTATAATAAATTGAGATATTGTATCTCAGATTTAATTTTCGAATAAAGATATTGCATATCAGATTTAATTTGAACTGAGATATCGGATCTCATTTTAAATTAAATATAACGATATCATATCTTGATTTAATTTATAAATATAAATTAAATCATAAGGCTTTTAATTCGGATTAAATAAATAGATTTGATTAGATCTATCAGATAGATTTAATTAATATTTTCTTTTAAACCAGATTCAAAATTTGTTTTCAATATAATACGCCTGCTAGGTTTAGAAAAACCTACTGGACTTTTAGTCGAGCGTATTAGAAAGCCGCGAAAAATCTGATGGCCTATTAATTCGGATCAAGTAGTTAGATTAGATCTGTAGGACAGATTTAATTAATATTATTTAATCCAAATTTGAAATTAATTAATTTAATTTTGAATATTTTAATACGACATATTAGGGTTTTAGAAACCCTATAACAGATACTGATCTAGTCGTATTAACTACGGATGAATTATACGGTTGCGAAACACAAAAAACCCTAGAGCGAAAAAGAGAGAGACGCAAGAACTAGAAGGCGCTAGCACGCTGCCGTCAGTGTTGGAGGCCATTCGTGTGGATACCGGTAGAGGGAGAGGACACGCGTAGTCTGCTCCTGTCTGATCGAACAAGAAGGTGTTAGCCCACGTGATCAAGAAGCAGAGGATAAAAGATGCCACCTCGTTCGACAGGTTCGGACGCAAGCAAGCACGCATAGGTATGATTCAGAAACCCTAAATCAGATTTAAACGCTATTGAGCGATCCGCCTAAGGGATTTGTTTAAAAAACAAAATTATTTCGTTGCGTGTACGGATCCCAACAAAAAGGGCCTACAAATAAAGGGCTTTCGTGTAATGAAAAATATATTGGGAGAGAGCATTTTGGAGGGTCTGAAGAGTTGTTGTGAAGTCCCTTCCTCTCTCTTTTTGATATAATTATCTGACTGAGTTAGTTAGATTTAAGTGTTATATTGAAAGCCTATTTAGGGTTAGCTCTTCCAAAAGCATTTTCTACGTTCATATAAGCTCGAACTTGAGGCCTCGTAATTATGCAATCAAAGCCTCCCACTTTGACCAACACCTATTGGTTGGCATCTCTCGCTCCTCGTGGCCATTGTCACTGGCTCCGTGCGATTGTGGACAAAGCCACAGGCAAACTCACAGAACTCTTTCTACATAAATGTCGGAGATAGAATGGCCTTTTTCTTAACCTCTAATGGTTAAAATTAGCTTCGTAATATACCAACGGAGGAGGTGGTTTGGGTCTGATTATTGGTGGTGAAGAAACGCTGTTTAATTCAACAGATCATCCATTTGTTGCTGAGGAGTTTGATATCTTTCCAAATATCACAGGCGAAACAAACGAGGCTAACATCACTAATGGACAGTTTATTTAATATTAGAAAGAGGTGATGTATAGAAAAAAAAAAGTTTCTTAAATTACAAACTACAAATTTGGTTGCGATATGAAACAGCTGATTGTTATACTTGGTTTGAAAAATTAAACAAAGATAAATAATACTCCCTCCGGTCCTAATTATAAGACAACATTTGGGGGTTGGTTTTGGTCCTAATTATAAGACAACTTTCTATTTTTTGTCAATTTCTTCCTAAAATACCCCTATTTTATTCTCTCAAATGTGTTTGATTTTTGGTGAGTATATGTATGTGGGTTGTAATACACACGCGCACACACGTGTGTTTCTATAAACATATATATATATATATATATATATATATATATATATATATATATATATATATATATATATATATGTATGTATATATGTGTGTCTATACATATGTATCTGTGTATATATGTATGTATATATGTGTGTGTAATATGTATGTATATAAATGTGTGTACATATATATGTATATCTGTGTGTGTGCGCGCACGCGCGCACACACACACATATAAACATATACATATCTCTATGGGTGTGTGTGTGTATGTGTGTGTAAATAAATTTATATGTATACATATACAGACACACATATATGTATATATAGTAAAACCATTATTTAAATTAGAAAGCGTATGGAACGAAAAAATTGGTCAGAGAGATATGTGGCGGGGTTGTTGATTCACTTTTACTTATGTCATTTTCAAGTTATATAAGGGCATTTTAGGAAAATGAGTAAAATTAACTAATTTAACATCTCTCATTAATCTCCCCAAAATCGGTTAAATATGTCTTATAATTAGGACCGGAGGGAGTAATAACAGAAACGACAATAATTGCATTATATTTTATAATGGAATAAACTTAAATAATTTTGAATGAACTGCTAATTGATTGATTATAATTTGTAAAATATCATATTGATCAACACACCACAATAAAAAACTAAAGCAACATTACTAGCTTGACTATTTTGTTTATATATAATATGTGAATATTGACCTATTCATTTATTTTTAGGGGTTAACACTACTTTTAGTCCTTAAAGTTTCACTCAATATTTGTTGTGGTCCTTTAAATTTACTTTGTTTATAACAGTTAGTCATGAAGTTTGAAAATGATTTGGAGCTGCATTTGACATTGTTGATGCTGTTGAGTTATCCTACATGGCACTAATTTCGTTAAATTGGTTTATGTGGCATGCTTATTTTGAGAGCTGATGTGGCATCTTATGAGTTGGCTATTTAAATTCTTTTTAAAAAAACAGAGAGAATGGTTAAAGAGTACTGCGGAGGGATCAAGAACAGAGTGTGAAAGTTTGTTGGAAGATAAAGAAACGAACTTGATTTTTGAAATCTCAATTGCGCACCTGATATTTGTTAGTCATTAATTGTTCATGAATTTACTCTGCATCATCGCTTATCCTCACTTCATTAATTGAAACATAAAAGAAAAACAATGTCGAAACTGGAATTGAATTAAATTGCAGGGCAAGTTAAAAGATCTCAAAATCTACCATCAATTTATTTGTTCTTTCTCTTCATTTTCTGTTTCTTTCCCAAGAAAATCGGACGAAAGAGAAGAATCGCAGCTGCCAGAATAAAGATTAACAATCAAATTTCTATCCTCCTTTAGATGAAAAAGATTCATGACTGTGGCTTGCAAATGGTTTTGGGGCTTACTTTATATGTGGTCGCCTCACCCTCTACTCATGTTGGCCTCTTGCCGTATCATACGAATGGTTCTATTTGACTATTTGTGCCATTCCAACACCCTTTACTTTACCCACCTTGAGGTTATAAGCCACAACCGCCTATTTAAGGGAGGTGTGATTTGCCAATTGAGCCAAGAGCTCTTGAAAAATTATGTTTTATCATTACATTAATTATTTCTCACACACCCCTTTTTTTCTTCTCATTCATCCTCATTCTCTCCATAAATAAGTGCATTTTTAGAAAATAGAATATTAATATATGTATGTATTATATATATATTACTTTTAACCTGTTTTTGTCTATGTTTGTTTTTATATTTTCTTAAATTCTATAAATCATGATGTCATATCGTTTTGTTAAAAAAAAAAAAAATTCAAAACACTCTCTCACTCTCTCTCACACACATGTAACCATCAAAAAATTCTTGAAAAATTTCCATTGTAAAATGTGTTTAATGACCTGATACATCCATTTTCAGTAGGTGCAAACGGATTGTTCTTTAATATGCAACTTATTTTTAACTATATGTAAAATAGAGGATATTTATACACAGTTGAAGAAGAATTACAATCTATTTTTTTGCTCAAAAGAATTACAATCTTTTGATGAAATAAGAGTTACATCTCCTGAAGAATTGGGTCTTAGGTACTTTTTCACAGCAAATTTTATAATGGGGATAGTTTTCATTTTTATCTTTACTTTTTGATTTCTATATCTTTCATTACTCACTAAAAAAATCTTCAAAGCTCGAATTTAATGGGACAGCGATATCGGCCATCATACCCTTGTACAAATTTAATCAATATACCAAAAAAATATGTATTTAGCTTCAATTGTTTATTTTTATTTTTAATTCAACCCTCATACTTTAGGTTTTTCCTAAACTTATATAATTATAATTTAGTTCCTATATATACTTGGGAAAATTCCTTATTAAGATTATGTGAGTTGATAAAAGTTATTTAGGACCGAAGTGTAATACCCTAAAAATCGTATTTATGATAAATATCATAAATTAGTAAATAATACCTATTAGAAATAGGTGAATATGTGGTCTCAAAACTAGGGTAGTATTTATCTTATTTTCTAAGGTAAATTCTATTACATTTAGAAGAGTTAAGGTGCCAAGATTCCTAAAATACCATTGTGAGACATAAAATGCCTAGAGAATATTATAAAATATTGTAAGAGGCAATTAAATAAATGTTAAAAATTAGAGAGTATGTTGTCTCTAATTTAGATAATTTTTGGGATTATTTCCCTGGAAAAATAATGAGGTGAAATTAAATATTATTTTGGGGATCATAAGTGACCCCATGATTTTTAATATATTGCATGGGACATAAAATGTAACATCCCAAGTTTGAAATGCGGATTTTTTTTTTTTTTCAAACAAACAATCAGAGTAGAGCAATAGAGCGAAAGAGTAATTGGATTCTTAGCCAAAACATCAACCATTGTGTAACATTGTAGTGATTACAGTAATCCTAAGGTTTAGAAAGGAAATAGTGTAATAACAGAATACGATAAGATGAAGATAGTCTTCACCGCACGCCTACTCCGGTACTTGCCTCGATCCACGAACCGTGGTCCTCCCGACCACGAAGCTACAAACTGAGATTCAATTCAACGCATTGAATCTCGTGTAACGTTAACCTCATACCCAAACAACACAAGATATGGCCAACAGATATTCAAGAGCTAATACAACAAGATATCATAAGCATACTAGAGATGCATTGTATAACGGTCTACGAACATATCATTGACATATAAGTATTTAAGATGTGCAAGATTAGTGTTACAGTACGCGTCCGTACCTTCGTTGGCAACGTTAGGTACTACCGGCGGAAAACGTACTTTCTACGGAGAAACGTGCAAAAGTCCTACAGCGGCACGTCGGGCAGCGTAACGGCAGCAGAATCAGCGTTTTCAGATATCCTATGAGAATAATGTCACTTCTATTAGTAATTTGACATTATAACTGGCATTTTAGGTAAAAATTACCATTTTGCCCCTATACCCCTACTTGGCGGAATTTCGCCAGCGCTCACATAGGCTATTTTCTTCCCAAAAGTTTGCCGTAACTTCGACGCCGTCATGATTTTCGAAAATAAAGACTAAAATAGCCCTCCCATATGATATCCAATCATAAAAATAAAGACTACTCTAGCATTACTAACTATTGAAAGAACTATGAAAGCTTAAAGCTCTGACCTAAAAACTTACCCAGAGCTTCACTGTAATTTTTCCCGAGCTTCTCTCTCTAAAATCCTCTCTCTAGAATCGGTTTTGCTCTTCAAAATGGTGTGAGAAATGAAGAGGAAACTTGGCTATTTATAGAAGAAAATGTGACACTATTCATTACTTTTTCATATCGGATATCGTACGGATCGCACTTTGCCACATGTCACGATCCTCACCGGGCCACTTGGCAGCTGACATCATCATTTAAAGCCATGATGTCATGGTGGTGATGTCACTTACTTCCTCAAGAAGCTGTCCTACCGATAAGTTTCCGATCGGTGTCCGAATCGCGTACTTTCGGAGAAATCTCAAAATTTCGTGTAACATCCCAAATTTTGGGATAAGGAGTTTAGAAATGAGATTGAGATGAGTAGGCTGCTAAGCTAGTATGAGTTAATAGTCTTAAAGCCATTATTTGGAATTTATGGTATTTTTTTTTTCGAGAAATTCAAGGAAAAATAGTTAGCATGAATTGTGGCCTAGAAATTTTAGAGTTGATATTTTATTGCTTATAGAAGCTAATTGGAGGGGGGGAGAGATCCTTATATGAGAATAAGGATTAATTTCTAACACCTATCAAATGTCTACAATTAAATAAGAAAAGGACTAGATTGCAAACAAGAGCCTAGTAGGGAGTCAAGTGAGATTATTTTAAGTGGACCCCACATCACTCCACCTCCCCCAATCTCATGCAAACCACCTCATGCAAACACTCCCCATATTCACGTGCTCTTACTTGCAGAACTATTTTGGACAAGGACTTTTCTTTTTGGTCAAAGGCTTAATTCTTCATTGGGCAAGCATCTCTTATAGACACGGCCCAAACTCCCTCATTAGTTATTATCTCATGCGGCCCATATACTCAACACTTCAACTTATTATTATTTTGTTATTCGAACAGCAAAGACAAAACAGATCCTCCCTACTTTATTTATATCATTTCGGCCAGAGAATAAGAGACCACAGCCACCTGTTTCTCGCGTAAATGGACAGCGAAGACACATGACGTTTTCTCATTAAATAGACACCTCAAGCAGTCTCCATACTCCACTTTTTCCCTTCAACTCAGCAGAGACACAGCGCATATACTTCCTCAGCTGTAATTCCTCTTCGGTCCTAACACAGAAAACAGAGGCTGAGAGAGCGTGAGACGGAGAGTGAGCATAGAAGATAGAGAGAGAGTGGGGTGCAAGAAAGAGACCGAAGAGAGAGCGAGAGTCACAGTCCGACGAGAAACCACAGGAGAAGAGGAAGAAGGAGAGGCCGGAACTTACATGCAACCTTAAATTATATTCCAATTAAGGTGAGCTTTCCTAATCCTTCCTATCTCCAATCGGTCTTGTTGCTGTTGTTTGGGGTTGTGAGAAATAGTGGAAGATTGATTTTTGAAATAGGAATCAATGATTAAGGGTTGCAATGGTGTGTAAGGTTGAATGGAGGCCTATTTTGATTTTGCATGTTGATTTCTTTTGCTAATTAAGGGGGTGCCGAAACAGGGGATTTTGAGGTTGTATGCATGAGCTTCGGTTCTCGAGAGTATGGAATTGAAAGGAAGCGAATATAAAGGTTGGGAGTATTTTCTTTGTATCCAAGCACTCTTCTTAGAGTAGTACGTGTAGTGTCAGATTCCATATAGAACTAAGAGAAGATAATAAGTTGTTGCTTTAAGGTTTTTAAATGATTAATCAGCAACTCATGGAACTAAGGAATGATTGAGGGTCGTAAAATGATAGTTTTAAGGATTTTTAAAATTAGTAGGTAAATTCCATTAGAGGTTAATATGTGAATTTCAAAATTTATAGGAATTGACAATTTCCAGAGCTCAAGAGAAAAGCGAACAAATAGGGATTGTGGTAAAGATATAGTTTCGAA